>OY856410.1:377163205-377505705 GCA_963693085.1 Alisma plantago-aquatica
TGAACTCAGCTGACTCTACCTAGGATGTTGAGTCACCTCTTCATCCTTCACTAGGTAGTACCACTTTGTATGCCCCACGTGTCTGCACTTGAAATAGGTTTTACCCTCATACCAAAATGTCGACAACCCTATCACAGATATTGACATCGCACTTTGAGCTCCCCTAGGTGGAAAACTATGGCCTTAACCTCTTCTATGTGTCCACTATGACTGCGAAACTGACCTTTCCTGGGACTGTGGTGCTGAGTACCTAGGCTTCTTGAAGCCTCTAGAAGATTGTCCTTGGTACTGTATAAGTCTCTTCTTGACCTTCGCCTCATGTTTCTCTATCACAAAACTCTCCACTCTTCTAACTGACTCCACAAATGTAGCAAACCTCTCTCTATTATCTAAGGATGATACTAGAGTGGTCAACTCATAACTTAGACCCTTCCCAAAGCATATGATCCTTTCCTTGTCAGTCGTAGCCATATGTGGATAGAACTGTAGAAGTTCCATGAACTTTACTTCATAACCATTGACTGATATATATCCCTATCAGATATTCTCAAATTGTACAATCTTTTCATCTTACTAAGTCTTAGGAAAGTACTGACTTACACACTCCCATCTAAATTCCTCCCAAGTAATCACAACTCTCGACCTTTTATCCTCCTTAATGGCCCACTAGTAGCCAACACTCCCTTTTAACAAATATGACACATGCTTCACCTTGTCACCTTAGGGATGTTGAGGATCTTAAAGGCCTTTTCTAGCTAGGCCAGCCACATATATGCATCAGCTAGATCAGAGGTACCTACATATTCCAACGCTCCTACACGGCAGAGTCTCTCAAAAGCCTTTCTAGACCCATGAGTTTGTGTACTGGAAACGGTCTCCCTACGTTGAATTGTAGGCATCCTATCCACCATGTGTGTCATGGTAGCCATAAATTGTCCAAAAATCTCCCTAAAAGACAGATTGGCTACCTTGACAGGGCTGACTTGTGGTATCTCAGGCACAACTTCTGCCCTTTCTTGCCTCCTAGCAACATCTCCTGGTGCAACAATGCTGCTCTCTACAACATTCTCATCATGTTCTCCAGACATCTTTCTATCTTCTTCTCCTTCTGCAAGACGCAGAAGGTACTATAGGATATACTAGAGGACACTACACTACTATAGAAAAGGCCTTTGGCGTCAGTTATTTAGAACCTTTAGTGTCAGTTTCCAAGTGACACCCAAGTGGGTGCCGCTAAAAGTCGACATCTTCAGTGTCAGTTTCTAACCGACACCATAACCCTTCCCGCTACAGAAAACACACTAGCAAGGGAACTATAGGCATTGATTATTAAAGAAAATTGACACTATATCATTGTTAAAGACGTCAGTTATTAAAAAAAACCGACGCCATAAACCTCCCCGCCACCAAAAATGCGCCAGCAAGGGAACTATAGGCGTTGGTTATTAAAGAAAACTGACACTATATCATGGTTAAAGATGGCGGTAATCAAACAAACACCAACACCATAACCGTTCCCGCCACCAAGCCAGCGAGGGCACAAAGATGTCAGTTTTTTGCTAATAACTGACGTCGTATGTCTTTGGTGTCAGTTTTATACAAATAACTGATGCCTATGTTCTGATTTTTTTTTCTTATCAGTTTGTAGGCCTATTGTATGGCTGGTCAGCAGGATGCAGAACCTATAGTTTAGTTCTAAACTGCAGGTTTACAACATCCATTGATATCAGCCAACAACAGGCCACAAACCTGCAAAGTCATTCACATTCAAACACATGTATTGATCAAATTCATGTAGAAACATGTAGAGTCATTTACATTCACATTCAGTTCCATTCATTTCATCTCTTTTCACATTCAGACACATGTAGAAACATTCATGTATTGATCATAACAAGTCATTAACATTCACACATATGACAATTCAGAAAAAGTCATTCACATTCACACAAAAATAATTATGAGAATAAAATTGAGAAATATCATTATTTATTCATCATCGTCATCATTTTTATCAGATACCCAATTATATTTAAAAATTCCCACTACTTGTAGGGCTTTTGCCCATTCTTCTCTTACAACATCTAATTCCTCCCTCGTATAGGGAGTATGTACATCTAATAACTTTCCACTTGTACAGAAGTCAATTTTAAACACTTGCAAAGAAAATGATGTATATATATAATTAATAATATATAATAAGATTGATATATTTCATATTATCTAATGAGACTATATATAATACCTTATGTATAGTATTGATTTCCATTGCGGCATGTTTGATGATTAGGTCCATAAATCACATCACATAGTAGGCACATGCCCAGCCATTGTCTTGTGTAGCACACTATAAATTGAAACATAGAAAATATTCAAAAATACAAATAAGAAAAATTCACATAAATAATATATACATTGGAGTCGGGAAATTACTTTAACATTCTCCCAAATTAGTGACTGATTCTTTTTCCTAGGGACTTTTCCTCCAACTTTTTTGAACTCTTATAAAGCCCTACATGTTAATGTAACACATTAAATTGCATAATTAAATAGTAATGTAATAATAGATGTTAACGAATATGAGAATATGAAATATTTCTCATGGGAATAATGGCCTTTTCATTGTCTGTCCATATAATGTATTCAATTCCTTCCCCATAGGATCTAGATAATAGACAGTGAACGTCTTGGGGACAATAACTAGTAACTCCCAATGCCTACCACTATATGTAAGAAAGTTAAAAATTAGTAACTCAAAATCCACAATAAAAATGTAATTTTCTTAAGTCCAAATTATAAGCAAAGTAAACTTACTCGACATTGAATGGAGCTATTATCACCGTCTTCTTATTTTTACCAAAATATTCAAAAGCAGCACAATAGTATGAAGTAACTGAAGAAGGGTTTGTATCTACAAGACTAATCAAAGATGGAACCAAAAATCCCACATGGGAAAATGCAAAATCTGTACATATCGTGTGTAAGTGGCTGCAAAACATGTATTACATATGCATTAATATATAAGAAACTAGATCACCATATATAAAACAAGGTATATGGATGTATAAACAAGATATCACCGTATCCACAGCTCTATCATAGATGTGTTCAACCAATCATAATGAAACAACTCGAAAATATCTTATATAAATAGCTTGTTATTGTATGATTGACTTGCATTATTACGTATGCATTAATGTGTATGCAAAACTTGTATATATAGATTGTTATCGTATGATTGACCTACAACATCCTTTAGGATAGTAACATTTATAGGGAAATTTGAATCATGTTCGCCTATCCGTACTACCATACCCCTTCAATTAGGACCTAACAAGGTGTGTAGGTCCCTTGGAAGCCAACTTGGTACTTTAGGAGGTGGAGGTAGAGGCTGAGATGTAGCGGGTGTCTTCATTTTGACTTGTATATATAATTTTACATCAATTGACTCATATATAAACACTAACAAATTAACATAATGTAAATGTACCATACCATATTAGTATAGACAACATCTACTATGGGCCACATTATCACTCCGCTTTCTACCTCACTAAGCGTTTCAGAATCTTGGTGGGCATATGGTAATGGAAGATCCCTCCAATCAGGGAGTATATGTATCGAGCTCACAAAAACCGCACCAGCTGGTACTAGAGTCCCATGAAACATCTCCCCTGGAAGGGCTGGGTAAGCCTGTTCCTCTGCAATTATATATTCTTGACTTTTTAGACGACATGGCTTTAACGCCTACAAATTTGCGTAAAGAACGTTATATACATATATACATAAACATATCATCTTGAAAAGACTAGCTAGTATATATGTCATAAAAATACTTACAGCGAACTTGCTAGGTGGTGGGTCTACCACATTACTCCCGACCTCTACAGTAGGAGAAGAGAGGCCCACCACAGGTATTGTCTGAGTGGCTGACTGAGACACCTGCCACTTGCTAATTGCTTCATTGACTCTCTTATCAACTATTTCCTTGACTCTCCTATCAAGTGCTTCCTCGACTCTCCTATCAATTAACTGATCTACCTATACATGGACAAAAGAAACACTAGCTTCTGATTATTGATTTATCTTTCGCAATAACATTCTAAAAAAAGAATAAGTTACCTCATCTTGTGAAAGTCCCGCTTTTAGGATTGGTTTTCACTGTGATGGCCCAAAGAACCATTTGATGCCCACACTAGTGCCTTCACCCCTAACACGTTTAGGATGCTCTAGGTTACCTAGAGCAATTGTCAATTCATCCCTTGTGCCCTCAGGGATGAACTTGCCTTCCTTCCTCTGCTTGTTCAGCTCCCGCTAATCGCCATCAACATAAATTGGTAAGTAAACATAACAATAATAAATATCAATCAATTGCTCTAAGAGTTGAATTTTACCATTTTTGCAGTAGCCTCAGTAGTTGCGGGCTTCATTATATCTCCCTTCTTGTTTTGCCTCCCAACTATCCACATAGCATGGCGAGGCAGAGGTGTGGGACCAATAGTAGAGGACTCCTAAGTAGCAGCAGACTGAGCAGTAGACTCAGCCTGTAGTCTTTGGAAAATGCCTGCATAGACACTAAGACGCATTGTGTGGTCATGCACATTTAGTGCATGCCTTGCTTTTTGAGAATCACTGATAGCCTTGTTAATAAGCACATTGATTTGGTTAGTAACAAAAAAGGTTAATCTTTAATAGGTGAATACATACAAATGCATATTAATTAAATTGGGAGTGGTGCTTAATACTTTGAATTCATCCATTTTTATTTAGGTAGCAAACTCCTCCCAGTCTTTGGGGTCCAGGTAGTTCCATTGCTCAGTGACTGCCTTCTGCCTAAATTTATTTTTTAAAGAGAATACAAATAAAAATTATTAGTGTAGAGTTAGTAAAAATGTGATCAATGTCTAGAATTGGAAATCAATCAAGAACCTCTTCTCAGCATCGCGTATGTAATCTTGGGTGAGATTTGTCCTATAGTTCCTTAGGACCCTCCCACAATGTTGCATCATGCATTACGATGCAACTTTTCATCCAGATCAAATATACTCTACAAAATAGAATTGCTATTAACTAGTATCCTAAAAATTAGTAATCTACAAAAATAGAATTGCAAATAATAATAACTCACACATAGTTCCTTCCATACTAAGTCTTTCTTCCCCTTAGGAATTTTATGCTAGGATTCTATGTTAGGACTACAATGGCTGCGAGTAAGAACCCCAAGATATGAAATAAATGAGTTGCAGTTCACTCCAACTAGATTTCCTACATGATCAAAATCCACAACCAGTTTGGGTCCATTGCCCCTTTGTTGTAGTAACTTGTTCATCATTGTGATGCCCCTCACTTTCTCAATTTTTTTTTGCTTCTCATCAAGTGCCCCAATTTCTTCAGGGGGTACATCACCAACCTAAAATTTGACAAAAAAACACACTTACAAGATATAACTATAAATGAACATATAGATAGAAACCTCAGGGATATATTTTTAAAACTAGCACATTGATTTCCTCACCCTCACGATAATCATCAACACGATCATCAGGAGAATGCTCAGCCATATGAAAGCTCACATTCACATTGTAAAGTAATTCACATTGTAAAGTTCACATTGTAAAGTTCACATTCACATTGTAAAGTAATTCAGATTGTAAAGTTCACATTCACATTGTAAAGTTACATTGTAAAATTCACATTTAGAAAAATAAAACATATAAAAAATATAATCATCCATGCCTCTAATATTGCAATCTTTTATCAATTAACAATCCTTCATTGTGATCTTCGTGCACATACAAGTCATCATTAGCTTCAATATTTGGTGGTGTTGGCAACCCAACTGAGAATGGACTGGAGTCATCATACTTATCATAGTATTGTTCTTCATCAATAGGATCTTCAATGAACTGTATTTTACCATGAAGAACAACTGACCATTTATCATTTGTAGGATCATCGATATAAAATACTTGTTTCGCCTGTGATGTCAATATGAATGGTTCACCCTTCTCACCAATCTTTTCAAAGTTCACTAATGTGAAACCCAATTCATCCACTATAACTCCTTTGGTGTTATCAACCAAATTACATTTAAAGAGTAAAATTCTAAAATCTACACAGTCAAACTCCCATATGTCTTCAATGACACCGTAATATGACATTTTAGCTTCACATGGACTCTTATCCTTTACACTTGCAAAAAAAATGAAGACACTTGAAGGGTGATCCCACTGTTTTGGACGGCACTCTTATCATCTTGACGCTTTGTGTAATATGAGAATCCATTTATGTCAAACCCTTCATAAGACATAACATTCAATTTTGGTTTAAAGGCGAGGCATTTGATAGTTTTAGTAAGATTTTATGGTGTTTGAGATAGTTGATGTAAGACTTTATCTTCAAACCAATTTATAAATGTCTTGTTATACTCTCTAGCAAGCCACATTGAATTGGCTCTAGGATATTCTCTCTTGATGAAATTGGTATGTTACCGCAATGCCTATATGGACAGTAGAACCTATCTCTAGGTTGTTTCCTATATTCCTCGACAAATCTAATAAACTGATCAAGACCAAAAATAAACTCTGGCGTGTAGCGATTTGGAATGGACATCCATGATCTGTCCATTCTATGATCAAAGAGAAAACACGTATATATTAGAACAAGATTAGGATCTAGGGTTAAAAGATTAGAATTTATGGTTAAAACTTTATGGTTTAAGGTTTTATATATAATAAATGTGTACCACCTATCCCATTCTTGAACACTTAATCTCACTAGTAAGTGTATAATGTGTATTGGGTTTTCAAGAAAATTTCGGTAGCATTTCCCCGCTCTTCTCCAAGTACATATGTACTTAGAGAACAAACGGGGAAATGCTACTAAAATTTTCTTGAAAACCCAATACACATTATACACTTACATCCTAAGTGAGATTAGGTGTTCAAGAACAGTCCCAAATTGGGGACTATCCAATATTTATTCATAATGAGTAAATCTTGGGCGGGTTTCTATGCTAACAAAATATAACACCAGTCCCTTGTTCACAACCCCATTCAACACACAATGTTATTATAAAAACACTTGTGGACAACCATAACAACATAGAAAAAAACTCATGTCACAACAAAAACATGTCCTTAACCTAATATACAGATATTTGTAACAAAACTCATTAGGAAGACCATTCACATTGTTTCCTACAAGATAATCATGATCTCCCCTTACTTATGTGTGATACATAATCTTAATACAACATTATTTAAAAGACATGATGTTCATGTGACATCAACTTAGGGTTACAACAACATAGAGAGAGAAAGTAATCTATCATTATAATAATCACACAAGAGGCTATGTACCATCATGTCTTACTTTCATTAGGGTTAGGTTAAGAATTATGAGCTGAACTAGGTCAAGAATTGTCATCATATATGGAGTCAACAACACATGATGAACATATAGTCTAGTAATCTCCATCAACCGTTCAAATTTGGGGCTCAGGATGTGTGGGGGTGTGTTATTAACCATGAAGTAGATAATAGGCACAGAAGTAGAAGAGGAGGAAGAAGGGTAGCTTTTGAGGAAGAAGATGAGCGACGGTGGCAGCGGCGAGTAGGCGAGCAGGGAGCAGGGAGCGGCGGTGGCAGCAAGCAGGGAGTAGGGACCGGTGGCGAGCAGAGCAGGGAGCAGGGAGCAGGTGAGCAGGGAGAAGGGATGGTGGCAGTGAGTAGGCGAGTAGGGAGAAGGCAGTGGCAAGCACAACAGTAGCGACGACGAGCACATCAGCAGCGATAGTGAGCGGCGACATGAATCACAGAAATTGCCAGACCTAAGCGGAGTCAGCATTGAAACAGAGAGAAAGGGGAAGAGTCTTCTTTGCACGGGTGCTATTAAGTTAACAATAGGCGTCGGTCACCACAAAAAAAACTAACACCTATGTACAATGATAGTCATCGGTTTCAACTAGAAAAACTGACGTCTATCTACATATGCTGACAAAAAAAATGTTCTCGAATTATGACCATAATCGTTGGTTGTCATAGAAAACCGACACCAAAGGGGGGTGAAATTTTTTGTGGGGACAGTGCAAAAACACACATCAGCGTCGGTTGTTGCAAGAAAACTGACAATAAAAATGGGCCCAATTTCTTTCTCACGAAAAACCTTTAGTCGTCATTTTATTTATTAAAAACTGACGCCGTATGTTCAATTTTGGAGGTAATTTTTTTTCACTGGAAAATTTGGATTTAACGGTCAATTTTAGGCGTCAGTTTCTTATTGAGGAACTGATGCTAAATAAAAAGTGATACCCGTGTCTTGCCACTCTTCACAGATAGATGTTGATTTGTGTATTCAACCGACACTGTAGGGTTTAGGCGTCAGTTTCTTGTATACAATCGATGCCAGTAAATGTGACTTTATAAGCCATTTCTATAATAGTGCTAGAACAAACTCAAACCCTAGTCCTATGTCCTTGTAGGCTCAATGAACCTAATGCTTTGATACTACAAAATTGTGACGCTCTTCGTCTCACAAAATGAGATTTCACAAAACAAAGCATGGAATGAATGTTAATCGCTATATTACCACAAAATTGGGTAAATTTAAACCAACAATAATTTCATATCTCAAGCGGAAGTATTTAGTAAACTAGCCTCAACTCAATCTACCTGTGATTCATATATATACAAAAGGATATTGGATCAGATGTTTACATGTTATCCAACCATCATTGTACAACATGTTAACCACTTGTTACATGCATATGTTATTTTTTAGACATACAAGGAATGAAGTCAAAATCTACGTGTTGATAACCAAAACAAAAAAATCTCCCCAAGGACCTAAGAGTACAAGGATGACACATAGGACTCTACTACATAACTATAGCAACATCCAACCTCTGGCAAATTATTGTCCCTCTTGCTACTCTACAGCTGAACCTCGACCTCTACCACCTTGTCTACAACCACCTAAAAAAAGTTGAGGATCCAACGAGGTGAGATCACATCTCAGCAGGAGATATAACTTTCCACCAACATATATTACAAGCATATTAACTATAATATAACAGTTAAAGTTAATTAATGTATATTGAATAAGCAGTTTAGGTACATGCAATTGAATAGTAGAACATTGCATGCTCTTAGAAGGAATATAAAAACATGTATACCAATTATAAACTAAAAAATACAACAAATAAGGTAGTGGATCATCCAATGTGATTCGTATTTGACCCTAAGCAAATATACCACATGACTATATTAGCACTTTTATTATTATTTCCCTAAGGATTTTAGGCGTACCACTCAAATCCAACTTACCACTGCTAAGTCGAAATCAATACCATATAAGATAAATGGAAGAGTCAGAATCCATGATCATCACCAACACTACTTGGTCAGTACAAGCCAACAATGCAGTGACATAACAGTCAAACTACTCAAAGACAACAACTTAAATTCATAGCTATAGTCCTATAGAGACAACAACTCATAGTCAAGCTAAGGTCTTTTAAAACAACTAGCTTGTCTTGGTACATGGCACAACACTAGAGAACTGGCTCAATCATGGCCGTTATATAACAAGGTATCTCATCACTATTTCAACAATTGAAGGGTACAAGGAAATAATTCAACTACACCCTGCATATTCAATAATATGTGCTCCGAGTTTCCCGTAGGAATTATTCATTTCAGCATCCAGATAGATATTGACATTGAAGATGGATCTATGGTATAGGGCACTACATAATTAGGGTTTCACTTGATTAGATATACCAATTGAGTATCATTTCATTCATCAATCAAGTTAAAACATAATAACCCTAAATATATCTTATAAAATTTAGAGCAAGGTACAACTTCATAAGATATATAACGTACAAGGTGAGAACTTGTCTCGTCATTTCTAGATACTTATAGCACAACCATTACAAGGTCATCAATATCACACAATATGGGTATCAATCCCTTACTTTCATGTCTTGTGGGTTTTTCCTCTCAAATTGTGCTTGAGGTACTCAACAATTCACTAGGTTCAGATCACCTAAAACATGTGCAATGAATATCATAAGATATCTCAACTATTGATGTATGCTTATAACCACTACCGTGTATTGTATAAGGTTCACCATAGCATTATCTTAGCTATGCACATGCATCACACCTGCAAGATTAGTGACACATAAATAGGAGAGATAAAACTCTATTATAATATAAGAATATCCAATTAAAACAATCACATGCATCACATGAACCAAGGATTATGGTTAGGGTTTACTCACATAGCCATTTAGACTTTGCATCATGATTATAGTACTAAACCCAGTTGAGTCAACTCCCAATTTCTTGGTGCATATTAGGGTTAAGGAGCATGCTTAGGATTAACTACATAATCCTTCAAACAACACTACCCATGAATCATTGCTTGCTTACTCATACACATGTGTTCATGTATGTATCTTCTCCATCCATCACACAGGTGTCTTGACAACTCATGAAACAAGTGTCTCAACCACTCTCAAGCAAAGTGTCTCGACCTACCATCAACATGGTGTCTCGACCTACCATCAATATGGTGTCTCAACCTACCATCAATCATGGTGTCTTGATCTACCATCAACGTGGTGTCTCGACCTACCATCAATATGGTGTCTCGACCTATCAACGACATGGTGTCGTGACCTACCATCAATATGGTGTCTTGACCTATCATCAACATGGTGTCTGGACCTACCATCAATATGGTGTCTTGACCTACCATCAATATGGTGTCTCAAACTACCATCAATATGGTGTCTTAACCTATCATCAACATGGTGTTGTAACCTACATGGTGTCTAGCCCACTACCACCAGGTCATAACACCAAGGTAGGGACATGGAACACCAAGCATCAACCCAAGAACAAAAACATACACAAGGGTGATCTTCAAACCCTAGAATCAAGATCATGATAATGATCAGATTTAAATATAGGGAGAACTGGTTCCTTACCCATGCAACCATGATGGAGATCATCAACTAAACTTAGATGATCATCATTTAAATATAACATAATAGTTCCATGAGAAAGAACAAGAACACATCATTTGTTTTACAATAATCTTTAAATTAGGTATAAGAATATTAGGGTTTATAAGAAGTACATATCATTCTCAAAATAGAACATCATTCAAACATATCTACCGTTTCTTTATTTACTAAAGGAACAAAATTTTAAGATCTAGAACAAAAACATACGAACATCATATTATTAGGTTCAAGTTGTACATAATAGAGGAGGAAAGAGTTTATATAACCCACCTATGGTTGATGATCCAAGCCTCCAAGATCACAAGCTTCAAAGGAGAAAGGGAAGCCCCAACTAGATCCAAGTCTTTGGCAACCGAAACTCCTTCATGAAGGAAAGAAGACAATGGTTAAAGAAGAGTCTAGGGAAAAGAAAACCCAAACCCTAACTTTGAACCAAGGTAGAAGATGAAGAAACCCTAATCAAAGAATGATCTTTGACCCAAAAGAAGAAGAAAACCCCAAGAATAATCACCATGGACCATGTACATTCCTCATGGTAGAGATGGAGGAATAAGATGAAGAAGAAAGGGGGAAACTAGATCCAAATTTTTAATAAATTACTAAGAGAAAAGTATCTCCAAGAAGTCACCACCAAGAAGATGATCTAGCACCAAATCAGCAACAAGCAAGATGGGCCAGCCACTCTAGCTTTAAGATCCACTCCTTCTTGGTCCTACAACTCCAAGGTTGGTTCACATTCAAAGGAAGAAGATGAAGGATTCAAAAAAGTCTCTCACTCATGAGGAGAAAGGGATATATTTCCCAAGGAGAGAGTGTAAGAAGTTGGTGATGTGTCACCATTCTAGATCATATTAAGGACATGTGTCCTACAACCCCATGGTCTTATCCTCTTCCACATGAAAAAATACAAAAATTCATATTTATCTAGAAAGTGTTGGACCTCCATGGTCTCTACCATGATTTAGGCCGAGACACCTCATCCATGCTCACTTGTTTTGACCGAAACCTTAGTTCTCATATATACATATGTGCACGGTCGATACACTAAAGAATAAGATCTTGTATCGACCTCTAGGTTGTCTAGGTAGAAACCACAACCCTTAGGAATGGTGTTGAGGTTGCTACCCTGACTAAAGTGTTAGGTGATAGCTGCTACACCCAAACCCTAGTTTCATCACCACTTACTCATGGCAACCCTAGAAACCCTAGATCACCATGAAGTGTTCCATTATCAAACATCAATACAACAAACTACCCCATGCCACCATCTTCTCTATTATGAGGACAAGGTACAAGAAGCACTCTGTTACAACCCCAATTTTTGGATTTATTTGGTGAGAAATGTAATTTCTCATATTAAGGAAATTTGAACAAATAATGATATGGTTTGTTTGAAAAAAATGGATTTTGTTTACAATAGCCTTGATGTTTGCGTCGTGCGCGCATAATGCGCATAGGTGCATAATGTGTGCGTATACGTATCGCATAACGCGATACTATATATGCGCGCGTAAGGGAAAGCGATCTTGTACTAACGTTTGCTAGGTTGAAATGCATTGATTTTGGCTTTTCAAAACAATGGAAGAACCAACCTGGGGGAGGGGAAGTACAACAACGTTGGGGCTTCGACGGGGGTTCGTGGGATGGGGTGGGGGGAGGAGCGAAGCGGAGGGTGGAAGGGGAACAAGCGGGGTAGAGGAATTGGTCGACTCATCGGGCTCATGACCCGAAGATGGTAGGTTCCCCGCCCGGGTCCCCGAGCCGACTCGAGTGGGTATAGAGCCCAAATAATAAGAAAATTCAATTAGTAAATGAATAATTGAATAATTGAGAAAAGAAATATGTGGAAACCTCTAGAAGACAAATCCAAAGAGGGATTTTGTGCCTCTTGGGTTCCTTAGGTTCCAAGGAGTCCAAAGTTGCATAGAGAATGCAATAAGAAAAGAAAAGATCAATTAAATATTTCTTTGTTAAGAAAGAAATTGAAAATAATGGTAAAATGTGGAAAACAAGTGAAAATAGGTATAATTGAGTTATCCTTGGTGGATTTTCATATCCCAAGGATTCCTAATGATAAAAGGAATACCAATAAGGAAAATAAAAGAGAAAATACTCAAAAAGAAATATTTTAATAAGAAATACACATGATAATGAGAAATAATGTATTTAGGTGCATCTAGAAGGATAATAAGTGTCCAATAAAAAAGATCTCAAAATAATAGAGTTTCTTGGGGTCTAAGGAGCCCCAATAAAGAGGAAAGAAAGAGAAAATACCAAATTTGCAAAAAAAAAGGATAATGTGATACATTATTAATGAATTTTGGTAATATTGTTAAAAAGGAAAATAATGTCTACCAAAAGAAAATAGAAATTCATGCTTATGGATTAAAAAGAAAACATAAAGAGAATAAGTGAAATAAAGAGAATAAGAGAAAATAATTTCGATGACCCAAGAGTGAAAAAGAGTTCCCGCAATGGCTGGTAAGTGAGAGAAAGCTCCACCTTCTCTCTAGAAACATCCCTTAGGTCATATCACTTCCCGATCGGCTTATAACCTCTGTTCGGCGTGCTTCAGCCATCACTTTGCTTACCTGCTTGGATCAACACCTTGGCTGTGACGACAGGTTCCACTCCGCAATTGAATACCTTCTCCCCATCCGTGGTGCTACATCCTATCCCTTCTTCAAAATCAAATATGTAAAAGGGAAACAACAGGAAGATAGCCCCAAATACACTACAGAAGCTTCACCTAGCTCATCTTATTCAAAATCCGGCCACACACCTTCAGTGACGATCGGAGCCACTAAGTTGGCTATCTCTCAGCGGTGGTGTTTATTACAGGTACACCCTCTTAACTCCTCCACCCTTTCAAATCCTTTGCAATAAATTCTGGAGCATTAGATCACTTTTGAGACACATCTCTAGCTCTACCAAGGAAATAAAGCAACATGCAGGCATTAAAATCTTAACTCCTATTCTACACAACTTGAGAGGCTGGTTTTTTCTCTCCTCTTCAGCTGTTCCCAGGGCTCTCTGTGATTTCAAAACATCCTTTCAAAATGCTCACCAAGCTACACACCATTATGCCAGCTACTACTTTCCTTTCCTAAGCCTAACCTGCAGTCTCATCAGTTCTGACCTTCATCTTCCCAGAGAATATCTCTTAAAGTTCTACTCTTGCTCAGACAACACTATGAGAATAGGCGGCGTGCTCACCCTGGCCTCAAGCATAAAAAAGACTTTCTTGTCCAAAAGCGGCAAGTCAAAAATATTCAGCCTTTCCTTGAAAAAGAAAAAACCCTCGGCGCTTGACATAGGATCAAGGTTTACAGCCTCACCCGCATAAATGAACTCTCGTTTCACCTTCCTTGAGTTTCCACTCTCAAACCCTTCTTATTCCACAAGTATCCCCCTACTGAAAGCTTGGATCTACAACAAGTTTGATCTTTCACCGGGAACATGCATGATCAATATTGGCCACCGTTCCTTCCAGGTGATGGTATCATGATCCTCCTCGGCCGAACAACACTGGAAAAACAAAGCCTCAACCCTTCTCATCTCTGAGGGCTGGAGCAAGATGATCTCTGATCTCAAGCTCAAACCAGAATGTTCGATCGTCATCAAACTGATTGGAAACTGTACTTTCCTTGCTTGAGTGTGTGATTTCAATGCCGATACGCCTCCAGAGCTAGCATACCTCTATAAAACATACAACCAAGAAAGCTCATCATCATCAAACTCGGCTGACCAGCTCTTTGTCCGGGACGTGCACCAACCCCCGGTGGGAATAAAATCTTGGCCCATCTCTGTCTCCTTGAGCTCTGAGGAGGAAGATGACGCTGGCACACCTACAACACTACAAGAAACAAGCTCCATTGCAGAAAGGTACCACCTTTTCTCTTCCCACAAGGATAAGGGGAAAATTTTTTTCAAACTCTCCTCACTTCACAAAACCCTAAAACCCCAATCCTCCCCTGTGGCTGATATCATCCCAGATGACTTGGATCTCCTAAACTGTTCTTTTCCCTTATTAGGACAAGACAAATCTTCTCACCTCATCAACAATCTCCTAGAGAAAAACTCCACCGTCCATATCTGGAAAATGGTCCCCCCCAAAATACCTTTCTGGGCTCTTCGCTATTCACTTTGCTTTAGAAAGAACCATTCGGCTTCTAGGTGCCTTTCCCGCTTTACCTACTTTAGATGTCACCAAATTGGCCACACAAAAAGGTTCTGTAAAGCTCTCCCACTCCAAAATTAGATCAGAACTCATGCAGACTCAGCGTCTTTCTCCCCATGTTCTTTCTCTGGAATAAGATCGTCTTTTTACAAAAACCTTAGAGTTCCAAAAAAGAGCAACACAGACTACAGGCGCACAAAACAACCCCCTCCACCTCCTCCACTCACAAAAAAACTTTTGCATGCCTCGCAAACCTCCCGCCCGAACATGCAGACACAACCACTTCTCGATACCAGAACATAAAGCCCAGGGTAGTGCCTATATCAAAACCCTACCACAAGCCAAAAAACCACACAACTTCATCACCAAAACCCCACTACCCAAACTCTCACCTCTCAACCTCCACACAAAACACAAACACCCCACCTGCAACATCAAACATGAAAGTTCTAGAACAGCTTGAGTACGCGATAGCCCTTGACCTACCTGCAAACTCCATGCGACTTCTCAAAGTCCTCACCTTGAGAAGCATCCTCATCTCCATTGAAAACAATATAGACAACAACCCTATAAATGTCCTAGACATCACCCATGCCTTAGCCCTTCTCATCCCTAGAAAGACAATCCTAAAACCAAAAATCTTCTCGCAAACCCAACTTATCTACACTGTCCCTGAAGGAACAAAAATCAACCATCTCTTCAACCAAATTCTCACGATTCCTTGTGGATCTAGTTTCATTACAGCCAGATTATCCAAATGGACGGCTGACTTAGGTGCTTTCCCAGCTCCTATTGGCGGCTCAGACTGGGTTGCTATTACAAACCTCCCGCCCCATATCTGGGAAGTTGATATTTTCTATGGTATATCCCATTCCATCGGGGCTACTCTTCTATATATCAGCCCAGAAACCTTGCATCCTACCCAATACATTAAAGCCTTTTGCCTCTTCGCCGTCAAAGCAGCCATTTCTCTGCCACCATACATCAACATTAGAATCAGTGAATCAATTTAGAACATCAAACTGTCTATTGAACATCCCTCTGAAAATAGGACAACATTCTTAGATCTTTCAAACCATCCACCTTCATGGCTTTGCCCAAACAAAGATAGAAAGACAACCTCAAATACCCGCTCTTCTGGTGATCGCCACCATGTTTGGCTCAGAAAAAACTGAAACACCACCTCCACAGACAACACATACCTCCACACAAGTAGGAAAAGAACCAGAACATCCAAACCCTCCTTTCATGAAAACACCTACCTATCATCAGGCACCATCTTCCCATCCCCAACTTCAACCAAGGAAAGTTGCTCCATACAAAACCCAAACCAAACCTCCATAAGAAAACAAAACAATCCCCAGCTAAAGGATGACAACTCTTTGTAGAGTACTCAGTAGGAGAGTCCAAAACAAAGGAAAGAAGGCAGCTACATCCAGAAGATTATGATGCCAGGTCAAAAAGAGACAAAAAATAACATCATCGTCAACAGACCAGATCCAGGTACATTCTCAAACTCTTCTATTTGTTCATACAGTGAAAAATCTTCTATCCATAATATATCTTCCCCATCCCCCACAAAGGCTACAAAATGCGATATAGACAGTATTGAGGACCTTGCATCATGGTCAAACATCAATAGTTTCACAAAATTTGCAAAAAATATAGGCATCCATCTCGTAGACGAAGAAAAGGCACAACAAACTCTTGATGATATAGAACTCTTTTTGGGTTGGTCAAATAAAAGGGCCTTAAATTCAACAAATATAAACTTTGATCTTCTCAAAATCAACTAGATTGAGTTCTCTTTAGATCTTCTCAAAAGACGGAAAAAAATCCCCTCACACATCTACAAAAATAAAATCGACCTAATCACTATCCAAGAAACAAAATCTTGTTTGACTCCTTTTGCTCTCAAAACAATAGGGGGGAATAGAATCACTGACTGGGTCCAGATACCCCCTTCTGGTTTCAAAGGGGGTCTCTTAGTTGGTTTCAACAATCTAATCTTAACATCCCTAAACATCTCCAGCCTTGAATACTATATTACCATTGAATTTAAAAACTCTTCTGATGGTTATTGCTGGTCTTTTTTTGGGGTTTATGGGGAACCTGGACATAACAAATCTGCCGTCCTAGCTGAACTAAATTTTCTCACAACAAAACACTACTTGTCCCCCTGGTTTATCAGTGGTGACTTCAACTTGACAACCTAAAACACAGACAAGATTAACTCCACAAGTTCCCATCAAACTAAGTCTGCAGCAGACAAAACTTTTAGCAAGCTACTCACAAATCATGCTATGATCGACATCAAACCATCAAATGCTTCCTTCACTTGGTCAAGAAATCAATCTTTTTCCAGACTCGACCATTTCATATGCTCCACCAAATGGGAAAATAATCACCCTCTCTCCTCTATCCACATCACACACAGAGCCATATCTGATCATTTCCCACTTATTCTTGACACAAATTCCATCTCTTGGTGTCAGCGCCCTTACAAATTTGAAAATTGTTGGCTCTCTATAAAGAACTTCACCAACACCTGTATTGAACATTGGAAACATGTTGATTCCCAAACCAAAAACATAGGTTTACACATCCAACAAAAAAAAAACATCAAAACACACATAAAAAATGGAAACTCACAAACCCAAACAATTTATATGAAACACAAAAAAATTTAGAAGAACAATTCCTTTTTGTGGATAAGGACCTTGTAGCTGACCCAACTCTTATTCTTTCCATTAAAGCTGAACTTGAGTTCACAAATAAGTGCATTGACACCAGATGGAGACAAAGGGAAAAAATAACCTGGGCTAAGGAAGGATATAAAAACACAAATTTCTTTCATAAGACCTGTAACAAAAACTATCGACAAAATTCCATAACTCATCTACATATAAATGGCAGACTCACTTCTCACAAACAATCTATCACAACACACATCACAAACCATTTCAAAAACATTTTCAACAACAACCACAACCCCTCCTTCCTAAACGACTTGGATTGGACTAGGATTTGTCATGAAAACATAAAAAAACCCCAAGACCTTATAAAACCTTTCACCCAAAGAGAATTGGATTCGGCCATATCCGACATAGGACAAAATAAATCACCTGGACCTGATGGCCTAAACATAGAATTCTATCAGGCAAAATGGGACCATTACAAACTTGACTTCCTAGCTTTTATGAAAACTTTCTACGAAAATAGAAACCCCCACAACATCATCAAGTTCTTAAATCAAACTTTCATCGCCCTAATAAAAAAAACAAGTCAACTCGAACACATCTCCCAATTCAGACCCATTAGCCTTATCAACACTTCATACAAAATCATAGCAAAAACTCTAGCAAACAGAATCAAACCTCACTTGAACAATATCATTCCCCTCAATCAAAACGATTTTCTCAAAGATAGAAGCATCCAAGATGCTTATTTGATGGTAAATGAAACTATGCATCTCTCCTACAAAAATAGAACTCCCTTTCTGGCCATCAAACTAGATTTTGAGAAAGCATTTGTTTTTGTCAATTGGAACTGCTTAACTAAAACTCTCACTGGTTTTGGTTTTCCTGACAAATGGGTCAATTGGATACATGCATGCATATCTACAAACCACTTTTCAACAATCATAAATGGTGTCCCCTTTGATTTTTTCATAATTCAAATGGCCTCAGACAAGGAGACCCCCTCTCCCCTTACCTTTTTATCATCATCACAACTATCCTTTCTCGTATGATTCCACTGGGAAAACAAAGTGGTCTCATAAACTCTCATGGGGAATGCAAAGAGAACATCAT
Organism: Alisma plantago-aquatica; assembly: GCA_963693085.1. Taxonomy (NCBI): domain Eukaryota; kingdom Viridiplantae; phylum Streptophyta; class Magnoliopsida; order Alismatales; family Alismataceae; genus Alisma; species Alisma plantago-aquatica. The sequence goes on from OY856410.1 coordinate 377,182,236, forward strand.
TCAATTCGCTGATGACACCATAATCTTCTCCTCCCCTGATGACTCATCACTTCTAAACATCTTCAGAATCCTTGGTATTTTTTCCTACATCTCGAGACTCAAAATAAATCTACATAAATCATCTATCTTTGGGGTTCACCTAAATCAACCTTTATTGGAAAAATACAGAGATCTCTTAAGGTGTAAGATTGAAGACTTCCCCATCAAATACCTAGGCCTCCCAATCACACCCCACAACATAACAAATGCAATCTGGTCCCCTATTATAGAAAAAATAAACACAAAACTCTCTGACTGGACAAATAACTTCCTAAATCTTTCAGGGAGACTTACCCTCCTAAATAGTGTCATCACTCCCATCACATCACACTTCCTGAGCTGTATCCCACTCCCATCAAAAACAAAATCTATCCTTGACAAAGTACGGAGAAAATTCCTTTGGAATAACTTTCACAAATCTAAAAAACCCAGGAAACACTACCATCTAGTCAATTGGAAAACAATAGTTGCTCCTCTTGATCAGGGTGGTTGGGGTATTCTAAATATTGAAACACATGCCTTCTTCCTTAATACTAAAATTATCAATAGTCTGATCCAAAATAAATCAAAAATATGGTCACAACTCATCAACCACAAATACTATCAAAGATCCCCTCCCTGGCATGTAGTCTCAAAAAAATCAGCATCACCCCTTTGGAAATACATAAACAAAAATATCCAAATAATAACTCAAATTATCATCACTCCTCCACACTCCCACCTGAACATCTCTTTCTGGAACGACCCCTGGTTTGCAAAAATTCAGTTTTAAATTTACACCCAAACTGGACCATGCCAAACAACCTTCTCAAGATCAAAATTGACAAAGCCCTCTTCCTTCTAACCAGTAACATAACAAACTCACTTAAAAGATGCATTCTCATGCATCTCAAACAAAACAAAATTTGTAATTTAAAGCTCTCTTTCGAAAACAACACCTCAAACAATATATCGTGGAGATGGGGAAACACTTACTCGGTTAAGGAAGCCTACTCTTTTATCACCTACAGAGGCTTCGCCTCACCCACCACAAATATATGGAAACAGAAATGGCCGCAAAAATATTAAACATTTATGTGGCTTCTCCTTCACAACAAGTTTCTCACATGTGAAAACCTAGCAAAGAAGGGTTTCATTGGACCTTTCAGATGTTCTCTATGCAAAACAAACTTTGACTCAGTTGATCACATCTTCTTAAAGTGTACCACCTCACAAAACATCATCTTACACTACACACAAAATTACATTTGGAACTCAAGGAAGCTACCTTCCCACCACAAATCACACCAAATAGACATTACAAAAATTTCAAGGGAAGTGACATATGTTCAACAACAACCAAAAAATGAGACAAAATATTATATCACAAATAGATGCAGATCTTCACATACTATCATTATGCAGGTAAACAAACCCAAGAAGGACAAGCCGAATCTGAAGAAGGAGAATCGGAAGCCCATTTTGTCTGTAACCTAAAAGCCATGGTGGACGACGAAACTGGCGTCAGTATAGTGCAGCAACATCAATGAATTCCATCAAACTAGGAGCTGAAAATCTATTTCCTAGACTTTCGTTTTTTTATTTCAATGCTTCTCGAGGTTTGTTAAAGGGGTTCCTCCCCCTTGAGATCAAAACTCAGGCATTATCTTCACCCGAATTAAATATTTATTTCTCCTTTGTCCTATATGAACTCACTAAAGCAGGTGTTTGCATGCTTTGATGTGATTTAAATATATGCTATGACCTTTACCTCAAAAAAAAGAGAAGAATTTCGAATTCTTAATGACTAAAGACCAATGGGAAATAAGGAATTAATATGAGGAGATAGAATATACTTCTCATTAAAGGAATCGATGTCCTTCTTGGAAAGGGACTCCTTGATTCATGGATAGACAACCTATGGCTTTGTTTCCCACCCCTATATATAGGGTAGAGCATTGGTTCGAGTTCAAGAGAGAGAGAGAGAGAGAGAGAGAGAGAGAGAATCCCAAGAATCCTTTTCTCTTCTCCTTCTTCCTTCATACAAACTCTAGTCTAAGGAGTAGTTCTAAACCCCAGATCATGAGGAGCTCTGGTTCCTTTCCGGATGGAGGCCAAGCATTTCCCAACAACCTAAGGATGATCGACTCCCTTCTCGAGTGCTAGACCTCGCACAGTCGCCGCAGTAGGTTTGCACCATCGGATGAATGTCGCAGGTTGTGCAAGCTTACAGTGGCCATCTTGGCCACTTTATGGGATCCCCCTTGATGTGTCGGAAGGCTGCGGAGGTAGGGCAATAGTCGTCGCCCCCCCCCCCCCCCCCCCCCGAGCCCAGTGATGGAGGGAGCAGCTCCACGGAGTAGCTGCAGCCGGTAGAAGTGCTAGGGCGCACAAGGTAGAGGATGACGGATCCGTTGGACAAAAATACCCCTCCGGGTATTCAAAAGCCATCAGCTTACGCAAGGGTAAAGGAGTAATTCAGTTATGTTTCCAAATCTGCAAGTCACGTTGCATGGAAAGAACATGTGGCGCAATCTGATTGGCCAAGTAAGTAAATCTTTGCAAAAATCATATCTCATAAACCGTAGCTCAGATAAATACAAATAATATATGTATTTTGATCAGGAGAGCAAGAGAAATCCAATAAAAATGATATTAAAAATTGATTCCGTTCCTAATTGCAAAAGTACAATAAGTTGATGAAAAATGCATTAAAGTTAAACTTAAAAACCCTATTTGTGATTTAAGGTTGAATCTAGTATGCTTAATGGGTTAATTGAAGTATTAATAACATGTTGAATGATTATGTTATATTCAAACCTGATACAGATGAAATTTGCATAATTTAGGGTTTTTACCCCATATGAGAATGATTATGTATTTAGAAACCCTAATTTAGGGTAAAAGAGGATAAGATCATATATATATTTTGGAAAATGTGAAAATATGTTGTTAAATGATGGTTCTAATTTATTTTGAGCATTAAAGTTCCTAATTATGGATGAAAAACGTAAATGAAGTAATTAGGTTTTCTCATGAAATAAAAGGTAGAATTGTGGCAAATTGAGTTCGTATATGATTAAACCATAATGAACTTTGAATTAATGATAGATGCGCATAATGATTTTATCCTGGATTAAAAGGATAAAAATAGTAGCTTTAATGAAAAAGAAGCTTAATGAAATTAATTAATGATTAATGTGCCTTTCATTTGGAAATAGGGTTATAATTTGTTAAGATAACCTTAATATTGAAGAATGGATGAGATGGTTAGGGTTTAGGAGTAATGGTATAAAATTAGGGTTTAGAATAATAAAAGATGAAGTGAAACCCTAATTTTCAAGGAAACCCTAAAATTGGAATAGAAATCCTAAGGAATATAATGATATTGGATAAATATTAATAAAAGGAAATTGGTATATTTATTTCAGGATTCTGTGCATAATTGGTTGCTTGATTGGGATTTCTTTGTTCTGGATAATTCTATCTCAAATCTGCAATCAAAGGTATGTGGTTACGCTTATGAATATCCCAACTAGTTTTCTGAGGATTTTATCGATGTTTCCCTCATGGCTTGAAATAAATGTTGGATGCTTTTATTTCATGCAACTATAGAGTGACTATGACTATCACTATGAATATACATGTATAACTGGCTAGATCTGGGTCCACCTCTATGGCTTGTAAAGGCTAAAAAGGGGTAACCTAGAGTAAGGTCTAGGTTATCGTGGGTTAGAAATTGGGCTACCAAGTATAGTGCCATGAGACCCATTAGCCTACCATGAGTTAAGGAGTGGGGCTACTTATGAGTAGTGCCATGTGACTCAACTCTAGAAACTGGTTCACATATAGGTGGGACCATGAGGGTTTTAATGGGGATCTACCATAAGGAAGGTAGTATTTGGGTCCACTGCAGGGATAACATAGAGGATAGGGTACTCATGTATCGCAAAGTTATATTTAAAATGTAATCTTGGTTGTTAAATGATTAATTGAATGATTACGTTGTTATCATAGTTGCACGTTTATTGTTTCCCCCACATACCAACTTCGGCTGACTGACATTTTGTTTGTCGGCGTTTTAGGTTCAAGCCAAAAGGACAAATAGTAAATCGTCATATTGTGAAATACATGAAGTAAAATGCAAGGAGGATTAGTTATACTAGAATGTATACATGGATAGAAGTTTAGAAATCCAAAATTTTCAAAAGGTATGAAAAATTGTATTACAACTTTTCAGTATAGATTGTGGAAATTTAATAATGGTTCTTGGTTAAGTGTCGAACCTTTGATCTAGAAGTTATAGGTGTGGCTTCGACCTCTCGGTCTCCCATAATTGGGGGTTATCGGGAGGTGGGGTCATAACATTTGGTATCAGAGCGTAGGTTCCTCACTTAACCATTAATAATTATTAAATTTTACAAACTCCACAGATCCCAAGGGAGTTATTAGAGGATTATTCGAAAGGCGGAGGTGTCTAGAAAAGGATCACTACCGGGGTCAGGCAATATTTTCCTCTGCACTGCAAGTCAGAATATGAGGACTCCCGGATCCGTGTGACTTCCTGGCCAAAGTCTTAGGGTATGAATCAAAATAAAATACCTTTAGGACTTTCTCATATTATTCATCCCTTCTCATCACAAATTCTGTTAATGTAATGACCCCGCCTCTGGGTAACCCCCAATTAAGGGAGACCCGAAGGTCAGAGTAGTTATTCAATTAACAGGATCAAAGGTTCGACAAATAATCAATATTAATTATTAAATTCTACTAACTAACTGGAATTTGGTATAAAATAAAAACTTTACTTACCTTTGAAAACTTTGGAAATCTATATATCCAGATCTTGATTTACTCTATCTAATCCTCCTTGCACTTTATTTCTCATTTCCACAATGTGACACTTTACTATTTGTTCTTTCAGTTGTTGTTCCTAAAATGCCGACAAAAAAACATCGGTGAGTATATCGAAATATATTGGTATGTGGGAACAACCAAAATCTTGTAAATATGGCTAACAATTTAATATTCACAATCAAATTAATTAACAAGCCAATTTACACGTTCCAGTATGACACTCTCCACTACTTTTTCCCTAACCCTGGCATACCCACCTTAGGGTGCCCTTTGCCAATGACTTAAGGCCACCTTCTCAATCCCGAGCTTGGTGCCTGGGGGTCACCACTCATGGTGCCCACTAGTCATGCAATATCATAGGCCACCTTCTTAGTGTATGGGGTCACCACTCAAGGTGTCCATTGGTCTACCTATCTAGGCCTGACCTTTGGCATCATCCATCAGGGTGGCATGTAGGTGTGAGAATACATACTCTTATTTTTAATGTGATAATCATAGTGAATTTATGATTTGCAAGTATGAACATCCAATAGATAATTTTCATTCAATGCGATTAACCATCCGGAAAATCCACGGGAAACTAAGGCAGTTATTCATAATTAACCAGATACCTGATCCAGAGCAACTTGATTGTCCAAGCAATAAGGATAAAGAATAAATCAACAATCAATACAAAATATCCTGAAATTAATGCATACGATCCAAGTGTTATAGTTTATCCAAAACATTATAAAGCTAGACTTGGATTCCACCTTAGGCTTTCTAGATCACATTAGGGTTTTATTAGGGTCCTTTTTGATCTTTTTACAACTTTCCTCATTTATACCCTAGAATAGCAGTTCTAATCGCAAAACCCTAATTACTCACATATTCACATTAAAGCCTTTTTAACATTTACCAAACTGAGGTTAACCTAACATTAGTTTTATACAAAGGACTTCAAATTATATCTCATGAAAAACCATTAACCTTAAGTCATGGTTTCTAAGCTATTATGCATCTTCATGCGTTCAAAACCCTAAAACATGCATGATATCTTCTTATTATTCTCCACAGGTTATCATATCCCCAAAATAACATAATTATGACATTAAACATAATTAGGGTTTCTAAGTGTTTAATCATCATTTAACACTTTTAATATCCAATAGGTTGCAATTACTCACTTTCATCAATTAAGTATTATGAACTTAACCCTAATTCTTCATTATCTTCAATAAGGATTCTTTAATCCAACTTATGTTCAAGAATCATTATATTTTAGTTGTATACTAGAAATTTTCAAATTATAATCACTAAAACTCATGTTTTCCCAAATTAGGGTTTTTATCCCATTAAACCATGTACATGATCACAAAAACCCTAAAAGCAACATATTAATCATCCTTTTATGATTTTACCTTTTCCTGTACCCTAAACAGGTTTATTTTGATCAAAAACCAAAATCAATATCCATCATGATTGCTTTTATCTCTTCCTAGGGTTTTTCAATTTTTTAATGCATTAAAAAAAGAAAAACCCTCTACTTCTTGAAAGCATTCACAAACAGTCTCTACTATCATTTTTATCATGTTCTACGCATTTTTCTGGTTAAAAATCACTACTTACTTGTATTTTTCAGCAAAAGGATCTATTTTTAACAATTTATACAAGATTCAACCTTTTTCTTGAATATAGATCAGAGAGGCGAGTTACCTGAGTTTTTCTGGAAAATTTTCAACCACCGGATCAGTGGTCTTCTTTGATCACACACGATCGCATGGCTCTCACAACTAGCGCCCACTTACAAACTTACAGAAGTCACGAAGAACCCCGGGTCGTTGATCCTCGCTGTGGTCCATCATGGTCTCTAATCGAACGGAGACCACTCCTTCTTCCTCGCCTGATTCAGTAGAAGCCTTGAGGCGGTGCCGAGGCTGAGGGCTCACCGAAGCAAGGTGCTCTCGTCAGGCTAGGGCACAAGGGAGCTAGGGAAGGTGTCGTTCGGGTTCATGAGGGTGAGCGTAGTCGAGAGAGGGTAGAATATATAGGGTCTAGGACCGATTTCTAGGGTTCCCAAATCCCGTCATCGCCCGCCTTTTAGGCAATTTGGGCGTTTTCTCTAGAAGCATCCATAGCACAAAGAACCTAGTTATAGGTTGCGCGGAATCTTCTCCTGAATTCAACCATGTACTTTCCATGTTTACATATGGTCAGATTTATGAGGAAATATCGAGGGAAATAACCCTCTATTGCACGACTTCTTTCCTGTTTGGACTCAAGGTAGGAGACGCATAGCTGGCGTCGGATCTTGATCCGACGGCTGGCGTCATCCCTACATTAACCAAATCAAAACGTGACATTGATGATAATCACAACACTTTAGAGGATTTTGTAAACTCCTTAACTCCCAAACCAATTATCCAATTAATCCCAAATTTGGAGGGAAAGTCCATAATGACGTAATCTATCTCTCTACCAAAATTGGACTCATTATATAAAAGAAAACGTTACTTTTCTTTGAGTGCAATCTATCTCTTAATTATATATATATTTCACCTATTTTATCTTTCCCTTGCTATTAAATTATTATTTTGAGTTCCTTGCACCTCAGGGAACCTTAATGGCTCGAAATCCCCTCTTGGGAATGTTTCCTTAGCCTCTTTCCTTCTTTTTCAACCCTTTTCTTATTATCTTGCTTTTTCTTTATTGAAAATATCTCTTTTTGAATATTTCTCTTCATTTCTATTTTATTTTCCTCTTTGGTATTCCTTTTAACATTAGGAATCCTTAGGATACGAAAATCCACCAGGGATAACTCAATTATGCCTCTTTTCACTTATTTTCCAATTTTATCATTATTTCCAATTTCTTTCTTAATAAGGAAATACTTAATTAATCTTTTCTTTTCATATTGCTTTTCTTTGCAACCTTGGACCCCTTGGAACCCAAAGAACCCAAGAGGCACGAAATCCATCCTTGGATTGCATTCTTTTTCCTTCCAGAGGTTTCCACATCTCTCTTTTCTCAAAAACTCAATTATTCATTTATTAATTGAATTTCCTTGTTATTGGGCCCAATAGCCAACAAAGCCCACAAAACAATCAGCAAGGCTATTGTAAACAAAATCCATTAATTCCAAAAAAATTATATAATTATTTGTTCCAATATTTTTAATGTGAGAAATTACATTTCTCACCAATGAACCCAAAAGTTGGGGTTGTAACATCCTTCCCCTCTTATAAGAATTTTGTCCTCAAAATTCCATCAAGCAAACAAACAGTTCAGGATAAGTCTTCTTATGTCCATCAGGGCTCCCATGTGGCTTCACCCTTTCCATGGTGTTTCCCAAGAACCTTCATTATCTCAAATTCTTCCATCTGAGTTCTTTCTTACCTTGGTATATCGTACCCTCATAGGTGACTCAGGACTTTTCAGCCTTTCAAAAGTTGAATAGGTTCAGGGCACAACACCTAGCTTGGGTACCTCACATATTGCTCTAGATCGGACTCATGCAACACATCATTTTATCTTGAGGGGTAAGGTTCAACACAACCATCTCCACCAATCCATCTCAAATGGACCCATATATCGGGGACTCAGATTTCTCAGTTGTAGCTTAGAGGGGTCGGATTTTCACATCACATATTCTCCCACAGTGAACTGCATGTCAGTCTGCTTTGCATCATCTCATGACTCATGTCACCACTGGGCTCTTTCTCGGCCATTGCACAATCAAAACGACTTCATCTACACACACTATGGTTCTTTTCTGACCCTCGTGAGGCCTCCTTCACCAACATCATATTAATGAATTAGTGACCGACACAACCTCTCTATAAGACTTCTTGCATCCCGATAAAGGCTATGGTGGTTAGCATCACATCTTAAGAATTGTCTCTATGTATCACCCTGAATGAGCACATGTGCTCTCATCAGACCCTCTAGTCTAGGTCATACTATCCCTTAGTATGGGGTGATAAATTGTACTATCATCGAGTTCTTCATGTATCCACTTCCACCTCATGGAAGTGAACCTTGGTCATACCCAAGAACTTTTGAACTCACATCCTGGTGTAGTTGAACCATCTTTCTCTCTTAAGTAGTTCAGCAAAATCTATCTCTTGACAGCACTCCTTTCATTCTCATGCCATCTAGGTAAGGCGATCTACCATAACCCATATTGCATCTTGACCTTTCTTGTTCAAGGGGAGACTTACCACAACACCCATAGAGGTGAACTCCCATTCCCTCTCGGGAACTCTTTATCCTCTATGTCAAAGCACTGGGTTACTGGTGTTCGTCCTTCACCCCCGGCTTGCTTGGTCACATTCTACATGCAACTTCCTATTAAGAATTCAAAATGCTACTATCACTTACTATCTTTGTAGTTTCATGGTGTACCATGATCTATCGTATGTCATGATTCCTCAAGATTGATACCTTAGAAACAAGAAACCACTCTCATCAGGGTTTTATTACCTTCTTATCCAAAGAAGTGTATCTAAGGTTCTATCACCATCCTTTCACTACATCAAGGACTAAACTGGCTAACCAAACAACCATTAACTTGTTCAACATATCTTATTACATCTGTGTGTTAGCCAAAACTCAACTTCTTTCCAAACCTAGGGTTAGTAGAACAACCTCAACTTCTTCTAGCCTCTAGTTAAACTAGGCAATTATATCTCAATTAGAGCATTCATTACCACTTCACCTCCTTAGGTGTCAAATTATGTTGAAGACATACACCTCCACATATTCCACTTATCATCTCATCTCAAACTCTAAGTTTGTCTTCATCACAAACCCTGAGCTCATCCTCATGGTGACCAAACTCGTCCTTGGTTAACTTGCAAATTCCACATAGCTCAAGATGACTACCTTATTTCTCTTAGTGTTGGTAAACCATCCATGTATCATTCACTCCACCAGGGTATGTTATCCTTTCTGTAGTAATGTCTCAACTCACACCATCTTTATCCTTGGTGTATGGCATGCGTACGGTCCTAACTCTCACTCCCATAACAAGAGGAAATAAGCATTTGGCTGCAGTCCAAATACTGAGTTCTTCCTGTTCCAAGAGTAGAGATGGTACATCCCACCTTGCTAGTACACCTTTAAATCTGAGTGAGAACGTGCAGCTTATGTCTATGCATCACGTTATCAAAATTACTTCCATCAAAAACTGGTCTCAACCCTACTTGGTCTAAACACAATCCTTGGTCGTCTCCTCTAGGTCTATAGGGTGCTTGCACTTTTGGGGTCATCCCTTTTCCCTTATGCATCCAGAGAGTGCCCTACTCATCTGCCCTTTGGGTCCCATGAGTTCATGAAGGTGATCAATCTCCTAACCCATGGCCCTCAGACAATGATAGCTGTTACCTCCCAACCCTATGGTCATGTGCAACTAGGGAATTAGGCAACTCCTTCTTCCATCGGTCTTATTCCTACCTGACCCTAGGATAGACTTAGAATCCTAACATAGTACATGTTCAACTTAGAACCTTACCCAATCCTTCAACATCTCTCCCTCTGCATTCATGACTGACATTCATCCCTTCAAAGGGTTCATGGCAACCTGCCTACCTTGGTCAGGCCCCATACCGATTACCTCCATGGTAACACATCCATATGCACTTAGAGATGGTTAACTATACGTCTACAGGTTCAATTTCATACCATGTACTTTTCACTTAGCTTCTCAAGATCCTATGAAACTTCTTTAGATTACCTCAAAACCAACAAAACTGGTATACACCCTACCAAAGGGCCCCTCTCCCAAGATGGGAGGAAACTACAACTCTTGACCACAACGTCACAACTGTTCTTAGGGTTTACATTCACATGAACATGCCTAACCCGACGGCTACTAAGGCACAAGCAGGTCACCATGCTAGGTCATACTTGTTCTCCTTCCTCATCATTAGATCAACTTAGGCGTGAAGGGTTCATCCAACATACCCTTAGCTTAAGGGGTTTCCTTTTCCTCTACACATGAGGAGTACCATGCTCGAAACCATAGAGACTCAAATCTCATCATGAGAATTGGGTACACAACTTCCCTTCTTAGGCCTAGGAACCTTAGGTTCACCTTTGGAGTATCCAACTGCATGTTCAATCTCTTAACCACAAATCAAGCATGTATAAGGCATGACATGCACTCCCTGTCGTCCTTCAACTCGAGTAACACATCAGGGTCGAGTCCTCCTCAAGGGAAACCAACAAGGTATAAGGGTTCACGACCTGCTACCATACCTCTCCAGGTCTAAGGAACTCTTCTTCCTATCTCATAAGGTAAACTCCTATACCACAGGCACATAGGTGCTAGAAGTCTCATCTTCTCTCTAGGGTTTGGTTCTTCTCATGGAAACCAAGACATCCTCAACCTCCATGGGTCAAGCATACGTCAACCGCTATCATCCACATAGGTCGCATCATCCTCGACTCCCCACTGTTCCTCACGTCTCGAGGTTTTAGGTTTCCAACCTTTTTACTTGGTTCCTTCTTACTCTCCCTCTAAAGCTAACTCCACATCCAGGCATACCACCAAAGGTCATCTCTCCATGAAGGATCAAGCTTTACTAGCATACCTTCAAATGGGTGAAGCATATGCTTAAACTTAGGTTTGCTCAATATCATTCCTAGCCCTTTATGCTTACTCCATGATCACTTAACCAGGGTTTCATCAAGCTATACCCTACTTGGCTAAGCCCATAGGGTAACTATAGGTTCTCTTCTAACCTCATCCATGAAGGAGTTATCCTTCTCTCTAGTATGCACGACCCTCTCCAGGGTTGGTCGCCAAAGGTACTACGTCATCTATCCTTTTATGGCATTCCAAAGGCATGTCCAACGAAACACTCGGTCAACCATGACATCTAACTTATCATGTCATCTCTCTCTCTAACCTTCACTTAGGGTTAGGGTTAACATCATCCTCAAAGGATGTGCTGAGTATCTACTTTTAATGGAGGTCTCTACCTCCAAGACTAACTCTCTCTACTCATCGACCTAAGCATGTATCTATTCTTTAGTTTATGATTAATCTATTAAGCTGATGTCCATGACATCTTATTTACATGCTTTTCATTAATTTGGTGGAGGATTCCCTAGTCCTTATTAACCTTACCCATACCTCAAGAGGGTGAGGAGAAGAGAGAAAACCCTAATCCTTAAGGTCCTTAACAGAATTTGAGTTGAGAAGGGATGAACGAGATGAGAGAGTCCTAAAGGTGTCTTATTTCGAGTCATATCCTAAGACATCAGCCAGACAGTCACACAATCTAGGAGTCCTCGTATTCTGACTAGTGGTGAGGAGGAAAATATTGCCAGCTCCCAGAAGTGATCCTTTTCTAGACACCTCAATCTTTTGGACACTCCTCTAATAACTCCCTTGGGTTCTATCAAATTTGTAAAATTTAATAATTATTAAAGATTAATTGAGGAACCTAGGCTCTAATACCAATTGTAATGACCCCGCCTCCTGGTAACCCCCAATTAAGGGAGACCCGAAGGTCAGAGTCGTTATTCAATTAACAGGATCAAAGGTTCAACAAATAATCAATAATAATTATGAAATTCCACTAACTAACTGGAATTTGGTATAAAATAAAAACTTTACTTACCTTTGAAAACTTTAGAAATCTATCTATCCAGATCTTGATTTACTCTATCTAATCCTCCTTGCACTTTATTTCTCATTTCCACAATGTGACACTTTACTGTTTGTTCTTTCAGTTGTTGTTCCTAAAATGCTGACAAACAAAACGTCGGCCACTATATCGAAATATACTGGTATGTGGGAACAACCAAAATCTTGCAAATATGGCTAACAATTTAATATTCACAATCAAATTAATTAACAAGCCAATTTACACTTTCCAATATGACACTCTCCACCGCTTTTGCCCTAACCCTAGCATACCCACCTTAGGGTGCCCTTTGCCAATGACTTAAGGCCACCTTCTCAATCCCGGGCTTGGTGCCTGGGGTTCACCACTCATGGTGCCCACTAGTCATGCAATATCATAGGCCACCTTCTTGGTGCCTGGGGTCACCACTCAAGGTGTCCATTGGTCTACCCATCTGGGCCTGACCTTTGGCATCATCCATCAGGGTGGCATGTAGGTGCAATAATACATACTCTTATTTTTAATGTGATAATCATAGTGACTTTATGATTTGCAAGTATGAACATCCAACAGATAATTTGCATTCAATGCAATTAACCATCCGGAAAATCCGCGGGAAACTAAGGCGGTTATTGATAATTAACCACATACCTGACCCGGAGCAACTTGATTGTCCAAGAAATAAGGATAAAGAATAAATCAACAATCAATCAACCATATCCTGAAATTAATGCATGCGATCCAAGTATTATAGTTGATCCAAAACATTCTAAAGCTAGACTTGGATTCCACCTTAGGCTTTCTAGATCACATTAGGGTTTAATTAGGGCCCTTTTTGATCTTTTTACAACTTTCCTCATTTATACCCTAGAACAACATTTCTAATCACAAAACCCTAATTACTCACATATTCACATTAAAGCCTTTTTAACATTTACTAAACCGAGGTTAACCTAACATCAGTTTTATACAAAGGACTTCAAATTATATCTCATGAACAACCATTAACCTTAAGTCATGGTTTTTAAGCTATTATGCATCTTCATGCATTCAAAACCCTAAAACAGGCATGATATCAGCTTATTATTCTCCACAGGTTATCATATCCCCAAAATAACATAATTATGACATTAAACATAATTAGGGTTTCTAAGTGTTTAATCATCATTTAACACTTTTAATATCCAATAGGTTGCAATTACTAACTTTCATCAATTAAGTATTATGAACTTAACCCTAATTCTTCATTATCTTCAATAAGGATTCTTTAATCCAACTTATGTTCAAGAATCATTATATTTCAGTTGTATACTAGAAATTTTCATATTTTAATCACTAAAACTCATGTTTTCCCAAATTAGGGTTTTTATCCCATTAAACCATGTACATGATCACAAAAACCCTAAAAGCAACATATTAATCATCCTTTTATGATTTTACCTTTTCCTTTACCCTAAATAGGTTTATTTTGATCAAAAACCAAAATGCATATCCATCATGATTGCTTTTATCTCTTCCTAGGGTTTTTCCATTATTTAATGCATTAAAAGATGAAAAACCCTATACTTCTTGAAAACCATTCACAAACAGGCTCTACTATCATTATTATCATGTTCTAGGCATTTTTTGGTTAAAATGCACTACTTACTTGTATTTTTCAGCCAAAGGATCTATTTTAATGATTTATACAAGATTCAACCTTTTTCTTGAATATAGATCAGAGAGGTGAGTTACCTGAGTTTTTTTGGAAAATTTTCAACCGCCGGATCACTGGTCTTCTTTGATTGCACACGATCGCACGGCTCTCACAACTAGCGCCCACTTACAGACTTACAGAAGTCACGAAGAACCTCAGGCCATTGATCCTCGATGTGGTCCATCATGGTCTCTGATCGAACGGAGACCACTCCTTCTTCCTCGCCTAATTCAGTAGAAGCCTTACGGCGGTGTCGCGGCTGAGGGCTCACCGGAGCAAGGTGCTCTCGTCAGGCTAGGGCACAAGGGAGCTAGGGAAGGCACCGTTCGGGTTCGTGAGGGTGAGCGTAGTCGAGAGAGGGTATAATATATAGGGTCTAGGACCGATTTCTAGGGTTCCCAAATCCCTTCATCGCCTGCCTTTTAGGCAATTTGGGCGTTTGCTCTAGCAGCATCCATAGCGCGAAGAACCTAGGCATAGGTTGCGCGGAATCTTCTCCTGAATTCAACAATGTACTTTCCGTGTTTGCATATGGTCAGATTTATGAGGAAATATCGAGGGAAATATCCCTCTATTGCACGGCTCCTTTCCTGTTTGGACTCAAGGTAGGAGACGCACAGCTGGCATCGAATCTTGATCCGACGGCTGGCGTCGTCCCTACATTAACCAAATCAAAACGTGACATTGATGATAATCACAACACTTTAGAGGATTTTGTGAAATCCTTAACTCCCAAACAAATTATCCAATTAATCCCAAATTTGGAGGGAAAGTCCATAATGACTTAATCTATCTCTCTACCAAAATTGGAGTCATTATCTCAAATAAAACGTTACGTTTCTTTGAGTGCAAGCTATATCTTAATTATATATATATTTCACCTATTTTCTCTTTCCCTTGCTATTAAATTATTATTTTGAGTTCCTTGCACCTCAGGGAACCTTAATGGCTCGAAATACCCTCTTGGGAATATTTCCT
This sequence comes from Alisma plantago-aquatica, assembly GCA_963693085.1. Taxonomy (NCBI): domain Eukaryota; kingdom Viridiplantae; phylum Streptophyta; class Magnoliopsida; order Alismatales; family Alismataceae; genus Alisma; species Alisma plantago-aquatica. Next base: position 377,197,398 of record OY856410.1, read on the forward strand.
TAGCCTCTTTCCTTCTTTTTCAACCCTTTTCTTATTATCTTGCTTTTTCTTTATTTAAAATATCTCTTTTTGAATATTTCTCTTCATTTCTATTTTATTTTCCTCTTTGGTATTCCTTTTAACATTAGGAATCCTTGGGATATGAAAATCCACCAGGGATAACTCAATTATGCCTCTTTTCACTTATTTTCCACATTTTATCATTATTTCCAATTTCTTTCTTAATAAGGAAATACTTAATTAATCTTTTCTTTTCTTATTGCTTTTCTTTGCAACCTTGGAACCCAAGGAACCCAAGAGGCACGAAATCCATCCTTGGATTGCATTCTTTTGCCTTCCAGAGGTTCCCACATCTCTCTTTTCTCAAAAACTCAATTATTCATTTATTAATTGAATTTCCTTGTTATTGGGCCCAATAGCCAATAAAGCCCAAAACACAATCAGCAAGGCTATTGTAAACAAAATCCATTTATTCCAAACAAATTATATCATTATTTGTTCCAATATTTTTAATGTGAGAAATTACATTTCTCACCAATGAACCCAAAAGTTGGGGTTGTAACATCCTTTCCCTCTTATAAGAATTTTGTCCTCAAAATTCCATCAAGCAAACAAACAATTCAGGATAAGTCTTCTTATGTCCATCAGGGCTCCCATGTGGCTTCACCCTTTCCATGGTGTTTCCCAAGAACCTTCATTATCTCATATTATTCCATCTGAGTTCTTTCTTACCATGGTATATCGTACCCTCATAAGTGACTCGGGACTTTTCAGCCTTTCAAAAGCTAAATAGGTTCAGGGCACAACACCTGGCATGGGTACCTCATATAGTTTTCTAGATCGGACTCATGCAACACATCATTTTATCCTGAGGGGTAAGGTTAAACACAACCATCTCCACCAATCCATCTCAAATGGACCCATATATCGGGGACTCAGCTTTCTCAGTTGTAGCTTAGAGGGGTCAGATTTTCACATCACATATTCTCCAACAGTGAATTGCATGTCAGTCTACTTTGCATCATCTCGTGACTCATGTCACAACTAGGCTCTCTCTCGGCCATTGCACAATCAAAGCGACTTCATCTACACACACTATGGTTCTTTTCTAACCCTCATGAGGCCTCCTTCACCAACATCATCTTAATGTATTGGTGACCAACACAACCTCTCTATAAGACTTCTTGCATCCCGATAAAGGCTATGGTGGTTAGCATCACATCTTAAGAACTGTCTCTATGTATCACCCTGAATGAGCACACGTGCTCTCATCATACCCTCTAGTCTAGGTCATACTATCCCATAGTATGAGGTGATAAACTATACTATCATCGAGTTCTTCATGTATCCACTTCCACCTCATGGAAGTGAACCTTGTTCATACCCAAGAACTTTTGAACTCGCATCCTGGTGTAGTTGAACCATCTTTCTCTCTTAAGTAGTTCAACATAATCTATCTCTTGACAGCACTCCTTTCATTCTCATGCCATCTAGGTAAGGAGATCTACCATAACCCATATTGCATCTTGACCTTTCTTGTTCAAGGGGAGACTTACCACAACACCCATAGAGGTGAACTCCCATTCCCTCTCGGGAACTCTTTATCCTCTATGTCAAAGCACTGGGTTACTGGTGCTCGTCCTTCACCCCTGGCTTGCTTGGTCACATGCTACATCAACTTCGTATTAAGCATTCAAAATGCTACTATCACTTACTATCTTTTTAGTTTCATGGCGTACCATGATCTCCTGTATGTCATGATTCCTCAAGATCGATACCTCAGAAACAAGAAACCACTCTCATCAGGGTTTTATTACCTTCCTATCCATAAAAGTGTATCTAAGGTTCTATCACCATCCTTTCACTACATCAAGGACTAAACTGGCTAACCAAACAACCATTAACTTGTTCAACATATCTTATTACATCTGTGTGTTAGACAAAACTCAACTTCTTTCCAAACTTAGGGTTAGTAGAACAACCTCAACTTCTTCTAGCCTCTAGTTAAACTAGGCAGCTATATCTCAATTAGAGCATTCATTACCACTTCACCTCCTTAGGTGTCAGGTAATGTTGAAGACATACACCTCCACATATTCCACTTATCATCTCATCTCAAACTCTAAGTTTGTCTTCATCACAAACCCCAGCTCATCCTCATGGTGACCAAACTCGTCCTTGGTTAACTTGCAAATTCCACATAGCTCAAGATGACTACCTTATTTCTCTTAGTGTTGGTAAACCATCCATGTATCATTCACTCCACCAGGGTATGTTATCCATTCTGTAGTAATGTCTCAACTCACACCATCTTTATCCTTGGTGTATGGCATGCGTATTGTCCTAACTCTCACTCCCATAACAAGAGGAAATAAGCATTTGGCTACAGTCCAAAGACAGAGTTCTTCCTGTTCCAAGAGTAGAGATGGTACATCCCACCTTGCCAGTACACCTTTAAATCTGAGTGAGAACGTGCAGCTTATGTCTATACATCATGTTATCAAAATTACTTCCATCAAAAACTGGTCTCAACCCTACTTGGTCTAAACACAATCCTTGGTCGTCTCCTCTAGGTCTATAGGGTGCTGGAACTTTTGGGGTCATCCCTTTTCCCTTATGCATCCAGAGAGTGCCCTACTCATCTGCCCTTTGGGTCCCATGAGTTCATGAAGGTGATCAATCTCCTAACCCATGGCCCTCAGACAATGATAGTTGTTACCTCCCGACCCTATGGTCATGTGCAACTAGGGAATTAGGCAACTCTTTCTTCCATCGGTTTTATCCCTACCTGACCCTAGGATAGACTTAGGATCCTAACATAGTAAATGTTCAACTTAGAACCTTACCCAATCCTTCATCATCTCTCCCTCTGCATTCATGATTGACTTTCATCCCTTCAAAGGGTTCATGGCAACCTGCCTACCTTGGTCAGGCCCCATACCAATTACCTCCATGGTAACACATCCATATGCACTTAGAGATGGTTAACTATACATCTACAAGTTCAATTTCATACCATGTACTTTTCACTTAGCTTCTCAAGATCCTATGAAACTTCTTTAGGTTACCTCAAAACCAAAAAAACTGGTATACACCCTACCAAAGGGCCCCTCTCCCAGGATGGGAGGAAACTACAACTCTTGACCACAAGGTCACAACTGTTCTTAGGGTTTACATTCACATGAACATGCCTAACCCGACGGCTACTAAGGCACAAGTAGGTCACCATGCTAGGTCATACTTGTTCTCCTTCCTCAACATTAGATCAACTTAGGCATGAAGGGTTCATACAACATACCCTTAACTTAAGGGGTTTCCTTTTCCTCTACACATGAGGAGTACCGTGCTTGAAACCATAGAGACTCAAATCTCATCATGAGCATTGGGTACACATCTTCCCTTCTTAGGCCTAGGAACCTTAGGTTCACCTTTGGAGTATCCAACTGCATGTTCAATCTCTTAACCACGAATCAAGCATGTATAAGGCATGACATGCACTCCCTGTCGTCCTTCAACTCGAGTAACACATCAGGGTCGAGTCCTCCTCAAGGGAAACCAACAAGGTATAAGGGTTCACGACCTGCTACCATACCTCTCCAGGTCTAAGGAACTCTTCTTCCTATCTCATAAGGTAAACTCCTATGCCATAGGCACATAGGTGCTAGAAGTCTCATCTTCTCTCTAGGGTTTGGTTCTTCTCATGGAAACCAAGACATCCTCAACCTCCATGGGTCAAGCATACGACAACCGCTATCATCCACATAGGTCGCACCATCCTCGACTCCCCATTGTTCCTCACGTCTCGAGGTTTTAGGTTTCCAACCTTCTTACTTGGTTCCTTCTTACTCTCCCTCTAAAGCTAACTCCACATCCAGGCATACTACTAGAGGTCATCTCTCCATGAAGGATCAAGCTTTACTAGCATACCTTCACATAGGTGAAGCATATGCTCAAACTTAGGTTTGCTCAATATCATTCCTAGCCCTTTATGCTTACTCCATGATCCCTTAACCAGGGTTTCATCAAGATATACCCTACTTGGCTAAGCCCATAGGGTAACTATAGGTTCTCTTCTAACCTCATCCATGAAGGAGTTATCCTTCTCTCTAGTATGCACGACCCTCTCCAGGGTTGGTCGCCAAAGGTACTAGGTCATCTACCCTTTTATGGCATTCCAAAGGCATGTCCAACCAAACACTCGGTCAACCATGACATCTAACTTATCATGTCATCTCTCTCTCTAACCTTCACTTAGGGTTAGGGTTAACATCATCCTCAAAGGATGTGCTAGGTATCTACTTTTAATGGAGGTCTCTACCTCCAAGACTAACTCTCTCTACTCATCGAGCTAAGCATGTATCTATTCTTTAGTTTATGCTTAATCTATTAAGCTTATGTCCATGACATCTTATTTACATGCTTTTCATTAATTTGGTGGAGGATTCCCTAGTCCTTATTAACCTTACCCATACCTCAGGAGGGTGAGGAGATGAGAGAAAACCCTAATCCTTAAGGTCCTTAAAAGAATTTGAGTTGAGAAGGGATGAACGAGATGAGAGAGTCCTAAATGTGTCTTATTTTGAGTCATATCCTAAGACATCGGCCAGACAGTCACACAATCTGGGAGTCCTCGTATTCTGACTAGCGGTGTGGAGGAAAATATTGGCAGCCCCCAGAAGTGATCCTTTTCTAGACACCTCAATCTTTTGGACACTCCTCTAATAACTCCCTTGGGTTCTATCAAATTTGTAAAATTTAATAATTATTAAAGATTAATTGAGGAACCTAGGCTCTAATACCAATTGTAATGACCCCGCCTCCCGGTAACCCCCAATTAAGGGAGACCCAAAGGTCAGAGCCGTTATTCAATTAACAAGATCAAAGGTTCGACAAATAATCAATAATAATTATGAAATTCTACTAACTAACTGGAATTTGGTATAAAATAAAAACTTTACTTACCTTTGAAAACTTTAGAAATCTATCCATCTAGATCTTGATTTACTCTATCTAATCCTCCTTGCACTTTATTTCTCATTTCCAAAATGTGACACTTTACTATTTGTTCTTTCAGTTGTTGTTCCTAAAATGCCGACAAACAAAACGTTAGTCACTATATCAAAATATACTGGTATGTGGGAACAACCAAAATCTTGCAAATATGGCTAACAATTTAATAATCACAATCAAATTAATTAACAAGCCAATTTACACTTTCCAATATGACACTCTCCACCGCTTTTGCCCTAACCCTGGCATACCCACCTTAGGGTGCCCTTTGCCAATGACTTAAGGCCACCTTCTCAATCCTGAGCTTGGTGCCTGGGGGTCACCACTCATGGTGCCCACTAGTCATGCAATATCATAGGCCACCTTCTTGGTGTCTGGGGTCACCACTCAAGGTGTCCATTGGTCTACCCATCTGGGCCTGGCCTTTGGCATCATCCATCAGGGTGGCATGTAGGTGCAAGAATACATACTCTTATTTTTAATGTGATAATCATAGTGACTTTATGATTTGCAAGTATAAGCATCCAAAAGATAATTTGCATTCAATGCGATTAACCATACGGAAAATCCACAGGAAACTAAGGCGGTTATTCATAATTAACCACATACCTGACCCAGAGCAACTTGATTGTCCAAGAAATAAGGATAAAGAATAAATCAACAATCAATCAACAATATCTTGAAATTAATGCATGCGATCCAAGTGTTATAGTTGATCCAAACCATTCTAAAGCTAGACTTGGATTCCACCTTAGGCTTTCTAGATCACATTAGGGTTTTATTAGGGCCCTTTTTGATCTGTTTACAACTTTCCTCATTTATACCCTAGAACAACATTTCTAATCGCAAAACCCTAATTACTCACATATTCACATTAAAGCCTTTTTAACATTTACTAAACCGAGGTTAACCTAACATCAGTTTTATACAAAGGACTTCAAATTATATGTCATGAACAACCATTAACCTTAAGTCATGGTTTTTAAGCTATTATGCATCTTCATGCGTTCAAAACCCTAAAATAGGCATGATATCATCTTATTATTCTCCACAGGTTATCATATCCCCAAAATAACATAATTACAACATTAAACATAATTAGGGTTTCTAAGTGTTTAATCATCATTTAACACTTTTAATATCCAATAGGGTGCAATTACTCACTTTCATCAATTAAGTATTATGAACTTGACCCTAATTCTTCATTATCTTCAATAAGGATTCTTTAATCCAACTTATGTTCAAGAATCATTATATTTCAGTTGTATACTAGAAATTTTCAAATTATAATCACTAAAACTCATGTTTTCCCAAATTAGGGTTTTTATCCCATTAAACCATGTACATGATCACAAAAACCCTAAAAGCAACATATTAATCATCCTTTTATGATTTTACCTTTTCCTTTACCCTAAACAGGTTTATTTTGATCAAAAACCAAAATCAATATCCATCATGATTGCTTTTATCTCTTCCTAGGGTTTTTCCATTATTTAATGCATTAAAAGATGAAAAACCCTATACTTATTGAAAACCATTCACAAATAGGCTCTACTATCATTATTATCATGTTCTAGGCATTTTTCTGGTTAAAAAGCACTACTTACTTGTATTTTTCGGCCAAAGGATCTATTTTAATGATTTATAGAAGATTCAACCTTTTTCTTGAATATAGATCAGAGAGGTGAGTTACCTGAGTTTTTCTGGAAAGTTTTCAACCGCCGGATCACTGGTCTTCTTTGATCGCACACGATCACATGACTCTCACAACTAGCGCCCACTTACAGACTTACAGAAGTCACGAAGAACCCCGGGCCGTTGATCCTCGATGTGGTCCATCATGGTCTCTGATCGAACGGAGACCACTCCTTCTTCCTCGCCTAATTCAGTAGAAGCCTTGCGGCGGTGCCACGGCTGAGGGATCACCGGAGCAAGGTGCTCTCATCAAGCTAGGGCACAAGGGAGCTAGGGAAGGCGTCGTTCGGGTTCGTGAGGGTGAGCATAGTGGAGAGAGGGTAGAATATATAGGGTCTAGGACCGATTTCTAGGGTTCCCAAATCCTGTCATCGCCTACCTTTTAGGCAATTTGGGTGTTTGCTCTAGAAGCATCCATAGCGCAAAGAACCTAGGCATAGGTTGCGCGGAATCTTCTCCTGAATTCAACCATGTACTTTCCATGTTTGCATATGGTCAGATTTATGAGGAAATATCGAGGGAAATATCCCTCTATTGCATGGCTCCTTTCCTGTTTGGACTCAAGGTAGGAGACACACAGCTGGCATCAAATCTTGATCCGACGGCTGGCGTCGTCCCTACATTAACCAAATCAAAACGTGACATTGATGATAATCACAACACTTTAGAGGATTTTGTAAAATCCTTAACTCCCAAACCAATTATCCAATTAATCCCATTTTTGGAGGGAAAGTCCATAATGACTTAATCTATCTCTCTACCAAAATTGGACTCATTATCTCAAATAAAACGTTACCTTTCTTTGAGTGCAAGCTATCTCTTAATTATATATATATTTCACCTATTTTCTCTTTCCCTTGCTATTAAATTATTATTTTGAGTTCCTTGCACCTCAGGGAACCTTAATGGCTCGAAATACCCTCTTGGGAATATTTCCTTAGCCTCTTTCCTTCTTTTTCAACCCTTTTCTTATTATCTTGCTTTTTCTTTATTTAAAATATCTCTTTTTGAATATTTCTCTTCATTTCTCTTTGGTATTCCTTTTAACATTAGGAATACTTGGGATACTAAATCCACCAGGGATAACTCAATTATGCCTCTTTTCACTTATTTTCCACATTTTATCATTATTTCCAATTTCTTTCTTAATAAGGAAATACTTAATTAATCTTTTCTTTTCTTATTGCTTTTCTTTGCAACCATGGAACCCAAGGAACCCAAGAGGCATGAAATCCATCCTTGGATTGCATTCTTTTTCCTTCCAGAGGTTTCCACATCTCTCTTTTCTCAAAAACTCAATTATTCATTTATTAATTGAATTTCCTTGTTATTGGGCCCAATAGCCAATAAAGCCCACAACACAATCAGCAAGGCTATTGTAAACAAAATCCATTTATTCCAAACAAATTATATCATTATTTGTTCCAATATTTTTAATGTGAGAAATTACATTTCTCACCAATGAACCCAAAAGTTGGGGTTGTAACATCCTTCCCCTCTTATAAGAATTTTGTCCTCAAAATTCCATCAAGCAAACAAGCAGTTCAGGATAAGTCTTCTTATGTCCATCAGGGTTCCCATGTGGCTTCACCCTTTCCATGGTGTTTCCCAAGAACCTTCATTATCTCATATTATTCCATCTGAGTTCTTTCTTACCTTGGTATATCGTACCCTCATAAGTGAGTCAGGACTTTTCAGCCTTTCAAAAGCTGAATAGGTTCAGGGCACAACACCTGGCATGGGTACCTCACATAGTGCTCTAGATCGGACTCATGCAACACATCATTTTATCCTGAGGGGTAAGGTTAAACAAAACCATCTCCACCAATCCATCTCAAATGGACCCATATATCGGGGACTCAGATTTCTCAGATGTAGCTTAGAGGGGTCAGATTTTCACATCACATATTCTCCAACAGTGAATTGCATGTGAGTCTGCTTTGCATCAGCTCGTGACTCATGTCACAACTAGGCACTCTCTCGGCCATTGCACAATCAAAGCGACTTCATCTACACACACTATGGTTCTTTTCTGACCCTCGTGAGGCCTCCTTCACCAACATCATCTTAATGAATTGGTGACCGACACAACCTCTCTATAAGACTTCTTGCATCCTGATAAAGGCTATGGTGGTTAGCATTACATATTAAGAACTGTCTCTATGTATCACCCTGAATGAGCATACATGCTCTCATCAGACCCTCTAGTCTAGGTCATACTATCCCTTAGTATGGGGTGATAAACTGTACTATCATCGAGTTCTTCATGAATCCACTTCCACCTCATGGAAGTGAACCTTGGTCATACAGAAGAACTTTTGAACTCGCATCCTGGTGTAGTTGAACCATCTTTCTCTCTTCAGTAGTTCAACAGAATCTATCTCTTGACAGCACTCCTTTCATTCTCATGCCATCTAGGTAAGGCGATCTACCATAACCCATATTGCATCTTGACCTTTCTTGTTCAAGGGGAGACTTACCAGAACACCCATAGAGGTGAACTCCCATTCCCTCTCGGGAACTCTTTATCCTCTATGTCAAAGCACTGGGTTACTGGTGTTCGTCCTTCACCCCCGGCTTGCTTGGTCACATGCTACATGCAACTTCGTATTAAGCATTCAAAATGCTACTATCACTTACTATCTTTGTAGTTTCATGGTGTACCATAATCTCCTATATGTCATGATTCCTCAAGATCGATACCTCAGAAACAAGAAACCACTCTCATCAGGGTTTTATTACCTTCCTATCCAAAGAAGTGTATCTAAGGTTCTATCACCATCCTTTCACTACATCAAGGACTAAACTGGCTAACCAAACAACCATTAACTTGTTCAACATATCTTATTACATCTGTGTGTTATCCAAAACTCATCTTCTTTCCAAACTTAGGGTTAGTAGAAAAACCTCAACTTCTTCTAGCCTCTAGTTAAACTAGGCAACTATATCTCAATTAGAGCATTCATTACCACTTCACCTCCTTAGGTGTCGGGTAATGTTGAAGACATACACCTCCACATATTCCACTTATCATCTCATCTCAAACTCTAAGTTTGTCTTCATCACAAACCCTGAGCTCATCCTCATGGTGACCAAACTCATCCTTGGTTAACTTGCAAATTCCACATAGCTCAAGATGACTACCTTATTTCTCTTAGTGTTGGTAAACCATCCATCTATCATTCACTCCACCAGGGTATGTTATCCTTTCGGTAGTAATGTCTCAACTCACACCATCTTTATCCTTGGTGTATGGCATGCGTACTGTCCTAACTCTCACTCCCATAACAAGAGGAAATAAGCATTTGGTTGCAGTCCAAATATAGTGTTCTTCCTGTTCCAAGAGTAGAGATGGTACATCCCACCTTGCCAGTACACCTTTAAATCTGAGTGAGAACATGCAGCTTATGTCTATACATCATGTTATCAAAATTACTTCCATCAAAAACTGGTCTCAACCCTACTTGGTCTAAACACAATCCTTGGTCGTCTCCTCTAGGTCTATAGGGTGCTGGCACTTCTGGGGTCATCCCTTTTCCCTTATGCATCCAGAGAGTGCCCTACTCATCTGCCCTTTGGGTCCCATGAGTTCATGAAGGTGATCAATCTCCTAACCCATGGCCCTCAGACAATGATAGTTGTTACCTCCCGACCCTATGGTCATGTGCAACTAGGGAATTAGGCAACTCCTTCTTCCATCAGTCTTATCCCTACCTGACCCTAGGATAGACTTAGGATCCTAACATAGTACATGTTCAACTTAGAACCTTACCCAATCCTTCATCATCTCTCTGTCTGCATTCATGACTGACTTTCATCCCTTCAAAGGGGTCATGGCAACCTGCCTACCTTGGTTAGGCCCCATACCGGTTACCTCCATCGTAACACATCCATATGCACTTAGAGATGGTTAACTATAGGTCTACATGTTCAATTTCATACCATGTACTTTTCACTTAGCTTCTCAAGATCCTATGAAACCTCTTTAGGTTACCTCAAAACCAACAAAATTGGTATACACCCTACCAAAGGGCCCCTCTCGCAGGATGGGAGGAAACTACAACTCTTGACCACAAGGTCACAACTGTTCTTAGGGTTTACATTCACATGAACATGCCTAACCCGACGGCTACTAAGGAACAAGCAGGTCACCATGCTAGGTCATACTTGTTCTCCTTCCTCAACATTAGATCAACTTAGGCATGAAGGGTTCATCCAACATATCCTTAACTTAAGGGGTTTCCTTTTCCTCTACACATGAGGAGTACCATGCTCGAAACCATAGAGACTGAAATCTCATCATGAGAATTGGGTACACAACTTCCCTTCTTAGGCCTAGGAACCTTAGGTTCACCTTTGGGGTATCCAACTACATGTTCAATCTCTTAACTACGAATCAAGCATGTATAAGGCATGACATGCACTCCCTGTCGTCCTTCAACTCGAGTAACACATCAGGGTCAAGTCCTCCTCAAGGGAAACCAATAAGGTATAAGGGTTCACGACCTACTACCATACCTCTCCAGGTCTAAGGAACTCTTCTTCCTATCGCAGAAGGTAAACTCCTATACCACAGGCACATAGCTGCTAGAAGTCTCATCTTCTCTCTACGGTTTGGTTCTTCTCATGGTAACCAAGACATCCTCAACCTCCATGGGTCAAGCATACGGCAACCACTATCATCCACATAGGTCGCATCATCCTCAACTCCCCACTGTTCCTCACGTCTCGAGGTTTTAGGTTTCCAACCTTCTTACTTGGTTCCTTCTTACTCTCCCTCTAAATCTAACTCCACATCGAGGCATACTACTAGAGGTCATCTCTCCATGAAGGATCAAGCTTTACTAGCATACCTTCACATGGGTGAAGCATATGCTAAAACTTAGGTTTGCTCAATATCATTCCTAGCCCTTTATGCTTACTCCATGATCCCTTAACCAGGGTTTCATCAAGCTATACCCTACTTGTCTAAGCCCATATGGTAACTATAGGTTTTCTTCTAACCTCATCCATGAAGGAGTTATCCTTCTCTCTAGTATGCACGACCCTCTCCAGGGTTTGTCGCCAAAGGTACTAGGTCATCTACCCTTTTATGGCATTCCAAAGGCATGTCCAACCAAACACTCAGTCAACCATGACATCTAACTTATCATGTCATCTCTCTCTCTAACCTTCACTTAGGGTTAGGGTTAACAACATCCTCAAAGGATGTGCTAGGTATCGACTTTTAATGGAGGTCTCTACCTCCAAGACTAACTCTCTCTACTCATCGACCTAAGAATGTATCTATTCTTTAGTTTACGCTTAATCTATTAAGATTAAGTCCATGACATCTTATTTACATGCTTTTCATTAATTTGGTGGAGGATTCCTTAGTCCTTATTAACCTTACCCATACCTCAAGAGGGTGAGGAGAAGAGAGAAAACCCTAATCCTTAAGGTCCTTAACAGAATTTGAGTTGAGAAGGGATGAACGAGATGAGAGAGTCCTAAAGGTGTCTTATTTTGAGTAATATCCTAAGACATCGGCCAGGCAGTCACACAATCCGGGAGTCCTCGTATTCTGACTAGCGGTGTGGAGGAAAATATTTCCAGCCCCCAGAAGTGATCCTTTTCTATACACCTCAATCTTTTGGACACTCCTCTAATAACTCCCTTGGGTTCTATCGAATTTGTAAAATTTAATAATTATTAAAGATTAATTGAGGAACCTAGGATCTAATACCAATTGTAACGACCCCACCTCCCGATAACCCCCAATTAAGGGAGACCTGAAGGTCAGAGCCGTTATTCAATTAATAGGATCAAAGGTTCGACAAATAATCAATAATAATTATGAAATTCTACTAACTAACTGGAATTTGGTATAAAATAAAAACTTTACTTACCTTTGAAAACTTTAGAAATCTATCTATCCAGATCTTGATTTACTCTATCTAATCCTCCTTGCACTTTATTTCTCATTTCCACAATGTGACACTTTACTGTTTGTTCTTTCAGTTGTTGTTCCTAAAATGCCGACAAACAAAACTTCGGTTAGTATATCGAAATATACTGGTATGTGGGAACAACCAAAATCTTGCAAATATGGCTAACAATTTAATATTCACAATCAAATTAATTAACAAGCCAATTTACACTTTCCAGAATGACACTCTCCACCGCTTTTACCCTAACCCTGGCATACCCACCTTAGGGTGCCCTTTGCCAATGACTTAAGGCCACCTTCTCAATCCCGAGCTTGGTGCCTGGGGGTCACCACTCATGGTTCCCACTAGTCATGCAATATCACAGGCCACCTTCTTGGTTCCTAGGGTCACCACTCAAGGTGCCCATTGGTCTACCCATCTGGGCCTGACCTTTGGCATCATCCATCAGGGTGGCATGTAGGTGTGAGAATACATACTCTTATTTTTAATGTGATAATCATAGTGACTTTATGATTTTCAAGTATGAACATCCAACAGATAATTTGCATTCAATGCAATTAACCATCTGAAAAATCCGCGGGAAACTAAGGAAGTTATTCATAATTAACCACATACCTGATCCAAAGCAACTTGATTGTCCAAGCAATAAGGATAAAGAATAAATCAACAATCAATCAACAATATCCTAAAATTAATGCATGCGATCCAAGTGTTATAGTTGATCCAAAACATTCTAAAGCTAGACTTGGATTCCACCTTAGGCTTTCTAGATCACATTAGGGTTTTATTAGGGCCCTTTTTGATCTTTTTACAAATTTCCTCATTTATACCCTAGAACAGCAGTTCTAATCGCAAAACCCTAATTACTCACATATTCACATTAAAGCCTTTTTAGCATTTACTAAACCGAGGTTAACCTAACATCAGTTTTATACAAAGGACTTCAAATTATATGTCATGAACAACCATTAACCTTAAGTCATGGTTTTTAAGCTATTATGCATCTTCATGCGTTCAAAACCCTAAAAAAGGCATGATATCATCTTATTATTCTCCACAGGTTATCATATCACCAAAATAACATAATTACGAAATTAAACATAATTAGGGTTTCTAAGTGTTTAATCATCATTTAACACTTTTAATATCCAATAGGTTGCAATTACTCACTTTCATCAATTAAGTATTATGAACTTAACCCTAATTCTTCATTATCTTCAATAAGGATTCTTTAATCAAGCTTATGTTCAAGAATCATTATATTTTAGTTGTATACTAGAAATTTTCAAATTATAATCACTAAAACTCATGTTTTCCCAAATTAGGGTTTTTATTCTATTAAACCATGTACATGATCACAAAAACCCTAAAAGCAACATATTAATCATCCTTTTATGATTTTACCTTTTCCTTTACCCTAAACAAGTTTATTTTGATCAAAAACCAAAATCAATATCCATCATGATTGCTTTTATCTCTTCCTAGGATTTTTCCATTATTTAATGCATTAAAAGATGAAAAACCCTATACTTCTTGAAAAGAATTCACAAACAGGCTCTACCATCATAATTATCATGTTCTACGCATTTTTCTGATTAAAAATCACTACTTACTTGTATTTTTTGGCCAAAGGATCTATTTTTAACGATTTATACAAGATTCAACCTTTTTCTTGAATATAGATCAGAGAGGCGACTTACCTGAGTTTTTCTGGAAAATTTTCAACCGCCGGATCACTAGTCTTTTTTGATCACACACGATCGCATGGCTCTCACAACTAGCGCCCACTTACAGACTTACAGAAGTCATGAAGAACCCCGGGCCGTTGATCCTCGCTGTGGTCCATCATGGTCTCTGATCGAACGGAGACCACTCCTTCTTCCTTGCCTGATTCAGTAGAAGCCTTGCGGTGGTGTCGCGGCTGAGGGCTCACCAGAACAAGGTTCTCTCATCAGGCTAGGGCACAAGGGAGCTAGGGAAGGTGCCGTTCGGGTTCGTGAGGGTGAGCGTAGTCGAGAGAGGGTAGAATATATAGGGTCTAGGACCCATTTCTAGGGTTCCCAAATCCCATCATCGCCTTCCTTTTAGGAAATTTAGGCGTTTGCTCTAGAAGCATCCATAGCGCGAAGAACCTAGGTATAGGTTGCGCGGAATCTTCTCCTGAATTCAACCATGTACTTTCCATGTTTGCATATGGTCAGATTTATGAGGAAATATCGAGGGAAATATCCCTCTATTGCACGGCTCCTTTCCTGTTCGGACTCAAGGTAGGAGACGCACAGCTGGCATCGGATCTTGATCTGATGGCTGGCGTCGTCCCTACATTAACCAAATCAAAACGTGACATTGATGATAATCACAAAACTTTAGGGGATTTTGTAAAATCCTTAACTCCCAAACCAATTATCCAATTATTCCCAAATTTGGAGGGAAAGTCCATAATGACTTAATCTATCGCTCTACCAAAATTGGAATCATTATCTCAAAGAAAACGTTACTTTTCTTTGAGTGCAAGCTATCTCTTAATTATATATATATATTTCACCTATTTTCTCTTTCCCTTGCTATTAAATTATTATTTTGTGTTCCTTGCACCTCAGGGAACCTTAATGGCTCGAAATCCCCTCTTGGGAATATTTCCTTAGCCTCTTTCCTTCTTTTTCAACCCTTTTCTTATTATCTTGCTTTTTCTTTATTTAAAATATCTCTTTTTGAATATTTCTCTTCATTTCTATTTTATTTTCCTCTTTGGTATTCCTTTTAACATTAGGAATCCTTGGGATACGAAAATCCACCAGGGATAACTCAATTATGCCTCTTTTCACTTATTTTCCACATTTTATCATTATTTCGAATTTCTTTCTTAATACGGAAATACTTAATTAATCTTTTCTTTTCTTATTGCTTTTCTTTGCAACCTTGGACCCCTTGGAACCCAAGGAACCCAAGAGGCACGAAATCCATCCTTGGATTGCATTCTTTTGCCTTCCAGATGTTTCCACATCTCTCTTTTCTCAAAAACTCAATTATTCATTTATTAATTGAATTTCCTTGTTATTGCGCCCAATAGACAATAAAGCCCACAACACAATCAACAAGGCTATTGTTAACAAAATCCATTTATTCCAAACAAATTATATCATTATTTGTTCCAATATTTTTAATGTGAGAAATTGCATTTCTCAACAATGAACCCAAAAGTTGGGGTTGTAACAGTTAAGGACCTTAAGGATTAGGGTTTTCCCTCTTCTCCTCACCCTCTTGAGGTATGGGTAATATTAATAAGGTATAAGGAATCCTCCATCAAATTAATGAAAAGCATGTAAATAAGATGTCATGGACATAAGCTTAATAGATTAAGCGTAAAGGAATATATACATGCTTAGGTCATATGACATAAGTTGTCATGCCCTCAGGAGAGACTTGAGGCTAGACCTTCTTGTCAGGAGGATAAGGAAAGAAAGTTAGTCTTGGAGATAGAGATCTCCATTGCAAGTAGAGACGTGGCACATCCTCTGAGGATGATGATAACCCTAACCCTAGGTGTTGGTTAGAGAGATATGAAGTGGTGAATAGATATCACGATAGACCGAGTGTTTGAAAGGACATGCCTTTGGGATACCATGTGATCCATGGGTGACCTAGCACCTTTGGCAACCCAACCCTGGGAAGGGTCGTGCATAGCAAAGGATAGCTCCTTCGATGATGATATTAGTGAAGGACCTGTAGAAACCCTATGAGCTTATGTGAATAGGGAATAACATGCACCCAGGGTACGTTAGTAGTGTGAGGAATAGGTTGAAACCCTAACCAGGAGAGTAGGAAGGATGGCTTATGAAATAAGCATAAAGTGCTATGGATAACCTTGAGCGAACATAAGTTTCATCCAGGTAGGGGCATGCTTTCGAGGTTGATCCTCCATGAAGAGAGGACCTCTAATGGTGAGGTTGGTTGTAGGGTAAGCTCTAGAGAGAGAGCAGGAAACCCAGCAAGAAGGTTGGAATCCTAGACTCTAAGAATACGAGGAGAAGTCAGGAGTTGAGGATGATGCGACCTAAGTGGATGATAGTGGTCACCACATGCTTGATCCCTAGAGGTTGCTGATGTCTTGGTTTCCATAAGAAGAACCAAACCCTAGAGAGAGGATGAGTCTGCTGGTACCTATGTACCTATGGTATAGATGAGTTCCTTAGACCCGAAAAGGTATAGTAACATGTTATGAGGCCTTGTACCTTATTGGTTGTCCTTAAGGAGGACCCAACTCTAAGTGTTTCTCGAGTTGAAGGATGACAAGAAGTGCATGTCGTGCCTTTTGCATGCTTGGTTCGTGGTTAAGAGATAAGCATGCAATTGGACACCTACAAGTGAACCTAGGGTTCCTAGGCCTAAGAGGGGAAGTGTTGTACCTAATGCTCATGATGAGAGAAGTGAGCATGGTACTTCTAATGTTGAGAGGAAAGGGAAACCCCTTAAGTTTAAGATGAACCCCTCCCAGCTAAGTTGATGACATGGGAAGGTATGATCTTGGTCTATTATTGAGGAAAGAGAACAAATATGACCTAGCATGGTTTAGTAGGTGGTCTGCTTGTGCCTTAGTAGCTATTAGTTTAAGCATGCTCATATGGATGTAAAACCTAAGGATGTTTGTGACCTTGTTGTCAATAGTCGTGGTTTCCTCCCATCATGGGAGAGGGATCCTTTGGTAGGGTGTATGCCAGTTTTGCGGGCGTTGAGGAAACCTAAACAGGTTTCATAGGATCTTGAGAAGCTAAGTGAAAAGTACATGATATGAGAATGAACCTGTAGACCCATAGATATCCATCTCTAAGTGCATGAGGATGTGCTACCATGGAGGTAACCAGTAGGGGGCCTGACCAAGGTAGGAAAGTCACCATGACCCCTACGAAAGGATAAAAGTCAGCCCTTGAATGCAGAAATGGAGATGATGAAGGTTTGGGTAAGGTAATAAGTTGGACATGTACTATAATAGAATCCTCAGTCTATCCTAGGGTCAGGTAGGGATAAGACCGATGGAAGTAGGAGTTACCTAATTCTGTAAGTTGCACATGACCATAGGGTCGGGAGGTAACAACCATCATTGTATGAGGGCCATGGGTTAGGAGATTGATCACCTTCATGAACTCATGGGACCCAAGGGGCAGATGAGTAGGGAACTCTCTTGATGCATGAGGGAAGAGGGATGACCCCAAAAGTGTCGGCACCCTATAGACATAGAGGAGATGACCAAGGGATGTGTGTAAACCTCAGTAGGTTCAAGACTAGTTTTCTATGGAAGTAACCTTGATATCGAGATGATTGTGATGTAGAGACATAAGTGGCATGTCTCATCTTGGATTTAAAGGTGTACTGGCAAGGTGGGATGTACCATCTCTACTCTTGGAACATGAATAACTCTATATTTGGACTGCAGCCAAATGCTTATTTCCTCTTGTTATGGGAGTGAGAGATAGGACAATACGCATGCCATACACCAAGAATAAAAGATGATGTGGTTTGGAACGTTGCCACGAGATATGGGGACAGAGAAGATAACACGCCCTGGTAAAATGAATGATACATGGATGGTTTGCAAACATTAAAGAGAAATAAGGTAGTCATCTTATAAGGATGTTTTTAGCATGAGCTATGAGATATACCAGGTTGAGTTCAAAAACCAAAGGAATAAGCTCAGAATGTTCACGATGAAGATGGACTTAGGGCTAAGATGAGATAATAAGTGGCATATAGGAAGGTGTATGTCATCAACATTACCTACTACATAAGAAGGTGAAGCGGTAATGGATGTTCTGGTTGAGATATATCTGCCTAGTTTGGCTAGAAGAAGTTGTTAGACTAACCCTAAGTTTGGAAAAGAAGATATGTTTGGCTAACACTCAGATGTAACGAGATATGTTGAAAAGTTAATAGTTATCTGGTTAGCCAGTCTAGTCCTTGATATAATAAGAGGATGGTGATAGAACCTCAGGTGCACTTCTTTGATAGGAAGGTGATGAGAATGGTTTAGGGTTTCCGAAGAATCGATCTTGAGGAATCATGACATACGGGAAATCATGATTGAAGATCACCATACGCCATGGTACTACCAAGATAATAAATGACAACAGCACTTTGGATGCTTAAGATGAAGATGCATGTGGTATGTTGCCATGCATGACAGAAGGAGAAGAATGAGCACCGGTAACCTAGTGCATTGATATAAAGGATAAAGAGTTCCCAAAAGAGAAAGGGAGTTCATCACTATGGATGTTGTAAGTTTCCCCTGGACCAAGGAAGGTCAAGATGGAATATGGGTTATGGTAGATCACATTACCTAGATGACATAAGAAAGAAAGAGTTCTGTCAAGGGACAAATTTGGTTGAACTACCCATGAGAGAGATGGTTCAGCTACACCATGATGTGAGTTCAAAGGTTCTTGAGTTTGACCTATAGGTTCCCTTCCAAAAAGGTGGAAGTAAGTACATGAAGAACTCGATGTTAGTACTGTTTATCACCCCTAACTAATGGTTAGTATGATCTAGACTAAAGGGTCTGATGAGAGCATATGTGCTCATTCAGGGTGATAGCTAGAGACAGTTCTTGTCCTATGAAAGATGTGAAGATAACCACCATATCCAGTATCACGATTTAAAGAAGCTTTGTAAGAGAGGTTGTGTTGGTCACCACTTCAGTAAGGTGATGTTGGTGAAAGGACCACATGATGGTTAGAAAGGGACCACAATGTGTGTAGATGAAGTCGCTTTGATCATGCAATGGCTGAAAGGAGCCTAGAGATAATGAGATGTTGTGGGCGGATGCAAAGTAGACTGACATGCAGTTCACTGTGGGAAATATGCGACATGAAAATCCGACCCCTCTAAGTTATAGCTAAGAGAGCTGAGTCCCTAATGCATGGGTTCTTTTGACATGGTTTGGTGGAGAAGGTTAAGTTTGACCTTACACCTCAGGATAAAGTAATGTGTGATGAGTTCCATGTGTACAATTTAGAGTACTATGTGAGGTACCCGACCATGTGCTGAACTAAGAACCTAGTGAGCCCTAAGGGAGGCTGAAATGGCCTCAGTCCACCTGTGTAGTTTATAGACGCCAGGATGAAAGAACTCAGAGAAAAGAATATGTGATAATAAAGGTTCTTTGGAAGCACCATGAGTAAGGTAAAGCCACATAGGGGCCAATGATGGACATGGAAAAGGCTTATCCTGAATTGTTTGATTGCTTGATAGAATTTTGAGGACAAAATTCCTATAAGAGGGGAAGGATGTTACAACCCCAATTTTTGGATTTATTTGGTGAGAAATGTAATTTCTCATATTAAGGAAATTTGAACAAATAATGATATGGTTTGTTTGAAAAAAAAATGGATTTTGTTTACAATAACCTTGATGTTTGTGTTGTGGGCTTTATTGGCTATTGGGCCCAAATAACAAGAAAATTCAATTAGTAAATGAATAATTGAATATTTGAGAAAAGAAATATGTGGAAACCTCTAGAAGACAAATCCAAAGAGGGATTTCGTGCCTCTTGGGTTCCAAGGAGTCCAAAGTTGCATAGAGAATGCAATAAGAAAAGAAAAGATCAATTAAATATTTCTTTGTTAAGAAAGAAATTGAAAATAATGGTAAAATGTGGAAAACAAGTGAAAAGAGGTATAATTGAGTTATCCTTGGTGGATTTTCGTATCCCAAGGATTCCTAATGATAAAAGGAATACCAATGAGGAAAATAAAAGAGAAAATCCTCAAAAAGAAATATTTTAATAAGAAATACACATGATAACGAGTAATAATGCATTTAGATGCATCTAGAAGGATAATAAGTGTCCAATAAAAGGATCTCGAAATAATAGAGTTTCTTGGGGTCTAAGGAGCCCCAATAAAGAGGAAAGAAAGAGAAAATACCAAATTTGCAAAATAAAAGGATAATGTGATACATTATTAATGAATTTTGGTAATATTATTAAAAAGGAAAATAGTGTCTACCAAAAGAAAATAGAAATTCATGCTTATGGATTAAAAATCAAACATAAAGAGAATAAGAGAAAAGAATTTTGATTCCTATTGCCAGACGCAAACCGCTCCGCAGGGTGTCCTGTTTGGTTTTTTCTTTCGCGTATCTTTGCTTGTTAGTTGTAGGGTGTTTGTGGTTGGTTCTCAGCCTGCTTTGTCACTGTGAATCAGTGTGTATCATTCCACTTTCTGTGATCTCTAGCGGTTGTTTGCTCACTGCTTGTCAGCATTTGTCTGCTCGCTGCTTGTCAGCATTTGTTTGCTTGTGCCTCCATGTTGATGTGGCTCATTTTGTTACTTGGTTATATGGCTTCCTTTGAGATGATGATTCATGGGAGCACCGCACAGATCCAGGCTCGCTATCACTACTACACACTCAACTCGAAGGAATTCTTCATGGAAAGTTGCTTAAGACAACATCAAGGAAGAAGAATCAATACAGAAGCGTTCTACTCTCTTTCCGATATGGGTTTCAGTGATGTTAACTTGATCTTTGTTTGCTCTTGCTGTATTTTTGACTCAAATTGTAGATTTTGTATGGATTACAAGTAATGAATCGATCCATTTTCCCTCAAAAAAGAGAAAAGAATTTTGAATTCTTAATGACTAAAGAACAAAGAGAAATAAGGAATTAATATGAGGAGAGAGAATATACTTCTCATTAAAGGAATTGATGTCCTACTTGGAAAGGGACTTCTTGATTCATGGATAGCCAACCTATGGCTTTGTTTCCCACCCCTATATATAGGGTAGAGCACTGGTTTGAGTTCAAGAGAGAGAGAGAATCCCAAGAATCCTTTTCTCTTTTCCTTCTTCCTTCATACAAACCCTAGTCTAAGGAGTAGTTCTAAACCCCAGAGCATGAGGAGCTGCGGTTCCTTTCTGGATGGAGGCCAAGCGTTTCCCAACAACCTAAGGATGATCGTCTCCCTCCCCGAGTGCTAGACCTCGCACAGCCACTATAGTAGGTCTGCACCATCGGCTGAATGCCGCAGGTTGTACAAGCTTACAGCGGCCACCTTGGCCACTTTATGGGACCCCCCTTGATGCATCAAAAGGCTGCGGAGGCAGGGCAATAGTCGCCGTCCCCCCTCGAGCCTAGGGATGGAGGGAGCAGCTCCACGGAGTAGCTGTACCCACCAGAAGCGCTAGGGCGCGCAAGGTAGAGGATGACGAATCCGTTGGATGAAAATACCCCTCCGGGTATTCAAAAGCCATCATCTTACGTAAGGGTAAAGGAGTAATTCGGTTATGTTTCCAAATCTGCAAGTCACGTTGCAGGGAAGGAACACATGGCGCAATCCGATTGGCCAAGTAAGTGAATCTTTGCAAAAATCATATCTCATAAACTGTAGCTTGGATAAATACAAATAATATATGTATTTTGATCAGGAGAACGAGAGGAATCCAATAAAAATGATATTATAAATTGATTATGTTCCTAATTGCAAAAGTACAATAAGTTGATGAAAAATGCATTAAAGTTAAACTTAAAAACCCTATTTGTGATTAAAGGTTGAATCTAGTATGCTTAATGGGTTTTAGAAGTATTAATAACCTGTTGAATGATAATGTTATATTCAAACCTGGTCTAGATGAAATTTGCATAATTTAGGATTTTTACCCCATATGAGAATGATTATGTATTTAAAAACCCTAATTTAGGGTAAAAGAGGATAAGATCATATATATAATTTGAAAAATGTGAAAATATGTTGTTAAATGATGGTTCTAATTTATTTTGAGCATTAAAGTTCATAATTATGGATGAAAACCCTAAATGAAGTAATTAGGGTTTTCTCATGAAATAAAAGGTAGAATTGTGGCAAATCGAGTTCATATATGATTAAACCATAATGAACTTTGAATTAATGATAGATGCACATAATGATTTTATCCTGGATTAAAAGGATAAAAATAGTAGCTTTAATGAAAAAGAAGCTTAATGAAATTAATTAATGATTAATGTGCCTTTAATATGGAAATAGGGTTATAATTTGTTAAGATAACCTTAATATTGAAGAATAGATGAGATGATTAGGGTTTAGGAGTAATGGTATAAAATTAGGGTTTAGAATAATAAAAGATGAAGTGAAACCCTAATTTTCAAGGAAACCCTAAAATTGGAATAGAAATACTAAGGAATATAATGATATTGGATAAATATTAATAAAAGGAAATTGGTATATTTATTTTAGGATTCTGTGCATAATTGGTTGCTTGATTGGGATTTCTTTGTTCTGGATAATTCGGTCTCAAATCTGCAATCAAAGGTATGTGGTTATGCTTATGAATATCCCGACTAGTTTTCCGAGGATTTTATCGATGTTTCCCTCATGGCTAGAAATAACTATTGGATGCTTTTATTTCATGCAACTATAGAGTGACTATGACTATCACTATGAATATACATGTATAACTGGCTAGATCTGGGTCCACCTATGTGGCTTGTAAAGGCTAAAAAGGGGTAACCTAGAGTAAGGTCTAGGTTATCGTGGGTTAGAAATTGGGATCCCAAGTGTAGTGCCATGAGACCCATTAGCCTGCCATGAGTTAAGGAGTGGGCTACTTACGAGTAGTGCGATGTGACTCAAACCTAGAGACTAGGTCACATATAGGTGGGACCATGAGGGGTTTAATGGGGATCTACTATAAGGAAGGTACTATCCAGGTCCACTGCAGGGATAACATAGAGGATAGGGTACTCATGGATCGTAGAGTTATATTTAAAATGTAATCTTGGTTGTTAAATGATTAATTGAATGATTACGTTGTTATCATAGTTCCATGTTTGTTGTTTCCCCCACATACCAGCTTTGGCTGACCGACATTTTGTTTGTCGGCGTTTTAGGTTCAAGCCAAAAGGACAAATAGTAAATCGTCATATTGCAAAATACATGAAGTAAAATGCTAGGAGGATTAGTTAGAGTAGAATGTATACATGGATATAATTTTATAAATCCAAAATTTTCAAAAGGTATGAAAAATTTTATTACATCTTTTCAGTATAGATTGTGGAAATTTAATAATTGTTCTTTGTTAAGTGTCGAACCTTTGATCTGAAAGTTATGGGTGCGGCTTCGACCTCTCGGTCTCCCATAATTGGGGGTTATCAAGAGGTGGGGTCGTAACACACTCTCTTAATGTGACATTTTTCATGTTAAGCCTCAATTATGGGTAATTTGCAAACTAGTCCAAAATGCGTACTTATATAGCAAAGGTGGTTTAAACCTCAATCAAATTGAACCAAAATGAAAGGAAAGATGTGTCACATAATATTAAATCATTCCAAAAGATCAAATTAAGGTTTAAGTATCTCATTATGCAAAGAAATCATATATAAACACAAATATAGATCAGGGATCTTACAGTAAAACCATCAGTTCCCAAACCTAATGGCTTGACAAACCCCAAGACTCAATGATCTGACAAGTCAACAATCGATGGAAGAGAAGAACAAAGGGGGGAATAATTGATGGCTCCTTTATACGTCTTACCAACCAATGGTCTTACTAAACAACAATCATTCAAGGTTGTTAAGTGCGTGCACCAAGGCATGTTCCCATACTTGCAATGCAAGTAAAGTTCACCAGACAAAAGCTATAAATAGGACCCTAGAAATACCAAGCAAGGGGATTGCCATGTGGAGGAGTCATGAAGTGTTTCCGGAGAGTTCTCTTTCCATCGGGGAGTACCTATCCTTCAGTTTGTTAAGGTGCGACGATGAATGTTTATGATTTGTTTAGGGAAATATGGCATAATGTATGGCGTCGGAAACAAACATTTTACTACCATATTCCCCTTAAACACTACGTCGTGTCAACAACTATGAACAGAAAAGGAAAAGTTGCAAGGCATATACCTAGTCCTGGATCAAGTCTTGTGACTATTCCGTGTTACATTGTGCTTCTTTCTTCAAGTTTCCCCTGAACGGGTATCGATAGTGGCCTCCTAGTTGATCATCATAGACAATAGTTGACCGCATCCTCCTAGCAGGTGGAAAGGGCCTCCTTGCCTCTGTAGTAGTCTGCTTGGACCACTGGGAACTCATGTCATTTATTTGAAATGGACAAGGAGTTGTCCTTTCTACTCAAGATGATAGTGTCTACTTGATCTTCCTTGTTGTCTCACCCTCTCTGTCCCTCCCTTTGATGGGTAGGACTTGATAGAGTTCTCACATTACCAAAATTATGAGAAGAAAATAATTGTCAAAGCTTATTGTTGTGTCTCCAAAAAGCCTTGACTACCCCGCTATTTATAGGAGGGTTAACTTTTGAATTTCCATATCGATTTGAAGTTGAGAGACAAAATTCATGAATTTTGTAAGGCCTGTGAATGATGGACTGGTCGGTTCACTAGTAAAGTTCATATATGAGACGACCTATTCAACACTTCAACCATTCGATTCACTATTTTTCACATTCTCAATTGTATTGGCTTTTAATATTCAATTAATGCACAACGTGATAATAGCATCAATACTTGATCTAATCTCATTGATCAACCAAACGATCAATTCACAATGTAAATCGGTCAGCTAAAACATTTGAGCTGATTGGTCAATTTGCTAAACCAGTCATTTTAGAGTCTTGATTTCCAATCTTGTTTAAATGGAATACCACTTTATTAATCAAGTTTAACCCATATTCATGAAAAAAATCCTATTCCAGGTGTATCCTATATGTGTGACCCTAAAGGTCCCATGTTACATTGGTAGTGAATGTTCATAACCGATTTAATGCATTACAAGAAATGAGTGGTATCTAGAAAGAAATCATTGCTGCTAAAGTAATTGGAAAGTTGGATAACAACTACAACCTATGCTCTTTTATTGGTGTTATTGTGATTCTATAGTTCCTTTGTCACTGATATGCAGACTGTCTAAGATATATGTGAGCTCAATATCCTATATTGACTCACACGCTCATGGCCATGCATATCCCAGTCATGCTTATCAAGTGTCTAGTATATCAAAGTCATGTAGGACGGAAATATCCCATCTAAATCATTCACAGTCATTCACACGTGTCAAAATTTATTCCAGAATCACTTCATGGATAATTTCAAAGTACATCAAAGGACATGTGATGAGAGTAGTGATTTCAGGTCTAAGAACAAAAATCACCACAATTACTATGATAGTTGATTTTGACTACCATTGCATGGTTTCCATGCATCACTCTGAAGGTGGGTTTGTTCGATACATTGTTCTCTCACAAATACCTATGTGTTTGTTTGATATTACATATCATGACTAATGAGATTTTGACATCAACCAAAACACACTCTAGGCTTATGTATTGTTCTTTCTATTAGCTTCTACATTGACAACTGACTAGGGGCATAAATAGAATTTATATAATGTTAAAATGCAGATGGTCTCATTGTTAAGGTTCTCAACTTGAAGACATTCATCATCAAGTAACATAATTTTTTAGTCATTTATTATGTAACATCATTATCTCATAATTGAATAAAACAAAATAAATGGAACATTTCCTAGATTATTAATCAAATTGCTTACAAGATATGCCATTACAATCATCTTATGATTGGGTCTATGGGCATGCATACCAACAATCTGTCCCTACTGACTGACGTCAAGCTACTCTGACCCCTCTTTTGACACTAGGAGAATGATGAGAACCCTCCCCCTCCGCACAAACCATATTCAAATCGGAGGGTCGTCCATCGACTTGGCCATCAATGGTTATTGTTGGTGCATCCTATTCTTCTCTAAATATGTCCATCTTCCTTCATCTTTTTCATCCCATTTCTTCATCCATCTAATGTGTCATTATACTTGTAAATCAATAATTTTTCTCACCACCATGAGTGGCTAAACATATAGATTGGGTTGGAAGTAGCCAATAAATCTCTCCCAACATGTAAATACCTATATCCATTGAATATATGCACTTAGCAATGTTTATCTCCATACTCTTGATCTTAATGCCTCACTTTCATTCTTAGCTACCATTTTGTGTTGTTTGATTGTAAGTACCTTGAAAGAATAGTATTAACCCATATCTAAGTATTATGCAGTTGCATGAATGCATAAGAATGTTGGATCGCTTATGCTAATGATCATATGGTTTTATTGTGATTGTTTGATTACCCTCTCGAGAGAGAGAAACAATCTTGTAATCTAGATCTATCCTAAGCTCAACGAATGAGGGAATAGACATTTATGATGATTTCTTATAAAATTTATAAGGGTATACAATGAGTGTGAGTATTTCATGTTGGTGATAGACCTTAGATGGTGAAACTGAGTCCAAGTTTATCATTCATACTATATAAATACTCTTTGAGCTTTCTTATTCTTTTATTTTTATTCTTGCTTTTCTTTTTCTTATTTTATTTTCTCATTTGATTGAGTACCATCATTATGTAAGAAACACAAAACTTTATCTTATTCTTTGATTGGCATAAATAAGCTAAGGGTTTCTATTTTTAGCATAGATCACCCTTGTCCCTATGGATCGACCTCGATTTACTATATCGGACCCTATATTGTAGTTATGGGGGCCTGAGTGTCGAGATATAAATTTAAAAGTCTAATTACTCTAGATTAACTCCTTTGGACATGTGATTTTGGTCGTTCAAGTTTTTGGCATCATTGTTGGGGAAAAGGCAAATGGTATTGTTAAGAACACAAGTCTACTTAGCATACACATGTGCCTTAAGTCTAGAAATAGATTTGAATGCACACATTTTAAGTCTGATAAATATAACTATCTCAAATACTTTGTATCACACAGTCGAGTTTCCAACTCGACTATGCAAACTGTTTTAGGTAACTTGAAGTGAAATGGACCGTTACCACTAACAACTACAAATATAATGGTTCCTCATAAGGCAATCTTGTTGCAAAACAAGGGTGGGGTATCTTCACAACAATCATAACTCTAATCACAAGGAAGAATGTCATGATGAAGATGCAAAAGAAGAATGTTATGAGGAGAGCATGATGACGGGGAACATGAAAAAGATCATAAAGAAGAGCATCGTGATGAAGGAATTCATGATAGAAATAGAAGAAGTCACAACAATGACAATGACGGGGATGGTGTGGGCCCTTCCCTTCGTGATTTGACCAATGCTAGGGCCAATGTGTCCAACTGCACAGTCATCATTCCTAGGTTAAATGATCCAAACTCTAAATTTAAACCAATAATCATTGCCACGATCCATAACAAGACCTTTGAGGGAAATTCTCAAGATGAGAACCCTTACCATCACATGGATGCCTATCAAAATATCATTGCACCATCAAGATGAATATGATGCAACATGAGGTAATCTATCACAAAGGATTCAACTTTTTTTAGGGATAAAGATATATCATAGTACCTTGATCTACCTAAAAAAACCATCAATGCATGCACACCCTTGGATGACACTTTTTTCACAAATAGGAACAAGATCAGTGGGTTTGTATAGAAGCCAGGCTAGAAATTGTTTGAAACCTGGGAATGATTCCAATATTATTATAGGGACTTCCCTCCCCATAAATATGATAAGGGCTTTCTAGTCACAATATTCTACAATGGACTTACCTCATTTGAAAGGACTTCATGGAATTTTGTTGTAGGAAGTGACTTCCTAAGAAAGAATCCAAAGAAAACAATGAAGATCATTGACAACATGGTTTCCCTACAAGTTGGTTTGAATTATGACATAGGGAGTGCTAAGAAAATATCATCTGAAGTTACCACTGTCTAGTCTAATGCATTAGAGGCTATAACTATCCAGATTGAGAAGATTGCCTCAAAATGAAACAACTGAAGGATTCTGGAAGTAAACAAAAGAACAATTTTGAATGGGTGATAAAATGTGTTACTTGCTGGGAAGACATGGAATAAAAAACTACATTTATACCCTACAAAAAGAAGATAGTTAAGAAGAAGGAATTGAAAATGTCTCTTATGCTAACGTCAAGAGACCAGGTCATCCCAGGTTCTCTTACAAAAACAAGGATGCCACTGAAAATACTCATCAGCTACACAATCCACCTAAAATACTGCCACTCTTCATTAGAGGTGGAGGAACAACTATGTCCACTCACAACATGACTTACTAACAAAATAGGAACAACTATGAAGGCCAAGGCCACAGACAAAACCAAAATGAATATCAAATGGGACAAGTTAGGATCAAGGTGTGAACAGAAATACCAATCAACAAGATTTGGTTTCTGAATTTTATGGATTTGTGAAAAGATGATAAATTTGTATTTATCCTTTTTTTACATCTTTTAGATATCTCATTAGGATTAATTTTTTAATTACTTTATTATTTTTAGAATTAATTGTCATAGTTTAGATATTCGCTACTTAGTTGGATTTTTAATTATATGTACATAGATTTTGTAAGAAACTGGCCCAATCACTCCAATGATTAAATACTCTTGGAATATGTTTGCATGATTCTCATAGTGCTTGAAATTCATGTATACCCGATATCAAAGGGCCATAACGTTTGTGTGCGAATTCCAACATGAGCGTACAAATACTTGTTCGAAAGGAAATTTAATTTCATGAAAGAAAATACTATTATTTTGAACTCTTTTGAGTCTTTAAAGGGAGAGAAATCTAATATAAATCTTTCTTGTGAAAATATATGCTAAATAGAGATGTGTGGTGAAATATTAAATAGGACAACTCAATAAACTCCACCATCTGTGGGTAAGCAATTAATATTATAAAATTTCTCACTTTTGACTAGGAAATTTGGCCAATTATATATACTTTTATGTTGTGGAATGAATTCCAATAAAGACTCTGTCAAATGTCAAAAATCATCAATGTGGTCATAGTGTGACTTCGGGTTGAAGAAAGTGATTAAATATTGTTGACCGACCGA
Source organism: Alisma plantago-aquatica (assembly GCA_963693085.1). Classification (NCBI taxonomy): domain Eukaryota; kingdom Viridiplantae; phylum Streptophyta; class Magnoliopsida; order Alismatales; family Alismataceae; genus Alisma; species Alisma plantago-aquatica. The sequence goes on from OY856410.1 coordinate 377,226,925, forward strand.
AACCAATGATGAAGCAATCTTATTGCTGCCACCAACCATTTGTATATAGTTTTTCAGCCTCATTTCTCCCTATAAAAGGAAGGGTGACTCCACCAGAAAAGGGCATCTTGTAATCACTTGTTTTATCCCTTGTTATATAGTTTTTGCCTTCATTCTTTATATTATGTTTGAGTAGTTTCATACTGGGGCATGTGGACTAACCCCATAGCCTACCTTTATTCGATGCAATCGACTCCCACTTTCATTAAAAGAATGTTTCCTCATGTATGAAGAGAACATTGAACCTAAAGAGGTATAGTGGGATCGGGGGACCCGGCTTCTCTCTCTAGGGTTTGCTCCGGCTTCTCTCTACCTGGTGGCACCGCTGGGGGAGGGGGTGTCATCTTAGGCGTGCCTCTCCCATGGCTTTCAACCACGCCGACTGAAGCTTGATCTAGTCCCGGAGAAAGAGGCGTCCAGTTGCAATCCAGTTGCCCAACGGTTTCCCCTTTCGGTTATGGAAGATGAGGGTTGAGCTGCGCTGCGAGAGTCGTGATTGATGAGGTCGGCACCATCGATTCAATCGACTTCATCTCGTTCAAGTGAGACGAGTGGAGAAGAGCCTTTCCCTATCATCGATCTCACTGCTTGCTCCTCTGGCTCTGGCACCTGAGCCTCCTTCCAGTTCATGGGGTCGTCGCCTGCATCTGGTTTTGCTTAGGCATCCTAGACAGAGCTTGGGCTCCTCGACGGGCTTCTGGACTGGACTCGCTCTGGCGTCGTCTTGTCGTGCCACATCATCGACCTAGACGTGATCTCTGCTCAGGCAACGTCCCCTGATCTGGGGCTTCGTCCCCAACATTTGGCGGGGTTCCTGCTTCTCTGCAGGGTGGTGGTTTGCGGTTGGATGTGGTGATCTTCTCCTGCTTCTGTGCAGGCGGATGTGTCACCCTCATAGGTTGTGCCATCCTCAAGGATACGCCAAGGTGTCGTCTACAAGTAGAAAGGCACTTGTTAGCTGATGCTGTTCTCTGGGTGACTCCTAGGTGTTCAATGGTATGTCTCAGTGCAGATAGGGGCTTCGTGCCCTTGTGTGGGTGCCTTTTGCATGTCGAAATCAAAGGTGAAGAAGTCTAAGGCAAGGGAGGTGGGGTGGGAGCTTCCTCCTAGCGGGATGGCTGTGGTAGAGCTATCCCATGGCTGCTTGCTTGGCCTTTCTTGTAGGAGGAGTTAGGGAAGCTGTTGAAGAAGGGAGATTGTGTCCCTCCCATATTTGTGGGTGTTGTTATTGCAGTGGAGTTGACCGGTTCCTTTTTCAATTCCTTTCTTGGCCGATCAGAGGCAAGTTGGGTCAGCTTGGTCTGCTTAGGCTTCTCTAGTCAACTTTAGCAAGGCGTGGCATATGGTTTTGGTCCATCTTCTTGGGTGCTTTACTGAGAAAGATGATCTCTACTCCTCTCCTTCTTACCGATACAAGTTGATGGGGTGTGGCCCTTATATTTGTGGGTGTTCATAATGTGTTAGGGCTAGACTTCTTGATCTCTTGTGCATGTTTGTAAGGGCTGATTGGATGTTTATTTTTCTTGTTTTGCCCTGAGTGATGGTCTAAGTACCTTGATAACCAACTATTTGGTGTATCAGGGATTAGACTCTTTTAGGGGCATTTATGTACCTCAAGTGTTGGTTATCAGTAACACACTTTTTAGACCGACCAAAAAAATGTTTCCTCATGTATTTATTCTTGATCATCAAATGATTTGATATATTATTGTGGGCCGATAAGATTGTAGATCTCCACAAGAAATAACATGTAGTCCCTTAATTGTGATTACTATGCTTTCAACATTGATCACATACTTATTTCTATGGTAGTAAGATTTTATATTTTATAGGTTGTTGAGACATCGTGACTTCAAAATGATCAACTCATAGTCTTTTTGAAATAATCAACCAAAATAATATTATGATCTTTCTACTCGTATGATTTGTTTATTACACTCCATGGTGACATGATCACATGATCCATGAAATCTAATGTCAGATAAGAATTATGTGTATTTCAATGAGACCTCAGAGAAATATGTGTTGGACAAATGGATGAGGATCTGTAAATGCCAAGACCAATAGGTTTGCGGGAAGTCTGATCCTTGTATGATTGTGTTCCACAAGGACACAATAACATGGTCCTAATTTGATTATTGAGATCTAGGAGTTAGTTCCTGAAGTAAAGGCATGGTTATTGGCGGTTATCCCCTAGAACCCCAATTCCTTTCAATATTGATCTTTATTTGTTATTTCCGCACTTTATTTCTATCCTTAGCATAAATCCAACATTCATAAATTGGATTTTACTTTCCTATTATCTCACAATTGATTTGGATTTCAACCTTTTTCCACCATCCTTTGGGATTTGATACCTTAATAACATAAGGTTGAACTCTAGGAATTTTCCTAGTGTTTGGTGCGCAAAATGACACACATAAAAAGACAAGAAGTTGTGTATAAGAAACTAATTCAAATCACCATAACTAACACATGTGTGTTGAACACATTGCAGACCCAGTTGGAGGGTGTGATAGCTCAGATGGTTGACATGCATACCCACTAGAAAAATGATCTTGCTATTGAATCTCAACCAAAACCCACCATAGAATAGGAAGAACCTAAAGAGGAGGTTTCTACTAAGAAGGTTAAGGTAAAGGATACAAATAAAGGGAAGAAAACAATAAAACAAAAATAAATTTGAATCAAGTAAGAATGCCTTTACAGATAGGGATCCTTATGGATCGAAGGTTTCCTTTTCATATAAGCTAATTATAGCCCCTTGAAAAGAAGATAAAAAAATTTACAGAAGTTGGGAAGAAATTGCACATGGATATTTTGTTACTAGATGCCATTGAGGAAATGTCAACATATCCAAAGTTCTTCAAATATTTGATTATGAAAAGAAGGAGAGGATACCATGTTGAAATGGCCAGGTTAGCAAAAATATCTAGTACTTCGGTAGAAGAAAAGATGCCTGCAAAGAAAAAGAATCCAAGAGCATTCACTATACCTTTCAATGTGAGAGGTTATGAGGTTAGATAAGGTCTAGCATATCTTGGAGAAAGTATTAGCCTTATGCCTCTCACATTAGCTCAAAGACTAGGACTTGGTGACATGGTCAAGATGGGAATGCAAATTCAACTAGCATACCACTCTTTCATAAGACTGGTAGGGATTATTGAGGACGTCCCTATTCGAGCAGGGTGATTTTTCATACCGTGTGATATAGTCATGATTGACACCATGGAATACCCGACATGGCCAATGATATTTGAAACACCATTCTTCTCCATTAGGAAAGCTTTGATGGATTTTGAAGATGGAAAAATTACTATAAGAGTAGGGAATAATCACATTGATTTTCAATTTCAAGACTCCATGAGAGGACCATATCTCTAAGTTAGTCTATTTCATCGACATATACAACCAATTTTGTGAAGATGTCCAACAACAAAATGCTATAGTTTATCCACTCATGTGGGTTATGAACAATCCTGACCCAAATACTGAAGATCGAGATGTAGTCCAGATTCTTGATTATTGGAATCAATATAAAGAGGACTATAGTTAAGAATAAGATATAGATTTTATGATAGTAAAGTACACCTCTCTAGAGCAAACTCTAGAAAAGAGGAAGCACCTAAGCCTAAACTAGAGCTAAAGTATCTTCCTGAAGGATTCAAATATGAATTTCTAGACACAGAGGAAATGAATCCAACAATTATAATTTTTTCCTTGTTAAAAGAACAACAAGAGAAGTGGTTTATTGAGATGAACACTACAAAAAAAGGGTCTTTAACTATAAAAACAATTGTAGTGAAAACCCCATATTTTGTAGATAAAGGTTTTAACTACATATTTCTTTACACATACAAGTTGTAGTATATGTTCGTATAGCTAAAGCCTTTTACTATATATTTCAAATATGTAGTTAGATAATCCATTCTCTAAAAATTCATATGTATCTGGAAGTGTATCAAGATATTGTCCTTACATATTTAAATATAAGTATAATTATAGCTAAATGTATGACTACAATTGTATATATAGTCAGTATGTAGCAAAAACATGAAGTTAATACATTTTATATGTATTTAGTGTGTAGGGAAAGGTAGAAGTTACTATATACATATATATGTAGTTGATTATACATCTAGATACATATGTAGTGCCATTTCGTACACATGCATATATGCTTAGCTTGACTATATATATATATATATATATTTAATATATATTATAATTTGTTAGTACACAAGCTATTTTAGTAACAAAATTGTAGTATTTAGAACAAGTTATGCTCATTATGCCAACAATCTTACTTTCATTTATAATGAAACGTCGAATGTACATGGGGAGGATGTATACCCTGCCCCTATGACACAATGTGTAAAAAGAAAAATAAATACATATTTCAATAATTCAGTGGTCTACTAACATCTTTACGAAAGAGTTGTGTCTTTCTCAGCCAGTTTTAACATCCTTATTGTCTTATTCTTTTGTTCGAGTTGTTGTTGTTCGACCAGCATCGTCCAAAAGCACCCGAGATAAGAATCTGAAAAGAACCTTCTTAGCAGATATAGAAGGAATATCATCCCTATGAAGTTGGTAGCTATGTCTGTAGATGCTGACAATGGCTGTTCAAATATATACATAGGTCTAGGAAATGAAACCTTCTCATAGAAGCAAAGAGCCATATCAAATTGCAACATATCATGATACATTGTTGTGTTTGTGGTTGTTGTTGCAGTTGTGACTGGGTGGGCCTGGGTTTCAAATGGAGATGCATCATCATGCTTCACAGGAGAGCACCTGTTGCACTGGGTCTATCTTAGATACTTCTTATACTCTGTATCTAAATTCTTGATGTTGTTAAGCTCAATCTCTAATTTAGGTAATGGAAGTTGCTACGATGGCAAAGCTTGTACTTCTATTAATCCTAAAAATAAGGCTTTACAAATGGGGAGGCATTAAAAATAAGATAAAGATCATGCAAATAGTTTAATAAAGATATATAAGCATTCATACATGGAATAAATCAAGGTTTCTATGAGAATAAGATGACAGAATTAGTACCTTGAAGAGACGAGAAGTATCTAGGCAGTTCATCCATGTTTTGTTGCAACCCAAGCATTGTATGGCAGAGTTGTAAGATTGTTCACTTACATCATTGGGGCTTTCCATGTCCAGCATTTTCAGTCTATAACCTGCATAATAAGGTCATTCATTTAGACCATTTGAAAGTACAACCCAATAACATTATTGTCAGTATGCACCTATAGTAAATTCAAGCTACAACAAAGTGATATGAATAGAATTTTGGTTATCATGCAGGAAATGTGAGGGAAAATGATAAGGGAAAGTCATGCCTATGATGTAAAGTAAGTATCTTGAGGAGAATATGGTATAAATATGTTTTGTTCAACCTCAACTATCTGATTGGACCAAAACACCTGGAGTTTTTGCTGCTGCTGTTGTTGTTGTAGGTGGTGGAACTGCTAAACCTGCTGATATGCAAGTTGTTGCTGGCTTGATAGATGTGATGGAGAAGTAGGAGATCCTGAACCAACTACTGGAGAACCAGTTCCTACCATCGTGGCAGGCTGGTATGCTAGAGTACTGTATGCAACACCAATTGCCGGCTGAGAAGTAGGTGTCGGATGCTCCATATGTTGATGTTAGACTTCATGAAAACAATTCAAATATCTCTTGAGCATCACGTTACATTAATTATTTCTAGGGAAGAAACATCTACTTTCTTGATTTGATGTGGAAGCATATATATTCATTTGTCCCACTTTCAGAATAGCCATTGGAGACTACAAAAGAAAATATCAAGTACCAATATAATTGGTTGTATCATTAGCTGGTATATCCAAATATGTCCACCTTGTGTGAAATATTTATGATTAACATAATATAAACTGGAATTCAAGTAGGTCAGCATGGGGGGTGCCCTGGTAGGCGGGTGAACAGGCTAGCATGTTGATTCTAGAAAAAAATCATAATAGACAAGATGACTAACACCCACTCCGAGACTCTACTATTAGTTGTGGATGTCATTACTATCCTTTGGGGCCTAGAAGAATATGATACAATTTGGCCTTTCTATTTTAGCTATTAAGGATTTGAAGACGACCATATCAAAGAGGTAACTTCTCTGTTTCCTGAGGAAGATTGAGCAAATACCAAACTTACCAAATAGTTATAGTAATTGACATAAAAGATGGCATTTGCAAAATAATTAAACAAAATGAGGTAAATGATAAGCATGAAGTGGAAAAAAGGAAAATATGTAAGCTATGTATTCATAAGGCCTTTGTTAGTTGTTGATGTTTAAAAAACAAGTATTTGTTAAGAAATGGAGCTTGAGGCAGAGACTTGCTTGTGATAGTGTTACTGGAGATGCTGGGAAAGAACACGCCATTTGGATAGAGTAGAGAGATTGTGGTAATAAATCCAGATGACCTAGTCATTATCTGAAGTAAAATTTCTCATTATTGTCAATAGGATTGTTCTTATATCTACTATATTCAACATCCTACAACTAATCCTAATTTTAATGCATTAGACACTTAGAATCCAGTACCATATGGCCCAATAGCATACTTAGATGACATCAAGTGGAGTCGCTATTCTAACTATCCCTGAATGTGATGCGTCAAGGATGATGTTCATTTCCTCTTGACCTATCGTTGGGCTGAGTAGTCCTTCTAGACCTTAGCACGTGGTCACGACCATAAAGGCACTTTGCGTTCCTCTATATCTCAAGTAGAAATGGCCATTAGAATATAGACAATAACCCTTCTGCCATCTGTATCTCAAGCAACCAAAGCTACATTGAGTCAGCCTTGTCCGATTGTCCAAGATAAGGAGTTGCTTAACTTGCTATGCAATAAGGCTTCCACTAGATTTTGATAGGAGTAAATTCAGGTTAAAGTGTGATACACTAAGTGGCTTTCTAGATTTCTTTTTTTTTGGTCGGATGGCTTTCTGGATTTCTTTTGGACCCATTAAGCCCATATTAGAATTGAACGGGAAAGTATGATCCATATAGCTCACCCCATGGTTGGGTTTAGATGCTCACGTGGTGTTTATTAACATCTTATCTCAGGTATTTCCATTCTAAAGTCACCCCTTTACTCTGTTTGGTCTATGTAAAATATGTTTACAGAAAGTTTTAGTGTCACCACATCTCATCCTACCATTTTATTTGAAAGTAGTGGTGTTCATGATAAAAGATATACTAGCATACAATGTCAACATACTAGGACTGCAGCAACCCAAGAGTAATTATGATGAATGTTGAAGCATATAGCTTGGTGAATTATGATATAAATAGTTTCAGTCATCCATCAAGGGAAAGCACCAACAAGAACCCTTGCTTTTCTCGACCATGAACTGTATCCATACCCCGTCTAGGTGTTAGTAGATAATTATGTCTATTTCAAATCCACATATACACTGAGAATTCCATATCTATACCTTAATTGAAGGGAGCTGGGGGCTGCAAGGATGGAAAAATAGTCTTTGGTGTAGCTAATAATAAACATCTAAATGAAGAAAAAGGTTCACGTCCTTCCGTGATAGGAAATACTGACATCTATCTCATCACCTTCAAAAGCTAGCAGTTGCAGTGGCTCTACGTATAATACTTAAAACAGAAACATGAATATATATATGTATACTGATTTGTGATGCCTGATGCATGATATCAAAATGAGAGTAGTAACCCAACAGAACATCATTCTTTATTCAAATAGTCAAAAAAGTAACTCTTATATTGAACATCACAAATAAAATCGTGTAGTGGTTTCACCTTTCTAAATCTACATTGCCATTTCCTTAATCCTCTTTGTTTCATTTTGCACTTATACATCCTCCTCAATGGAAGTTTAGTTGGAAACTGCATCAATTTATTTGGGCAATGTTGCAAAGTCTTGAGAAGTCCTCTGTGCTACTTGTTGATGGAACTAGAGAATCTGGAATCAAATTTAGCCTACAAACGTTAATGCAAGGAACAAGGTGACTAGCTGATAGAGAAAGTAGGTACACCATTATTATGAATATAAAAGAACAATGTCTTTGTTTTCAAAATAAGCACATAACCCAAAATATCTTACCCAAATGATATCCCTTAATAAAACCCAGAAAAACTCCCAAGACTTGTTTGAGTCTCTTGTGCTACAGATTAGTCTAGAAAATTGATTAGAACTCATTCATATAGTGGTATTAGTAGCCATTCCAATCTCCCAATGCATAATGGTACCATCTTTGGTTGCCAGAAATCCATGGGGAGAAGTTGGAACTAAACACATCAGAAGACATGCTACAAATTTCGATCTAGATTATCTAAGATCACAATTCCCAAACTGTGTCATCTCTTGAGTGGACCATATTTGAAGGGAAAGGAAATGAATATGTCCATTTGTAGTTGGATCAGGTGAAACTCCTATAGTGGTGATAACTTACCTTTTTAGGTTCTACTATATAGATTTTGATCCTTCCTATAATTTCTGACTTTAAAGAGGTAGCGTGGATATAAGGAAGGCTATTCGAGGGGCCACCTATCATTTAGCTAAGAATGATTCACATTTCACAAAAAGAACCTTTTGAGAGCTTTCTTGATCATTCTTTTGCAAATGTTGCAGATTGGGAAAGGAAGCTGACCGACCTAAATCGCGTGTCCAAAAAGTGGAGCAGATTTGAAGTAGTCAAACTTTTAAATTTATAACCCGAAACCTTCTAGGCCCCCGCAACTTTGTTTATGGGGTCGAAGTAGATATACGGGGTCGAACACAGGGATAAGGGTGGTAGTGTTGAGAATGTGGAATCGACACGTTACACTCCGATATGGATAAGGAGATAATAAAAGTTTCCCAAGGGAACAATAGTCTGGGATCGATAAAATAGAAGAAATCTATCTCCAACTAGAGCTATGAGGAAAATTAGGTTTTAAGCATTCATCAGTTTTCAGGGTTTTCGTGCAATGGAAACAGAGAGATAATACTATTGCATTAGTAAGGAACGAAGGATAAAGCTTCAGTAAAACAAGTGGCGGTAGAAACATCATGTACCCCTTCTTTCGAAGCGGGTACCTCTAACTAAGCATCAACACCCCTCTCGAGGTTCCTAGACTTAAGTTAGAGTGGAAAGGTTACTAAAGCAACTCCGATCCTGGGCACTCTCGTACTCCAGCATCAGACCAAACACTAGAGCCACAACACCTCTCTCGAGGCTGCTGCAATGAGAAACACAATTCGGTAGTTAATCGAAATGCGATCCAAGCGTACAAGCTAGAGTTCAGATGTTAAACATAGCAATCATCCAACAAAAGGGGCCAAACATAAAGCAACAAACAATTCAGGCTCTTATAATTCCATTAGCATAAAAGGGTTTGATTACATTGCATAAGTAAAGAGAGTAAATGACTGAAATAAATAAAGATAAATGCCACCTTCTTGATTTAGAAGGGCGACAGGTAGTAGTAGACCCTCCAACCCGATACCGGACAGGTGCCTTGCCCGATATGCCCATGTCGGGCGGCACACCCTCTCGGGTGACACGCTCATGATGGGCAGACGTATCGTGCGAGGCGCCCATGCCCGATACGATCATGTCAGGATGCACCCTCTCGGGCGACACGCTGTCACTAGTGATGCATATCGGTCTTGGTATCGTGTCGGGCTAGAGTGTTGCTTCCAGAATCGGGTACTCCGATCAGGCGTCCTTGTTGGTCGATATCGTCCTGTAGCGGTGCCCGGGGCCGACCCTAAGTGAACCATTCCCTCCCTCTCGGGATGGGGAAGTTCTCACCTAGAATCGCCCGACACACCTTTGAGGCACGACACGCTAACTCCTGATGCTTTCCTGACTTGGCTTTCGAGGGGTTCCGACCCGTCCCATCAGAGTCTTGTAGCTGCTATTTATAGGCAGTAGTTGGAGGAAGTTATGGTGCTCCAGACGCCACGTGTTCTTCATCATCTCTTATTATCACAGATTCAGGGGTGCCCAATATGTGTATCGCTCGGCACAAGGATGCCAGGTTGTTAGTCATCGTGATGAGTGGCGCCTGCCGGTGGGTGACTTGTATCACGTGACACACTTTAGTAGTCGTGGTGAGTCCAGCTCTCTGTCGGGTAAATGGCAAGTCGCTCATCTGCTTCCTCTTGCGCGGCACCCTCGTGTCACGCGGTAGTGTATCGTGCTGCCCTGTCGGGCAGTGAGCGTATCGGCCGGATGGTTGGCAGGAAAGCCGATGCAGGTGGAACACGTTCGTGGCCCGAGACGGGCCTTTTTGCTGATAAATTAGTTAAAAATCGGGGAAAACTCTGCAAAAGATGATAATATTGAGTTAAAAGCGTAGTGTGGCCTGTTTATGCAAAAACATGACAAAATGGAGAGGAAATCAATTTAAAAGGGCAGAATTGATAACAAAATAAGGGCCAAAAATATCACAAAATTTGGTGTTATCAACTCCCCCAAACTTAGCATTTTGATTGTCCTCAATCAATCTTTAAACTTTGTTTTGTGATGCTTCTTCTTGACCAGTATAGTTTTCAAACCATGGGTTCGAGCGAGCATTGAGATGTCTTACTGAGAATGCGGCCCAACCACAAACAACAGACTTTATTTCTCCTTCCTTATTTAAGAAAAAATTTTCTCTACAGCTTCAGTGAGACTTGGGTGCATGATTCGAAGTTATCTTTCACACCAAACAGCTTTTGGGGGTAGAAAGTTATGTGCTTGGGTAGGCTTAAGGCTTTTTGGGTTTTTCTTCTTGTTTTCCATCCGTCCATCCAGGTACGGGTCCGTTAGCGGGCAAGTGGTCCCGGCAGTCCAAGCCAGTTGGCTTTAGAGAAGTGATTTCACATCCTACGTACCACTTCCCCAGATCTACCATGCCTAAAGATGGGTACTTTTGGAAAACAAGTGTGTATATATATATTTTTTTCTTTCTTTTTATTTGACATAACTCTCATGCTTTTATTCACTCTCATAAGGCTATTCTCTCTTTTTGGGATTTTTGTTGGGTAAGGGAAAACAAGAGGAATTTTTGTTGTTGTTTGGGCAGCTTTTTCCTTCTGCATACACGTCTCTTAGCTGTTGCGAGATTATTTTTCGAAATTTTTGGCGTGGAAAGTCATAGTCTTTTGTTGTTTGAGGCTGCATTATCAGAAAGACATGACAAAACCTACATCTCCTAGGGTACATAGAAAACAAACTGGCTAGAAGTTGTATCATGTTTTTACTATATAGCGTCTTTGTACATATGTATGGAGACAAAATAAGCAAAATTTTTAGCAAAATCTTTGTATGAGCATGTATATGTACACATGATATAGGAGAAGAACAAAAGAACAAAAAGGATGGAGTTTGAAGAATTTTTTTTATACCTCCCTCACTGGTACATGGTACCCCCCAAACTTACTCCACACTCTGTCCCAGAGTTGTGAAGTAGATAAGGTAGGGTAATGTTAACCCAGTGAGGGTTAGCTGGTCAGTGCGCCTGCACTAGTTAGAAGCTCCCACACATATTCTCCTTGTTTGTTGTGGTAGTCGATGTGGTGGAGCTGGTCAGGCGTCTCTTCATTTGATATCCATTCCAAGACGAAGATCCCACAGTCGTTGGATAGAGGGATTTGTTGCGGACTGCGGTGGTAGAACTGGAGCTCGTGCCATTTGCTTGCTGTTGTCTCTAGGAATGGTTGTATCAGCGCCGCCATCTCGTCGTAGTATTTTCATACGAAATGATCGAGGGATGTAAACGTTGTTGATGTACACTACACTGGGTGATCTTTGTTGTTGTCCGAGATGTTGTAGAAGATTCCTGCTCATTGGCGAGTGTACATCGTCAGGAGTGTCCAGTGGTTGTAATGCAGGATGGACAGGAAGATTGTGCATGGAACCCTACGCTCCAACTCTGCCAGAAATGATTTATTTGCTCCTGATTCATCGACAAGGCAGATGTCATTAAACAACATTGGATGAGCAATGTATGTGTGTTCAAACTTCGTCTGTAGTGTCTGGATGCAGGCGGCCGCCACAGATATCGCCAAACACCCTCCATCTTTTACCATATCCCTTAAGTCATCAACCGAGACTATGACACTGCCTGCCTCGTAGATGACATCTGTCAGGGTAGAATCAGCTAACTTTAGAAGAATTTCATTAACCTACTCCTGCGTGAGTGTAGAGCACGAGAAGCGGTCAAAATTGTTGATTAGTTCTGCTGATGTTCCAGGCGAAGTAGGGTCTTCAAATCTGTGCACCTCCTGTAGGATCTCTAACTGCTTGCCTGCCCTGTACATGTCTGTTTCCATCTCAACTTCTTTCTCTAGAGTGTTGTAGGGTTGTGAAGATTCGTCTTCTTGATCATTGTCCAGTAGCCTCTCTGGTACCCCTACGTCTTGGAAATAGCGCCTGTCTTTGATCAGCAATAGGGCGTATATGCTCCTGAGGTGGTAAAAGTTTTGGCCCTGGAGATGCCTTATCTATCTGAATATATTGAGTAGCTCCATGGCGCGTAAGACGATGAAGGCACTATTTCCGCTTCCCTCTTCTGCTTGGACGGTGAAGTCTCGAATATAAAAGAAGTTACAAACACCATTGTGTTGTTTGAATCCTTGCTTGATAGCTCGTCGAAGACACAACAGTAGAAGCCTAAGATGTTTGTCCTCCGGGCAACTGAAAATAAACCCCGAGCATGGCACCTTGTTGTTACTGCAGCTCAGCAGCTGGACGTCGTGGTTCATGAGGTCTTCCACGCAGAGGAACCATACGTTGCGGTGCTTGTACGGGGCCAACACGATGTTCATGTTATGCTCTTCAATGTGTTGCAGCATGTTGGCCACCGCAATGGAGTCTGGTACTCCCATCATCATCCTTCTTGCCAAGGTTAGGGTGGTGTTGTATACTATTTTCCGACCTGTCCCGGTGCTGATATTCTCTATTATTGCACCTTCTATGACCCTGAACAACTTCTTGCCGACGACAGCTGGCGAGCGGAATATGCTTCTGAGTGCTCCCCATCATACAGAGAAGCAGTCATCGCTCCAGACGACGTCTTCTTCATCTTCCTGTGACCTCAGGACCTTGTTCAGCAATTTCTGGTCCCTGATCGATAGGTAGTCGATGACCCTTCTGTCGAAGTCAGCCATCTCGAAGGAAGGTAGTTCTGACAGCACAGAGAACACATCTGCCGCTGAGTGTCTTCCTCTGGGGGGGTGCCTTTCATTGGCGGCGCAGATGTCCCCCCCTTCTCCCTCTGATTCATCACAAGAGTCCTCCCCAATGCTGATGTCTTCGTTGTCATCTTCAACTTCGTCCAGGGGGACAGAGGGAGTTGTTTCTTCCAGACCGTGGGAGCTCTCATGTCCTGCTGGAGCTCCGTTGGTCGATCTTTGTGGCGTCCCTTCCTCAGGCATTGGGGATGGCTCGCTGGAGGGGGAAGAGGATGATGATCTAGACGAGGCTACTGAAAAGGAAGGTTGAGAGCCTGAGCCAGGAGGCGACGGAGACCTTCTCAACTTCCTTGGGTGTGGATGGTCGGCTCCCCTGTTTAGCCTCTCCTCGATCACGTCAAGGCGCTGGAGGGCCTGCTGAAGCATGTCATTGAGTTCCTCTAGTTGGCCTGGAAGGCCAACTAGAGTCAGCAGTTCCCGTTCCTGGCTATTCAGCCTCTGCTGGAAAAATGAAAACGTGCGGGTTAGAGAATTAAATGTAGCCGAGTGGCTTTCTGTTACCTCCCGCAAGTGGTCGAGTTCGTGGCCCAGCATTTTCCCGAGCGACGGAAGGGCTCCTACAGATCTCCCTATCGTCCTCGCGATACTTTTCTCGCACGACGGTCTACCTGACGAGGTAGAACCTATCTCGATCTTCCGTGAGGTGGATGTTGCTGGGTGAGGCATCAAAACTTTTACGGCTATCTCTGCCGCGCCTTCTTGTGGTGGTGTAGAAGGTCGCGGTGTGGGTGGATGCTGCTCCACCTCTACATTATCGGAGATCTCTTTAGCAACTATAATAGGGGACACTGGCGGCGTTGTCGGCATTAGCTGTGCAACTCCAAGATCCATCTCAAAGTTCTCGACAAACTCCCCATCACTGGCGTCTGGCCGCGCTTCTTCTTCTGCCTCTAAAGGCACCATAGAAAATTTTGGGGCTGCAACTGTCTATTCCGCGACAACTCCCGTGGTTGTCTCAGTGACCTCAATGATCGTCGGTTCTTCTTCAGCCACGGTGGGTGTTGGCGTAATTGTGTCTGGTATAGTAGGAGCGACGACAGCTCCATCAACTGTTGTCGTTTGTGGCTCTGGAGTGGCGGCCAACTTGGCAAAGGTCGTTGAAATTTTGTCCTACATTAGGTTGAGGGGGATTGATTCTCCTCTCGCAACCGCACTCTCTTGAATACCGGTGGTGGCAGTGTAAGCTGCTTCTACCGCCATAGCTTCGATTTCTGCTGCGATGAAAACTAGCTTTTCTGTGTCGTAGGCGGCGCAGTGAGGGAGTGGAAGGAGGGTGCTTGTCCTTGCGAATTTGTACACAACTACAGAATACGCGTTTGGCGTCGGTTGTTTAACCCCCTTTGGCGACGGTTTTCAAGCGACGCCTATGTGGGCGCCGCTAAAGGTCAAACTCTTTGGCGTCGGTTTTCTAACCGACGCCTATATGATCTATAGGCGTTGGTTATATATAGTTGGCCGACGTCTATAGGGTTCACGCTACAAAAAAGGGCACCACGTAGGACACTTTCTGCGTCGGTTAACAACTGAACAACCGACGCCATACTCCCAGATGACACGGCCGTGCTTCGCTGCACGACCATGTTTAGTACTATAGGCGTCGGTTTTATATGAATAAGTGACACCTTTTCCACCACGATCGTGCTTTCCTGCACGGTCAGGTTGTTTGTCATATTAGGCGTCGGTTTTTATCTAATAACCGACGATGTAGGCCTTTGATGACAGTGTTCTATAAATAACCGACGCCTATACTTTAATTTTTTTTTCTTATCAGTTTGCAGGCCTACTGTGGCTGGTCAGCAGGATGAGAACCTGCAGTTCGATTTTCTGAACTGTAGGTTTACGACATCCATTGATATCAGCCTACAAACAGGCCACAAACCTGCAAAATCAACAAATATTTTTTTACACAAGTAGATACATTCAGACATCAATTCAATTCTCACATTCACACATGTAGAAACATTCAAATACATGTAGAAACATTCAGACATGTATAAACATTAAAAAATATTCATTTACAAAATATCATTCAACATCGCTATCAGCATCCCAATTATATCTTACAATCATCACTGCTTGTATGGCTTTTGCCCATTCTTCTCTTACTTCATTTAATGCTTCCATCGTATATGGAGCATGTACATTTTTTAAGTGTTTACCTATAGTCTGGTCAGTTTTAAACACCTGCAAAGAGAATGATGTATATATATAAGTAATAATATAAAAATAATATTGATATATTTCATACTAACTAATGAGACTATATATAATACATCATGTATGGTATTAATATCCAATGCGGCATGTCGGATAATCATCTGCATAAATCACATCACATAGTATGCGCATGCCCAACCGTTGTCTTGTGTAGCGCACTATAAATTGAAACATACAAAATATTAAAAAATACAACTAAGAACAGTTCACATAAATAATATATACATTGGAGTCGGGAACTTACTTTTACGTTCTCCCAAATTATTGGCTGGTTCTTTCTCCTTGGGACATTTCGTCCAGCATTTTTGAATGCATCTAAACCCCTACATGTTAATGTAACATAGTAAATTGCATAATTAAATAGTAATGTAATAACAGATGTTAACAGATATAAAAATGAAATATTTCTCACCAGAATAATGGCATTCTAAATATGTGTCCAATTTTAGTGTTCAATGTACTTCCCGCAGGATCTAGATAATAAACAGTGAACATCCCGGGGACAATAACTAGTAACTCCCAATGTCTACTTCTAGAGGTAAAAAAGTTAAAAAATAATAACTGAAAATGCACAATAAAAATGGAATTTTCTTAAGTCCAAATTATAAATAAAGTAAACTTACTTGACATTGAATCGAGCTATTATTATCATCTTCTTTTGCTGACCGAAAATTGTAAAAGCATCTATACAGTATTGTTGAACACTATCAGGGTCTTTAGCTACCATACTAATCAATGATGGAATAAAAAAACCCCACATGATCAAATGCAAATTGTTTGCATTGATCTTCGACTAAGTAGCTGCAAAACATGTATTACGTATGCATTAATATATAAGAAACCAAGAAACCAGATCACCAGATCTTACACAAGGTATATGGATGTATAAACAAGATCTCACCTTAGCCATGTCTCTATCATTGATGTATTCAGCCAATCATACATAAATAGCTCAATAATATCTTGTATAAATAAAGAGCTATCGTATTATTGACCTGCATAATCTGCTTCTAAAGAAACAATTATAGGGCAATGTATATTATTTGCCCGTAGCCAACATGCCATTCCCCTACAAGAAGGACCTAACGGGTATTTTAGGTCAGTTGGAACCCAACTTGGTAATGCAGGAAGTGGAGGTGGAGGCCTAGGTGCTCCGGGTGTCTTCTTTTTAACCTGTATATATAATTTCAGATCAGTTGACCTCATATACACACATTAACAATATAAAGTAATGTAAATTTATCTTACAATTTCAGTAGTGTAGACGACATCTTATTTGGGCCACAATATCACCTCGCCTTCTGCCTCACCAAGTGTATCAATATCTAGGTGGGCATATGGCAATGCAGCTTCCCTCCAATCGGATAATACACATATCAGGCTCACACGAACGTAGCCCTGCGGCATTGGAGTTCCATGAAACGTTGCCCCAGGAAGGGACTGGTAAGCCTACGCCTCTGCAAAAACATAGTCTTGCATTCTTAAGTGGCATGGCTTCAATGCCTACAAATTTACGTAAATAATGTTATACATATATACATATCATCTTGAAAACATATCATCTTGAAAAGACTAGCTACAATGTCATAAACAATACTTACAATAGACGTGTTAGGCGATGGGTCTCCAGGATTACTCACAGTCTGTGCATTAGGAGAAGAGTGGGTCGCCATAGGCTGATTGGAAGCCTGAGATGCCTGCCACCACACTATTTCTTTTTTGACCTTCTCAACAACTATATCATTGACCTTCTTAGCAACTATATCCTCGACTCTCTTATTCTCCTATACATGGATAAAAGAAACATTAGCTTCTTATTATTGAATTCCCTTTTGCAATAACATTCTAAAAAAAGAATAGGTTACCTCTTCTTGTGAAAGTCCCGCTCTGGGTTTGCGCTGGGATGGCCCAAAGAATGCGTTGATGCCCACACCAGCGCTTGCACCCCTAACACGTCCAGGATGCTCTGGGTTACCCAGAGCAACTGTCAATTCATCCCTTGTGCCTTGAGGGATGAACATTCCTTATTTCCTCTGCTCGTGCAGCTCCCGCTAATCACCATCAAAAGAAATTGGTAAGTTAACACCACAAATAATCAATATTCAAACGATTGCTCTAAGAGTTGTATTTTACCATTTTCGCAGCCGCCTTAGCAGTTACGAGCTTCTTTATTTCACCCTTCTTGTTTTGCCTCCCATCTATCCAGATATCATGGTGAGGCATGGGTGTGGCAGACTCCTGAGTAGCAGCAGACTCCTGAGTAGCCGCAGACTCCGCCTGTAGTCTTTAGTGAGCGCTTGCATAGCCCTTTGGACCCATAGTATGGTCATGCACATTCAGTGCACGCCTTGCTTTTTGCGCGTCACTGAGGGCCTAGTTAGTATGCACATTAATGATTTGGTTAGTAGCACTAAATGTTAATCTTGAATAGGTGAATACAACGTATATTAATTAAATTGGGAGTGACGCCTAATACCTTGAATTCCTCAGATTTTCTTGAAGCAACAAAATTGTCCCAATCTTCTTTGTCCAAGAAGTTCCACTGTTCAAGGGCTGACTTCTTCTTCTTGTCACCATCTTTTATGTATTCTCTGTTGAGATTTGTCCTATAGTTCCTAAGCATCTTTCCAGCGCATTGCATCACGCTTTTACGATGCAGCTTCTCATCCAATGCAAACAGATTCTGTAAAATAGAATTCTTATTAACTAGTATCCAAAAATAGAATTGCAAATAATATAATTTGTAATCTACAAAATAGAATTGCAAATAATAATAACTCACACATAAATCCTTCCATATCAAGTCTTTCTTCCTCTGAGGAACTTTATGCCAATTATCATACTTAACACCACAATGGCTTCGAGTGACACACCCAAGATAGTTTACAAAATTATTGCGGTTCACTCCAATTGCATTTCTTCCATTATCAAACTCCACAACCAATTTGGATCCACTACCACTTAGCACTATTAACTTCTTCAACAGAGTGATGCCCCTTTTTTTGTTAAGTGTTTGGTGATGCACATCAAGTTGCTCCAGTGCTTCAGTGGGTACATGTGCATCATCAACCTAAAATTTGACAAAAATAAACCCACTGAATTAGCGCAATATAGAAATATGGGATATATGACATAACTAGAAGATAATGAATTTTATTGAAATACATGATATGTTTTTAGAACTTACATTGGTATCATCGCCATGCTCGTCATGGACAACATGCTCATCATGGACTTCATGCTCATCATGGACATCATGCTCATCATGGCCAGCCATCTGAAAATGTCATTAAAAAGGCAAACATTTAGCATTTGTATTAACTAGAAAAAGGCAAACATTTAGCATTTGTATTAACTAGAAAAAGGCAAACATTTAGCATTTGTATTAACTAGAAGATAATGAAAAATCAAATCTTAAAATGATATTGATATTAAAAAAGCAAATATTTAGCTTCAACAAAAAAATATAAACATGCATGCCTCTAAAATTGTGATCTTTTATCAATTAATAATCCTTCATTGTGATCTTCGCGCACATATAAGTCATCATTAGCTTCAATATTTTGTGGAGTTGGGAACCCAACTGAGAATGGACTGGAGTCATCATACTTATAATAATACTCTTCTTCATCTATAGGATCTTCAATGAGCTGTCTTTTACCATGAAGAACAACCGACCATTCTGTATAGCCTTGTACAATCACGTTGCACATGACATGACTTTTGATTTCCTCACCAGTGTTGACTTTCAAGTTGTTACCGCAATGCCTACATGGACAATAGAACCTATATGTAGGTTTTTTCCTATGTTCCTCGGCAAATCTAATAAACTGATCAAGACCAGATATAAACTCTGGGGTGCAGCGATTGCGAATGGACATCCATGATCTATCCATTCTATGATCAAAGAGAAAACAAGTATATATTAGGACAAGATTAGGCTATACACTTACATCCTATCCAAGATTTACACCTATTATCTACAATGAAGTCGGACTCCATACAAAGAGTATATAATTTAGTGATTGTTCATTCTAATTTATACCAATGTACAAATGGGGAAATTCTACCGAAATTTTCTCGAAAACCCAATACAAATTATACACTTACATCCTAAGTGAGATTAGGTGTTCAAGAAAAGTCCCAAACTAGGGACTATTTAAGATTTACTCCTAATGAGTAAATCTTGGACGAGTTTCTAGGCCAACAAACACATGTGATGTCATTCTTATATATAATAAATGTGTACCACCTATCTCATCCTTGAACACCTAATCTCACTAGTAAGTGTATAATATGTATTGGGTTTTCAAGAAAATTTCAGAAGCATTTCCCCGTTATTCTCTAAGTAGATATGTACTTAGAGAACAAACGGGGAAATGCTACTGAAATTTTCTCGAAAACTCAATACGCATTATACATTTACATCCTAAGTGAGATTAGGTGTTCAAGAACAGTCCCAAACTGGGGACTATCCAAGATTTACTCCTAATGAGTAAATCTTGGACGTGTTTCTAGGCCAACAAACACATGTGATTTCATTCTTATATATAATAAATGTGTACCACCTATCCCATCCTTGAACACCTAATCTCACTAGTAAGTGTATAATCTGTATTGGGTTTTCAAGAAAATTTCGGCAGCATTTCCCCACTGTTCTCTAAGTACATATGTACTTAGAGAACAAACGGGGAAATTCTATTGAAATTTTCTCGAAAACCCAATACACATTATACACTTACATCCTGAGTGAGATTAGGTGTTCAAGAACAGTCCCAAACTGGGGACTATCCAAGATTTACTCCTAATGAGTAAATCTTGGACGGGTTTCTAGGCCAACAAACACAATAATAGATATGTACATGTTAGGGTTTCATCACAATTAATGTTAGGGTTTCATCACAATTGATGCTAGGGTTTAATCAAATCAAATTAGGATGCTACAATTGACAATTTTAAATCTTATTTCAACATGCATCAAAATTTACTGAATTCGGCCAAACATTACGATTAGAAGCACAAATATATGAAAAATATATGCAAGCAAAAGATTTGTTCATATCCTAGGATTTACATAAAAATTTGTTCATATCCTTACCAACATCAAGCACGGCCGTGGCTCTGTTGGCCTACCACGGCCGTGTTGGACAGCACGACCATGGTAGGCCAACACAGCCACGGCCGTGGTAGGCAAACACAGCCATGGCCATTCTTGCTGTTGGTAAGGAGCTAGGGAGAAGGAAGCAAAGAGGCTAGCCTACCTGGAGCTAGCGTGGAGAAGAGCGGCGGTGAGCGGCGACAGCAATGGCGGCGAGTAGGCAAAGAAGCAGAGGGGCGGGCGGTGGGCAGAAGCAACCGACGGCTGGAGAAGCAGCAGGCGTCGGCCGGAGAATCAGCAGGCGAAGAAGCAGCAGTGGCGGGCAGCGGCGTCGATGAGCAGAAGAGCACCAGCACTGAAGAAGCAGAGGGGCAGCAACTGATGTCGCGATTTTGGGAGAGCGGCGACGAGCAGCAACACAGGAGAATATCGCGATGAAACAGGAAGAAATGGGGAAGAGCCGGGTGATCAGGTCTATTAAGTTGGTCAACAACGTCTGTTATCTACAAAACCGACGCCTATTATTCTTTAGCATCAGTTGATAGTAAAACACCGACACCCAACTAGACAACCTTTACCCTAAATTATTTGGCGGGAACCATTATCAACGTCGGTTATCGAGGGATAACCGGCATTGAAAGTGGGACTTTTCACGCAAATTTTCATTTTAAATAGGCGTTGGTGAATAGTTAAAAAACCGATGCTGTAGGTGACCTAAAATGTTTTCGCTCGAAAATTGGATTTTGTGGGTGATTTTAGGCGTCGGTTTGTTATAACCAACCGACGTTGAATACAAAGTGGTACCCGTGTCTGGCTGGTCTTTGAATATAGACATCAGTTTGCATAAATAACCGACATTTAAATTTATAGGCGTCGGTTTGCATAAATAACCGACGCCCAAAAAAGAGACACTGAATGTTGTTTCTGTAGTAGTGGTAGAAGTAGCTTCTCCCCTCATTCTTTATCATGTCGGCCCTCATGAGGTACTTGAGGTCGATCAATTTGTCACCCCTTGTCCTCGAAAGACTGTGCGGCTCCCGTGGGTATCCTAACCCAACCGCGATTAGATTGACGATGCCACCCATGCAGTATTCTTTGGTGGCATCCTTTATAGGGTGCAACCTGTTCAGCAAGAAATGCTCCAGATTGATCACCTTGCCCTCCATCATGTGCCACATGAGATGGAGTTCTTCAGTGTAGACGTTGCTGGACTCATTTTTGCTGAAAAGAAGGCATGCTACCAGCTTGTGCACTATCCTCTAGAAATAGGAGTGCACTGCCACCACCTTGCTTCCCAGCTTGTATGATGACTCGTCGGTCAACCTCTTCTAGAGCTCCACAGGGCTGAATAGGTTAGGCAGATCTTCCTCAGTCCTACTGTGGCGAGGACATTTTCCAGTCTTTCGAAAATACCCAATTGAATGAAGGAAGACTGGTGGCAGAATCTGCTCGGCCTGTATATTTTAGTCGCCAGTTCCGAGTACCGTCATCCATGCTCATTATCTCTTGGCACGAACCTTCCTGGTGTGTGATCCAGGGGTTCTGCCGCTACAGTTGAAGCTGTCGCTAGAGTCGTTACTCCCTCTGTCCGCGCCCTTTTCTCAGCGGTTGATGGCCCAGCCGCTTCGGGATTCGGGCATTTCTGCCCGACCATTGTTGCTTCAGCTGCGCCTCGGTGTCGATTCTTCTGCCGTGTTCGTCAACTCGAATGACGGTTTGCTTTGTACGAGCCATCTCTGTTATCATTAAATAGATTCATTGATCAATTAAATGTTAAAATTGATTACACGATAAAAATTATGCCTGATACAAAAACTACCCGACACCACCTTATCGGGTTTTAACAAAGGGCGATACGATGCTTGTCGATACATTTGTGTTGGGTGATACGAAGCCTTCAAAAATCACCGTAGGTTTATGCCCGATATGATGTTTGGATGTCGTCCATCAAAAGAACACACTAGGCGATGCAAAACTGGACAATGCAGATAAACAGCTGTGCGTCATATCCGTCGCCCAACACGGGTGTGTCGGGTGATACGGTCGCGTGATGGAAAAATGTGTCGCCCGGAAACAAGAATAGGTGAGGCGGCACAAGGATGGGCGACACGGTTATCTTCCGATATAAGGTATCAGGCAAGCGCATGCTAAAGATGTGTCACACGACAACGTGTCAGGCGACACAAGGAAAATCAACTAGAGTCGTCAGCCCGATACGCTGTTCGCGATATGAAGTTCGTGTCAGGCAAGCAAGGACGATAGGGCTGTCGGGCTATACCTTTTGCTTTCTTAAGATTTTTGCACGATACGAGAGCAGAAGCTAAGCTGTGTGACAGGGGAGTAGAGGGAGAAATTACTGCACGATACGGGTAGGTGAGAAGTAAAAGCACTAGCCTGATACAGTAAAACCTCCGTACTATATATAGAAATCCCAACCGAGGGTAAAATTGGTAAATCCAGGATGCATGCCTGCCGTTGAGACAAGTCATTCCCGAGACGAGCACGTCCTGCACGCCGGTTGAGTTGTTTCCCGATACGGTCAGGAAAAAGAGTTAATCGCTCGATACACGGTCGTCCGATACAAATCTTTCAGGACGGAATTCTAGATAATAAAAACCAAAACAAAGTGAAGGAAAAAGCGATTGATGGGTAAAACATCATTGGCCTAAGGTTAAGTTCTCGGCCTCAGATAATATTACTCATCAATGCTCATAAAATAAAGCAGTGGCCCATAAAACAGAAGAGTCAGTGCATGTGGTGCATGGACTGACTCGGGCCTTATTACATTCCAAATGCTCATAATGTTTTTCTTGCAAGAAAGTAAATAACATCCTATTCTAGGAAAAGTAAAAAGCTCGGGCTGCCTCCCGAGGAGCACTGTAGTTTGCGTCGCCAGCTCGACAGGTCCAGGTCCTTTACTTTTTGCCTCTAACAGTATCCATATTTTGCAAGTCGATCTCTGTTCTTCTTGATCACAACCCTGCATTTTTGGCGGATTTGGTGTTGGAAGGTATCTTGCCCGGGGGATTCTTTATCAATTCGGCCATCTGGGCCAATTGCTGATCAATTTGGCGTTGATGCGTCTGCATATCCGCAATTTGGACCTGCATTGAATTCAGAACTCCTGAGTTTGAAAGTGCACTCTGTGCCAGCTGGTTATTGATGGTATCTTGTCTCTTTACAAATTCAAATAACTATCCAACCAAGTCTGGTTGGTTTGAAACTTCATCTTGGCCTTGCTCTTTGGCTTGACTTTGACCTTGACTGGTGTTCATCGCTTGATGACCTTGGTACTTATGGTCTGGCCTCTTGGAAATTTCCCTTGTTTGACTGAAAAGAAGTGGTTCTGGTGAATTGACTTGGTCCTCCCCTTTTCTTGAAAACGTGGGGTTGCTTGATGGGATTATGCAGCTGATGCGAGTTTTCAGCTGCATCTTTGTTGCCATAACTCAAACCAGGATGATCTGGCCTCTTGAAATCAACAAAAGAGACATTCTCAATCTCCTCAGCCTCAGATTCACTTTTGCTCAATTCGTCAGGTCGGGTGTAGATACAGTTATCTACCCCGTGTCCACCCTCTCAACAGGTGACACACTTCATGACCTTTTCGACTTGTTTCTTCCTCTTTCCACTTGACTCTTTCAGCTGCTTCACATCAGTTGCTATCCTCTGGATCTGAGAGGTGATAGTCTCCAAAGCCTTGGACTCAACTGAAGGTCCTTCACTAGCCTTCTTAGCTTGTCCCCTATCTGATCTATCATAGTCAGTGCTGGCTTACAGCTCGGCCATGTTCTTGATGATCTTCTCGGACCTGCTCAGCTTCTTACCCAGAAAGTCACTGCCTGCTGCTGCATTCAGTGAAACCCTTTCCTCAGGAGTTAGATTGTTGTATAAGGTAGTTATCAAGAAACCTTTATTATAGTTGTGATGAGGGCAATCCCTCTGATATTCTTGGTATCTTTCCCAGGCATCATGGAGATTCTCGCTCGGCTTTTGCATGAAAGAAGTGATCCTTTGTCTGTTTCTGACGGACTTCTCGGTAGGATAGAACTTGTTTACAAAGGCATCTACCAATGCACTCCATCCGTTCAGAGCTTGGTGGGGCAGCCCCAGGTACCAGGATAGAGCCTTATCTTCCAAAGAAAAGATGAAACCCTTGCAATAGATTACTTCCTGGGGGACTCCCCGCATCTTCATGGTGTCACGGATATTCTTAAAAGCATCTAAATGGTGATAGGGATTATCATTCTTCGAGCTACCTCTAAAGATCTTGTTCTGGATCACAGAGATGACTGATGGCTTTAGCTCGAAGTTGGCTGTATTGAATCTCAGGATGACAACAGGGCATATGGAATTGTTAGCCTTGGTGGAAGCTAACTCCCTTAGGGTCTTTTCTTCTTCATCAAAATCGTCACTGTCATTGTCTCCCTAGTGCTGTTCTTAATTATTTGGGTTCCTTCTACGCCTCCAGTGGTGACGACGTCTATCCCGATGATGGTCATCCTCGAACTATTCTGTTTCGGGATCTTCAGGTTGATGATCGCCGTCATAGTGATCATTGTCATCAGGTGGAGGGGAGTGAGGTCTGGCTCTCGCTTGGCGTTCATCTTCTGAAAGAGGTTTCTCAATGCGAGGCAGCATGTCGGGTGATGTCAGTGCTCAATTTAGCAGAAAGCCTTCCTTCTGAGTACCTGAATAGCATGAAAAATCAAGTTAGAAAACCTGTGTTAATGATAAGAATTACTCATTTCAGGTTAGAATATATAAAAAGGAAAAAGAAAGTGTTGTCAAGCTCATTTCGAAACTTGAGGCACTGTAGTGTAGTTAGTGGATTCGGGTTCGTCAACAGTACCATTTTTCGTTGTCCCCAGCAATGGCGCAAAAAAGTTGACCGACCTAAATCGCGCGTCCGAAAAGTGGAGCGGATTTGAAGTAGTCGGACTTTTAAATTTATAACCCGAAACCTTCTAGGCCCCCGCAACTTTGTTTACGGGGTCGAAGTAGATATATGAGGTCAAACACAGGGACAAGGGTGGTAGTGTTGAGAACATGGAATCAACACGTTACACTCCGATATGGGTAAGGAGATGATAAAAGTTCCCCAATGGAACAACAGTTTGAGATCGATAAAACAGAAGAAATCTATCTCCAACTGGAGCAATGAGGAAAATTAGGTTTTAAGCATTTATCAGTTTTTAGGGTTTTTTTGCAATGAAAATAGAGAGATAATACTATTGCATTAGTAAGGAATGAAGGAGAAAGCTTTGGTAAAACAAGCGGCAGTAGAAACATCATGTACCCCTTCTCTCGAAGCGGGTACCTCTAACTAAGCATCAACACCGCTCTCGAGGTTGCGAGACTTAAGTTAGACTGGAAAGGTTACTAAATAAACTCCGATCTTGGGCAATCTTGTACTCCATCATTGGACCAAACACTAGAGCCACAACACCTCTCTCGAGGCTGCTGCAATGGGAAACACGATTCGGTAGCTAATCGAAACGTGATCCAATCGTACAAGCTACAGTTCAGATGTTAAACATAATAATCATCCAACAAAAGGGGCCAAACATAAAGCATCAGATAATTAAGGCTCTTCTAATTCCATTAGCATAAAAGGGTCTGATTACATTGCATAAGTAAAGAGAGTAAATGACTGAAATAAATAAAGATAAATGTCACCTTCTTGATTTAGAAGGGCGACAGGCAATAGTAGACCCTCCAGCCCGATACCAGGTGGGTGCCTTACCCGATATGCCCGTGTAAGGTGGCACACCCTCTCAGGAGACACGCTCATGAAGGGGGGATGTATCATGTGAGGCGCCCATGCCCGATACAATCATGTCGGGCGACACCATCTCGGGTGACACGCCGTGACTAGTGATGCGTATCGGGCTTGGTATCGTGTCCGGCTAGAGTGTTGCTTCCAGTATCGGGTACTCCTATCGGGCGTTCTTGTTGGCCGATATCGACCTGCAGCGGTGCCCGGGGCCGACCCTAAGTGAACCATTCCCTCCCTCTCGGGATGGAGAAGTGCTCACCTAGAATCACTCGGCATACCTCTGAGGCACGACACGTTAGCTCCTGATGCTTTCCTAACTTGGCTTTCGAGGGGTTCCGACCCGTCCCATCGTAGTCTTGTAGCTGCTATTTATAGGCAGCGGTTGGAGGAAGTTATGGTGCTCTGAACGACACATGTTCTTCATCAGCTCTTATTATCACAGATTCAGGGGTGCCCGATATGTGTATCACCCGGCACAAGGATGTCGGGATGTCGGTCATCGTGACGAGTGGCGCCTTCCTGTGGGTGACTTGTATCGCGCGACACGCTTCAGTAGTCATGGTGAGTCCGGCTCCCTGTCGGGTAAATGGTGTGTCGCTCGTCCACTTCCTCTTGTTCGGCACCCTTGTGTCGCACGGTAGTGTATCGTGCTACCCTATCGGGCTGTGAGTGTATCGGTCGGCTGGTTGGAAGGAAGGCCGATGTAGGTGGAACACGTTCGTGGGCCGGGACAGGCCTTTTTCCTGATAAATTAGTTAAAAATTGGGGAAAACTCTGCAAAAGATGATAATATTGAGTTAAAAGTGTAGCGTGGCCTGTTTATGCAAAAACATGACAAAAAGGAGAGGAAATCAGTTTAAAAGGGCAGAATTGATAACGAAATAAGGGCCAAAAACATCACTAAATTTGGTGTTATCAGAAGCTCATCCAAAACCAAGTTCAAAGGGTTTGCAACATAGTTTAAAAGCTGTAGTTACTTGGGAGTTTGGCTAATTGAGATTCTCAAGAACCGTGTTCATTCATTCTTCAAGGCATCTAGTTGCAACTCTGACATAGTCACTGTATGGAACATAGTGACTAAAGTTGATTGCATATTACTATGTCAATGGCTGTCAAGAAAAAGGATTAACATTGAGATGTGCTTGTATTTCCATGTAGAACTACAATCCAAGTTATATCTGCATTTAAGATGTTAGAATTTTGATTTTATTTGGTTTTGTGAAAATGGTACATTTCTTCCAGTTTAAGGCCAGCAGAGTTGTTAAGAAGGTGTAATTGTATGGTAATAGGATCCAACCTTTTAGTAGGTTATAGTCATGTGAATATGATACATTGCAGCATGAGTTATTTAAGAATTAAAGTAAGTAAGTCATTTTCATTATACAGATTACAACTTCTTATGTATCATTTTACCTTTTTCATTTTGTGTTCCTTGCCATTAGCATAGGAATCATCATGATTAACATATCACATTACTCCTTCCTTGATGACTATTTATCACACTTGGGTATGTTCTCTTATTTTATTATGTTTTTCAACCACTTATCAACAGGTAAACCATCATATTCCACATTTTCTTCATTTAACATGGATCATATATGCCACACAAACAAGCATTAACATGCTAACAAAAGTTCAATTTGTTTGAAACACCATATACAAACTTTTCCTACCCAAACCTGAGAGTACAGGGACGACTCTAGGACACACTAGACATCTAATCAACTTTCTTAAAGATTGATTACTATAGCCCCTCTTTGCTTCCACATGTTTGTTTTTGTCACTTCTGATTACCTAAACAAATGTGGTGAACCACAAGGGTGAGACCCATGTCCCATCAAGAGATATAACCTCCAACAACGTTTATTGATTACAACATTTTTATGTAATTAAACAGTTAAGCAGTTTAATCAGATATAAAAAAATAAGCTCAACAACACTGATGATTAACAAATTACATAAAGGAGCAGATAATAACTATCATCATTAGCCAGACTATCATCCTTTATCTTGTTGACAATATAAGCAATTTTGTAGCATATGCATATCTAGCATCATGAGAAATTCTAGTAACATAGAATCTCAATCTTTATGAATAAGTCTAGCCACATAAAAATAGATAAAATCATTAGCATGTCTAATATGTTGAACATATCAACATCATAAAAAGAGCTTACAACATAAACACAGCTATCTGGATAAGCATGATCAACAATATATGCATCTCTAGTTACAAAGGCAAGGCTAGCATGCTAAACATAACTAACAACATGAGATAGCTAGCATCATGATTATAATCAGCAGTAGTAGTAATGTTATCAACATAATCATGGCTACTATATGTATGCATCTACAATCTTAAGAATATACAAAACATAAGTATATCTACTATCTCTTAATTGCACTAAGCATCATCTTTATGTAAAGAGAACAAACAAGGGTTATCATCCAATGTGAAACATTGTGTATAACCCTAAACAAATATGTTACACGGTTGTATTACATCTTTTATTACGCCCTGGGGAATTTGAATTGTACCATTCAAAGTCCAACTGACCCATGTAAAGGGATATTCGGTTCCATACAAGATCTAGGAGTGTCGATATCCTAAGATCCCTTCCCCTCGGTCAGTATGAGTAAAAAGGTAGTGACATATCAGTCAAATCTTCCACCACAACTACATATAGTCCAGTTGATAACCACTAGTCCGACCTAGGTATAGGCCACGACACTAGAAACTAGGGTATTCAAACCCAATCACTGAGTTACAACTGCAGTTGTCCTCTAATCACATCATTTTATAATCACCGAGACACAGCCACAACCATTCTCAATTACATCAGATGTATGAGGCATGACCATAACCAACCTCCACAATCTGCATTGTGGATGACAAGGATATATCCTCAACCTTCCACCCCCACATACTCAACAGTATGCACTCCGATTTTCCCATAGTAATACTCATTTCACCATCTAGCAAGTTCTGACACTAAAGATGGTTCTACGGAATAGGGCACTACATGATTAGAGTTGCACTTGATTAGTTATACCAATTGGGTGAATTAAGTCTGCATCAAACAAGTGGACATACAAATCCTAATTCACTTCTAGCAAGCATATAAATATCACAACTTTGAAAAGATATAAAACATGTGAAACATAACACTACTACAGAACATGCCTTTAGCATCGGTTACTTAAGGGCTTTAGTGTCGGTTTCCAAGCGACACCCAAGTGGGCGCCGCTAAAGGTGGACCCCTTCGGTGTTGGTTCCTAACCGACACCAAAATGCTTCCCGCCACCGAAAACACGCTAGTAAAGTCACTATAGGCGTTAGTTATTTAAGAAAACCGACACTATAGAATTGTTACAGATGTCTGTTATTAACAGAACTGACGTCAAAACGCTTCCCACCACCGAAAAATGTGACAGTAAAGGGCCTATAGGCATCGGTTTTGAAAGATAACCGATGCCATATCAGCTTAACCGACATCGGTTTTGTGCTAATAACTGATGCCATATCCCCTTCCTACCACCACGGTCGTGCTTCCCAGCACGACCGTGGTTCCTGGCCACATAGACGTCACGTTTCTGCCAAAAATCGTTGTTGTATGTCTTTGGTGTCAGTTTTGTTCAAATAACTGACGCCTATGTTATGATTTTTTTTTCATATTAGTTTGCAGGCCTGATGTATGGCTGGTCAGTAGGATGAGAACCTGCAATTCAGTTCTGAACTATAGGTTTAAGACATCCATTGATATCAGCCAACAACATGTCAGAAACCTGCAAAATTAAGAAGATGGACAATATTATATATATGTGATTCACACACATGTATAAGAACATTTAATTCATATTATTTTTTCATCACACACATATAGAAACCAGTAGCAACCTGCAGTTCCATTCATTTCATCTCTTTTCACATTCAGACACATGTAGAAACATTTATGTATTGATCATCTTCAGACACATATGACAATTCATAAAAATTCATTCACATTCACACAAAAATAATTATGAGAACAAAATTATTCTTTATTCATCATTGTCAATAAAATTATATTTAAAAATTCCCACTCTTTATAGGGCTTTTTCCCATTCTTCTCTTACATCATCTAATTCATCTCTCGTATAAGGAGCATGTACATCGAAATGCTTTCCACATGTGCTGAAGTCAGCAGTTTTAAAGACCTGCAAAGAGAATGACATATATATATATAATTAATAATATACAATAAGATTGATATATTTCATATTATCTAATGAGACTATGTATAATACCTATTGTATCTTATCGATTTCCATTACGACATGTTTGATGATTAGGTCCATAAATAGCATCACATAGTAGGCATATGCCCAGCCGTTGTCTTGTGTTGCACACTATAAATTGAAACATACAAAATATTCAAAAATACAAATAAGCACAGTTCACATAAATAATATATACATTAGAGTCAGGAAATTACTTTCACATTCTCCCAAATTAGTGACAGATCATTTTTCCTGGGTACCTTTCCTCTAGCTTTTTTGTACTCTTGTAAAGCCCTACATATGTTAATGTAACCCATTAAATTGCATAATTAAATAGTAATGTAGTAACAAATGTTAACAGATATAAAAACATGAAATATTTCTCATGAGAATAATGACCTTTTAAGTACATGTCCATATAATGTATCCAACTCATTCCCCATAGGATCTAGATAATAGACGGTGAATGTCTTGGGGACAATAACTAGTAACTCCCAATGCCTACCACTACAAGTAAGAAAGTTAAAAATTAATAACTCAAAATCCACAATAAAAATGTAATTTTCTTAAGTCCAAATTATAAGCAAAGTAAACTTACTCGACATTGAATGGAGATATTATCACCGTCTTCTTATTTTTACCAAAATATTCAAAAGCATCGCAGCAGTATTAAGTAATTGAAGAAGGGTTTGTATCTACAAGACTAATCAAAGATGGAACCAAAAACCCCACATGGGAAAATCCAAAATCTGTACATATCTTGTGTAAGTGGCTGCAAATATGTATTACATATGCATTAATATATAAGAAACCATATCACCATATATAAAACAAGGTATATGTATGTATAAAAAAGATCTCACCATATCCATAACTCTATCATAGATGTGTTCAACCATTCATAACTAAACAACTCCAACATATCTTGTATTAATATCTTGTTTTCGTATGATTTACCTACATTAATACCTATGCATTAATATGTACGTATGCAGAACTTGTATTACGTATGCATTAATATGTATGCTAAACTTGTATAAATAGATTGTTATCGTATGATTTACCTACAGCATCCTCCGGAATAGTAACAATTATAGGGAAATTTGGACCATGTTCGCCGATCCATACTGCCACACCCCTACAATTAGGACCTATCGAGGCATGTAGGTCCCTTGTAAGCCAACTTGGTAGTTGAGGATGTGGAGGCTGAGATGTAGTGTGTCTCATCTTTTTGACATGTATATATAATTTCAGATCAATTAACTCATATATACACACTAACAAATTAAAGTAATGGAAATTTATCATATAATATCAGTATAGAGGACATCCACTTCAGGCCACAATATCACTCCACCTACTGCCTCACCAAGTGTTTCAGAATCTGGGTGTGCATGAGGCAGTGCAAGATCTGTCTAGTCGGGGAGTACATGTATCAGGTTCACACGTACCACACCATTTGATACTGGATACCCATGAAACATGCACCCTTTAAGGGGTGGGTAAGCCAACACCTCTGCAACGATATATTCTTGACTTTATAGTTGGCATGGCTTCAATCCCTACAAATTTACGTAAAGAATGTTATATGCATATATGCACAAACATATCATTTTGAACAGACTAGATATTATGTCATAAAAATACTTACAGAGGATGTGCTAGGTGGTGGGTCTATAGGATTACTCCCAACCTCTACAGTACAAGCAGTAGGAGAAGAGCGGCCCGCCACATGTACTGTCTGATTGGCAGTCTGACATGCCTGCCACTTACTAATTGCTTCATGGAGTCTTTGATCAAGTACTTCCTCGACTTTCCTATTAATTAACAAATCTACCTATACGTGGATAAAAGAAATGCTAGCTTATGATTATTGAATTCCCTTTCACAATAACATTATAAAATAAGAGAATAGGTTACCTCAACTTGTGAAAGTCCCGCTTTTGGGACAGGTTTGCGCTGGGATGGCCCAAAGAACACTTTGATACCCACACCATTGCCTGCATCCCTAACACGTCCAGGATGCTCTAGGTTACCCAGAGCAAGTGTCAGTTCATCCCTTGTGCACTGAGGGATGAACTTGCCTTCCTTCCTCTTCTCGTGCAGCTCTCTCTAATCACCATCAACAAAAAATAGTAAGTAAACATAACAATAATCAATATTGATCGATTGCTCTAAGAGTTGATTTTTACCATTTTTGCAGCTGCCTCAATAGTTGTGGGCTTCAGTATGTCTTCCTTCTTATTTTGCCTTCTAGCTATCCACATAGCATGGCGAGGCAGAGGTGAGGGAGCAGTAGTAGAGGACTCTGTAGTCTCCTGAGTAGCAGGAGGATGACCAGACTCAACCTGTAGTCTTTGGTGAATGCTTGCATATCCTCTTGGACCCATTGTATGGTCGTGCACATTTAGTGCACGCCTTGCTCATTGAGCATCGCTTAATACCTAAATGTTAATATTGAATAGGTGAATACATAAAAACGTATATTAATTAAATTGGGAGTGGCGCTTAATACTGTTGGATAAATGGACATCTAAAAATCCCTTTGTTTTGATTATGACAAACATTTCATTCTTATTAATCTAACGAGCTACTTGAGTGTGCAGGACTAAGATGGATGGCAAAGCAACTAGGGAAAATCCACAAGCTAAAATGTTTATATTTTCATGCAATGTAATCATTGTTGTAAAAACTTGTACAAATATATAATGTACAAGTACTTAGAATTGCATGTAAATCAAGCGTTAGATTTTCCCTAGCCAAACACCATAGTTATACATGTCATCCCATTTAATTAGGATCACCTTTGCACACTCACACATATAATTAATGCTTAAATTGAAACCTTGCAACAGGATCATTCTCGGTCGGCAAACTCCTCGACCGAGACACTCTCGGTCGACAATCTTCTTGACCGAGAAAGATCCAAAGTAGCCGTTAGACACAACAAACAAGTTAGTTGGTAGTTGAAGAAAGACGTTGCAAATCACTTGTTCCAGAGAGCCTGTCGGTCGACAAAATTTCGACCGAGTAGGTTTCTCGGTCGACCATTTGTCGACCGAGATGAGAATAAAGTAATTAGCCGTTGTTAAAGCAACAACTTTGTACCTAACGGCTAGTTAAGCACTTAGAAACCCCTAGAAGTTGTCTAGAACGTCCTTAAGCATACTTAGGCCATTCCTATAAATAGGACAAGCCATAGGACACTAGAATTCACTTGTTACACTTGAGAATACACTTGAGCATACTTGAGCAATCTTTTGCAAGCAATTTGAGCACTGTGATCATTGGCCTACTTTCTTCTTAGCTCAATCTCGTGTCCTATAGGCTAGATTCTCCTACCCACTGCAATCACAAGTTCACATACTTGGCTAGGAGATCTTACGCTTGATCTAGGCATATCAAGCCTTGGGCTTAAAGGATAAGTTGTAATTTCCTTTTTCTTTCTTGTTCCTTTTTATCTTTTGTACTCTCCTTGCTACTCCTAGGGTTGGAGGCTGCGGATTGGAGAGGGTTGACTTCTCAGGTGGAGAAGGGGACTTCAAGCTACTTCAAGAAGGCTATCGCAAGGGAAGCTACTTCAGAAGGCTGGTGCAACGGGAGTTGGTGCATCTACTTCAAGGGAAGGCTGCTTCAAGGTTGGCGATTACTTCTAGGTGAAGGCTGCTTGAAGGGTTTAGGAAAAGAGATTGTATTTTATGTAAATTCCTGGAAGAGGTAATAAAATAAATTTCTTTTCAAATCCCGGTTGGGTAAGCAACCGGGTAGTGGATTGACGGCTATAGTATTTGCTATAGTTGGAACCACTCTAAACCTTGTGTCTCTTTGTCCAATAATTTCATTGTGGTTGTTTGAGTTCAATAATTGTTAAATTATTTATAAAACTCTATTCACCCCCCCCCCCTCTAGTAGTTTTCAATTGGTATCAGAGCAAGGCTTCAAGGAACCCTAACAAGGTCTTGAAGAAATGGGTGATGGAATGCTCAACAACCTCAACATTGAAGGGACTCTTGTTGCTAGGCCGGCGACATTCGATGGAACAAACTACCAATACTGGAAGAGAAGGATGCAGTTCTACTTCCAAGGCGTCAACTGGGATCTATGGAGAATGGTATCTACTCCTTATGCATTCCCTCAAAATGACTTTGCGGAATGGGATGCAAACACGGTAAAACAGGCCCAAATAAACGCAAAAGTTGTAAGCATTTTATATTGTTCTATTTTTGTAGGAGAATTTAATAGAATATAAAATTGTGATACAGCATATGATATTTGGCATAGATTGTCCATCACTTATGAGGGTACAGCCCAAGTCAAAAATTCCAAAATTAGTCTGCTTAAAACAAAGCTTGAACATTTTCGTATGGATTCAAATGAATCTATTAGTGAAATGTATTCAAAATTCTCTACTATTGTTAATGGTTTAAGTGCCTTAGGAAAACCTGTCCTTGAGGAACATCAGGTATCAAAAATTCTTCGATCACTTCCTCCAAAGTACAAGCCAAAGGTGACAGCCATTGCAGAAGCAAACGACCTCACTCGCCTCAAAATGGAACAACTCATTGGTAATTTAGAAGCTCATGAAGCAGATCTAGAAGAGGAAGAAAGAAGAGAACATGAACACCAAAGTGGGAAGAAGAAGGATGTGGCTCTCAAAGCCTCAAAAGTTGTCACACAAGAAAGTGAGGAGTCAAGTGAAGAAGAAGAAGAAGCCTTAATCGTCAACGGTAAGAAGTACAAAAGGTTTAAATCTAACAAAATTTCTAGTTCCTCAACTCCCAGGTGCTTTGAATGTGGGAAGAAAGGGCATTTCAAAAATGAATGCCCCAAAGCAAAGAAGGGAAAGAAAAGCTCACATAAGAAGAAAGGAGAAAAAGCCTATAAAGCTGCCTGGGATGAGTCAAGTGACAGTGAAAGCGGAGAAGAGGTGGAATGTCTAATGGCAAGAGAAGAAAATGAAGACTCTCAAGAGGTAAGCCTAGTTGATCTTTCTAAAGAAGAGTTAGTTACTAGTTTACAAGAAACTCATGATAAGTATGTTGATGCCAAGAAGAAACTAAAGAAGGCCATAAAATCAAATAATGAGCTCATTTCCAAATTAGATGAACTTTCTTATGAAAAGAACAACATTGATCTTGAAAATGTATCTTTAAAAACATCTTTAGATGATTGCACTAGAAAGCTACTCAATTTGGAAACCAATGTTGATCTTCTATCAAAAGAAAAGACTGATTTGCTAGCTAAACTACAAGATTATCAAACTCAATCTATCTTGTGCAACCATTCGGATTATGATAATATTGTAAAAGAAAAGGATTCATTGTTTTCTGATTTAGACCAAGCAAGAAAAGATATACATAAGAAGATGAATGACATTGCTACGTTGCAAAGAGAACTTTATAAGTTAAGAAGAAAAGATATTCTTGATAACATATTGAAAGTTGGTAATGTTTTCAATGGAAGAAAAGGTTTGGGATATGTTCCAAAGAAAAACCAACCCAAAAAGACCCAAACTATGTTTGTACCCAAGAACACAATGACTAGAAAGAGAAATGAAATTGACTCTATTACTTTTCATTTCTGCTTACGTCTTGGACATTATTGTTTTTCATGCCCCTACAAGACTAAGGAGTCCGACTTAGTTTGGATCCCAAAACCCCAAACTTAGAAGAATGAAATGTAGTTGAGATATGACCAAATGCTTAATTTTGCTATTTATATTGTCTTATCTCAACAAAAGGTGCTATGCTTATTGTTATTATTTTTCTGCATTGCTTAAACAGAAATTCTGTCGGTCTAAGTATTGTCGACCGAGCTCTGGGTCGGTCGAAGTATTGTCGACCGACTGGATGTCTTTAACAAATAAAAATTTTACAGCACCTATTTCGGTCGAAAATTGGTCAACCGAGAAATTTTCTGTGTTTTTGCTTGTGATACAGTAACCTGCTCGATCGACAAATTGTCGACCGAGACAAATATCGGTCGAACAATTGTCGACCGACTGGTTTTCTGTATCAGAACTTTTATATACATAAGCACTTAAAAGGTTTCTAACCATATCGGACCATCACATGGGTACCAAAATCTACATTCTAATGCAGGAATGGGTAGTTGACAGTGGCTGTTCCAAACACATGACCGGGAACAAGGACGCATTTCAAACTTTTGAAGAAAAGAAAAGTGGAACGGTCACCTTTGGAGACAATGGTAAGGGAAAAATCGTTGGAATAGGTAATGTTGGAACAAATCTCGAAATTAAAAATGTTCTACTTGTTGATGGATTGCATCATAATCTAATAAGTGTAAGTCAACTATGTGATAGTGGTTATGATGTGTTATTTAACAAAACCTGCTGCAAACTATTGATAGAAAACACTACAAATGTCGTTTATGAAGGAAATAGAGTTGGAAATCTTTATATCCTTAAACCAAACTCTATGAAATCAGTAGTAGGTAAATGCTTGCTTGCAAATGAAAATACCTTACAACTATGGCATAAAAAGCTAGGACATGCTAGTTCACATGCTATTAAAAAGTTAGTGAAATATGATCTTGTTCGTGGATTACCTACTTTGTCTTTTGATCAAGTTGAAAACTGTGAACCCTGCACAATGGGAAAGCAAACCAAAACATCTTTTAAATCAAAACATGTACTTAGCACCAGTAGATCCTTAGAATTAATTCATATGGACTTATTTGGACCAATGAGGACACAATCTATCGGTGGTAAACGATACTGTTTTGTTATTGTTGATGATTATAGTAGATATACATGGGTACATTTTATTGCAACTAAAGATGATACTATTCATGTCTTTATGCAATTTTGTTCCAAGATTGAAAATCTTTTACAACATAAAATTTGTACCATTAGAAGTGATCATGGTGGCGAATTTGAGAATCATACATTTGAGACCTTTTGTACATCTCAAGGGTATACTCATAATTTTTTTGCTCCACGTACCCCACAACAAAATGGTATAGTTGAACGGAAAAATCGATCTCTACAGGAAATGGCTAGGACCATGATGCTTGAACACAACACACCTAAAACCTTTTGGGCTGAAGCTGTAAACACTGCTTGTTATGTGCTTAATAGAGTAACTGTTCACTCTCATTTGAAGAAAACTCCATATGAAATATTACACTCGAAGAAACCTAGAGTTGACTATTTTCATACTTTTGGCTCCACATGCTACATTTTAAATACCAAAGATGATAGAGACAAGTTTGATTCTAAGTCATACAAAGCATTCTTCTTGGGATATTCCACTTCTAGCAAAGCCTTTAGAGTATATAACACTATCTCTAGAAAAGTTGAGGAATCCATTCATGTTTCTTTTGATGAAGAATCGAAGTCTGAAAATCTAGATATCATTGATCTCACTAATCAATTCG
Organism: Alisma plantago-aquatica; assembly: GCA_963693085.1. Classification (NCBI taxonomy): domain Eukaryota; kingdom Viridiplantae; phylum Streptophyta; class Magnoliopsida; order Alismatales; family Alismataceae; genus Alisma; species Alisma plantago-aquatica. The sequence goes on from OY856410.1 coordinate 377,264,945, forward strand.
AAAATATAACCATTTCCAATGATAGTGAGAAAATTCCTATATCCGATCCCCAAGTTGAAACACAACCTACACCTAGGCTTATCAAAGATCATCCCCAAGAACTAATTATTGGAGATCCAAATGATAAAGTCAAAACTCGGTCATCCTTCAAAGATGTTGCAAACATGGCTTTTGTTTCTATCATTGAACCTAAGAAGATATCCGAAGCTCTTAAGGATGATTACTGGACAATAGCCATGCAAGAGGAGTTAAATCAATTCACTAAAAATGATGTATGGGATTTAGTTCCTAAACCACAAGATAAAACTATCATAGGAACTAAATGGGTATTTAGGAACAAGCTCAATGAGGCAGGAGAAGTCATAAGGAATAAAGCTCGGTTAGTAGCACAAGGATATAATCAACAAGAAGGAATAGATTTTGATGAAACATATGCCCCCGTAGCTAGACTTGAAGCTATTAGGATGTTACTAGCTATTGCTGCCCATAAAAACATTAAGCTATATCAAATGGATGTCAAAAGTGCATTTCTAAATGGCATCATACAAGAAGAAGTTTATGTTGCTCAACCACCTGGCTTTGAAATACCAGAAAAAGGTGACCATGTTTATAAACTTAAAAAAGCACTTTATGGTCTAAAACAAGCACCTAGGAATTGGTATGAACGGCTCAAGACATATCATTTTGATAATGGTTTTTCTATTGGAAATTCAGATTCTACTTTATTTTTCAAAACATATGCATCTGATTTCCTAGTTGTGCAAATTTATGTTGATGACATTATTTTTGGAGCTTCTAATGATTCATTATGCACACAATTCAGTGACATTATGCAAAAAGAATTTGAAATGAGTCTCATGGGTGAACTAACATTCTTTCTTGGTTTTCAAATTAAGCAAACACCTGCAGGAATTTTCATAAGCCAAGAAAAATATACTAAAGAACTTTTAAAACGTTTTGGGATGGATCAATGCAAACATGCTACTACTCCTATGGCTACCTCTATCAAAATTGATAAGGATGAAAATGGGGAACCTATTGATGATTCCTTATATAGAGCCATGATTGGTAGTCTGCTATACTTAACTGCGTCCCGACCGGACATTATGTTTTCCGTTGGTCTTTGTGCTCGATTTCAATCCCAACCTATGCAATCTCATTTTCTAACAGTTAAAAGAATTCTTCGATATCTAGCTGGTACTACTTGTTTTAGTTTATGGTATCCAAAAGGACAATCCCTGGATTTTAAAGCATATACTGATGCGGATTATGCTGGTTGTCGACTTGATCGCAAAAGTACTAGTGGTGGATGTTTCTTATTAGGGAGAGCCTTAGTATCTTGGTTTAGCAAGAAACAAAATACGGTTGCCCTATCTACAACTGAAGCTGAATATATGGCAGCCGGGTCTTGTTGTGCTCAAGTGCTTTATATGCATCATGTATTAAGCGATTATGGTTTTAATCTTTCATCTACACCTATTTTTTGTGACAACACGAGCGCCATAAACTTAGCACACAATCCTATTTTACACAGCCGGGCAAAACACATTGAAATCCGTCATCACTTCTTAAGGGATCACATCTCAAAGAATCATGTTTCCCTTCATCATGTTGATACGAAAAATCAATTGGCTGATATTTTTACAAAACCGCTTCCACTAGATCAATTCAACAACATTAGGAAGCAATTGCTTATTACTCCTTTGGAAGATGTTTTCTTTGATATCTGCGGTTCTTAAAACGAATCCGTTTACTTGTTTCATTTTGGCTTTTCAATGGACATCTTTTTCATTAGATTTGACGGAATATCTAATTAAGGGGGAGTTTTTATCAAAACAGTTATCTAATTAAGGGGGAGTTTTTATTAAAACGGTTATCTTTTTGAAATGACAAAGGGGGAGAGATATATAAAACTATAACTTAGTATTTATGAAAAACTCAATCAATGAGTTTCATAAATATACTCTTGGCTTTACATTGAAAGTTGCTACATTCCCAAATGAACTGGATTTCATGTTCCATAATTCATTGGGAATAATAAGCACACATTTTATAAACAAGAGGAAAAGATACATAAGGCAATCTAAAGGTATGAAATTCATATGTTTTATATTTATTTTGGAAATGTTTGTCATCTTCAAAAAGGGGGAGATTGTTGGCTAAATGGACATCTAAAAATCCCTTTGTTTTGATTATGACAAACATTTCATTCTTATTAATCTAACGAGCTACTTGAGTGTGCAGGACTAAGATGGATGGCAAAGCAACTAGGGAAAATCCACAAGCTAAAATGTTTATATTTTCATGCAATGTAATCATTGTTGTAAAAACATGTACAAATATATAATGTACAAGTACTTAGAATTGCATGTAAATCAAGCGTTAGATTTTCCCTAGCCAAACACCATAGTTAGACATGTCATCCCATTTAATTAGGATCACCTTTGCACACTCACACATATAATTAATGCTTAAATTGAAACCTTGAAACAGGATCATTCTCGGTCGACAAACTCCTCGACCGAGACACTCTCGGTCGACAATCTTCTCGACCGAGAAAGATCCAAAGTAGCCGTTAGACACAACAAACAAGTTAGTTGGTAGTTGAAGAAAGACGTTGCAAATCACTTGTTCCAGAGAGCCTGTCGGTCGACAAAAGTTCGACCGAGTAGGTGTCTCGGTCGACCATTTGTCGACCGAGATGGTCTCTGACAGCAACTGCAGAATAAAGTAATTAGCCGTTGTTAAAGCAACAACTTTGTACCTAACGGCTAGTTAAGCACTTAGAAACCCCTAGAAGTTGTCTAGAACGTCCTTAAGCATACTTAGGCCATTCCTATAAATAGGACAAGCCATAGGACACTAGAATTCACTTGTTACACTTGAGAATACACTTGAGCATACTTGAGCAATCTTTTGCAAGCAATTTCAGCACTGTGATCATTGGCCTACTTTCTTCTTAGCTCAATCTCGTGTCCTATAGGCTAGATTCTCCTACCCACTGCAATCACAAGTTCACATACTTGGCTAGGAGATCTTACGCTTGATCTAGGCATATCAAGCCTCGGGCTTAAAGGATAAGTTGTAATTTCCTTTTTCTTTCTTGTTCCTTTTTATCTTTTGTACTCTCCTTGCTACTCCTAGGGTTGGAGGCTGCGGATTGGAGAGGGTTGACTTCTCAGGTGGAGAAGGGGACTTCAAGCTACTTCAAGAAGGCTATCGCAAGGGAAGCTACTTCAGAAGGCTGGTGCAACGGGAGTTGGTGCATCTACTTCAAGGGAAGGCTGCTTCAAGGTTGGCGATTACTTCTAGGTGAAGGCTGCTTGAAGGGTTTAGGAAAAGAGATTGTATTTTATGTAAATTCTTGGAAGAGGTAATAAAATAAATTTCTTTTCAAATCCCGGTTGGGTAAGCAACCGGGTAGTGGATTGACGGCTATAGTATTTGCTATAGTTGGAACCACTCTAAACCTTGTGTCTCTTTGTCCAATAATTTCATTGTGGTTGTTTGAGTTCAATAATTGTTAAATTATTTATAAAACTCTATTCACCCCCCCTCTAGTAGTTTTCAAATACCTTGAATTCATCTATTTTTCTTTGGGTAACAAATGCCTCCCTGTCTTTGTGGTCCAGGCAGTTCCATTACTGTGTGTCTTCCTTCTGCCTAAATTTATTTTTTAAAGAGAATACAAACACAAATTATTAGTTTAGAGTTAGTGAAATAGTGATCAATGTCTAGAATTGGAAATCAATCAAGAACCTCTTATCAGCATCGTGTATGTAATCTCGGGTGAGATTGGTCCTATAGTTCCTTAGGACCCTCCCACAACATTGCATCACACATTTATGATATAGCTTTTCATCCAGATCAAATATGCTCTACAAATTAAATAGAATTGCTATTAACTAGTATCCTAAAAATTAGTAATCTACACAAATAGAATTACAAATAATAATAACTCACCCATAGTTCCTTCCATATGTGGTCTTTCTTCCCCTTAGGAACTTTATGTCAGGATTCTAGGATAGGACTGCAATGGCTGTGAGTAAGAACCCCAAGATATGAAACAAATGAGTTGCAGTTAACTCCATATGGATTTCCTAAATTATCCAAATCCACAGCCAATTTGGGTCCATTGCCCCTTTGCTGTATTAACTTGTTCATCATTGTGATGCCCCTCACTTTCTCAATTTTCTTTTGCTGCTCATCAAGTGTTGTAATTTCTTCAGGGGGTACATCACCAACCTAAAATTTGATAAAAGACACATTTACATGATATAATTATAATTGACATATAGATAGAAACCTCAGGGATATATTCAAAAAACTTACATTGTCAGGTAGCGCAAGCACGTCCTCACCCTCACAGTGATCATCAGCACGGTGATCATGGGAATGCTCAGCCATCTGAAAGCTCACATTCAAATTACAAATTTCACATTGTAAAGTAACACTAATTGTAAAGTTCACATTGTAAAGTACACATTCACATTGTAAAGTGCACATTCACATTGTAAAGTTCACATTCTCATTGTAAAGAAAATCACATTGTAAAGTTCACATTCACATTGTAAAAAGTTCACATTCACATTCAAATTGAATTTGTTGGGCTATTTTAGGCATCGGTTCATTATAGGGAGCCGACGCTAAATAAAAAGTGATATCCGTGTCTGGCCGGTCTTCAAATATAGATGTCAGTCTCTGTAATTAGCCGACATTATAGGGTTTAGGTGTCATTTTTCAGTAATAACCGATGCCTTTAAATGTGACGTTATAAGCTATTTTTGTAGTAGTGTAATTTCTCATCTCATCATCACATGGTACTATTCACTTGCCATTCATGAGACCACACTAGTCATCATACTATTATAAGATATAAATCATGTTCAAAATATCATAGGGTATCAACCCTTATCAACATAAGAGGATTACACCTCATTTAGGGCTCAACCATGCCCAAAGGTCATTAAGACAATCATATTATTCCCTACAAGATCATCATTATCTTTGCATGCCTTATAACAAGGCTCAACAACATCACGTACATATAATACACTAGATCAACACAATATCGCATTAATGAGCTAGGAGATATTCATAAACAATCATAGAAGGGTTATATTAACATTAAGAACATTCATTTATTACATCAACATGAAAGTAATCTAGATATGATTAACTCTCATCATATTCATAATGCACATGTTTAGCATAAGAAAGTATCAACCATGTGGCTATGATAACCACCAATTAACATATCAAGGTTATGATCATATTAAGGAGGTTATTCCACCATCATTCCATCATCTAAGAATGTTAAACATGAATACACATCTTTATTTATTTTCATTAGAGTTAGGTTCACAATATAAATTATATTAATGTTACTAATCAGAACTTATACCCAAACCCTAACTCACGGCATCCCCATTGGATCATGGATGCATAAGGTTAAGCATCATCATCACATTCCATACTATTCTCAAGTATGAGACCACACATAAATCAAGGTGTAACCATCAGGTTATAGCATACTCAGGATACAACAACAATAAGAGAGTACTCCATGATTGTATTAATCATTCAAGGACTATTCTTACCCAATTATCATCATTTAGTTATATTAAAGCTAGGTATAACAAGCTATACCTCATTAGGGTTACATATAAACACAATATGATTATAATCCCTTATATTCATATGAGTGAATAGGTAAGACTACCTTATTAAGGGTAACCCTCCATTTGTTCCATCATCATTCAACCCATATCACCATACCACAATGTCACCCAGAACCATTGGATGTTAAAAAGGTAAAACCATTGATTGTTTACATAAGTAAACACCTTGGATAAACCACAAATGAAGTCCTAGATTTGTGATCTAGAAAGAGTCACCATCTAACCCTAGACATCCCTTGATTAACAACACAAAAAGTTCCATTGAGAGTAGGTTAAAACCCACAATCGACTATTTAGTTAAAATAAGCCATCCATTATCAACAAGTAAACTCCTTAAGTTGATCATATAAAGGAAACCATATATATCACATTATTATAACAAGCATGTTACATTAGCCATAATTCCACCTTATTGGAGGAATAAACATTATATCTTGACCATTGGGTCAAGTTCATATGTTAAAACCATCAATAATAGTATATGTCTGACCATTGCATCAAGTGACCCAAGAAAACATTGGTCTAAGGCTTAATTGATGCTACAACTACAATGCTTAACTCACCATAGGTTGTAAAGACCTGATCCACCATCATTATTGACCATTAATTCACCATAGGTTGTTAGAACAACACTATATTCATTAATCAACGTCAAATATTAAGCTAATGTTGTCATTGATTGACAACATCAGTAGGGTACTTAATGGTTGATCAATAAACTTCTAATTGGTCCAAAACCTGACCTAAGGGGGTGACCATAGGTTGTCACCATCATTTGACACCCTTGATCACGACCATTAGTTGTTGTGAAGACAATAGCATAGGGTTGTTGCAATGGTACTATCATCGGGTTATTGATTATAGAAGAAATCAACTTTAAACCCTAAAATCGACCATTGTTTGATAGGTGCATAGCACCATAGGTTGCCAAACCAACCTGATACAAGTCAAATTATACCTTAGGAATAATGTACACATGATCACAGGTTCATATAGAACTGAAATCACAACAGGGAACATTATTAAAATCGAAATGCAAGTCAAGCATAGCTTTTTAGTGCATGGATCATCATTTTCAAGCAAGAACATGAGCTAGGAAGCTTATGGTAAACAATAAACATGGAGAAAGTTATAAAAATGGCCTTTAATGAGAGGAAGAAACCCCACACAAAAGAAATCTCGAGAAGGTAGGGTAGAAAATCCAAGAATAAACTATGAATTTGTCCATCTAGCACCTTTCTTCATCAAATGAGCAAACCCTAAGCATAAGGAGCAAGAAACGTAGGGTTTTAGAGCTTTAGAGAAAATTATACCATGGAACAACAAGGTTCCGACCTGGAGAAAGCTAGGAGGAAGGATAAAAAAGAAATATATGGAGGAAAGAAGGAAATGCTTATACTGTTAGGTCATGATTACTAGAAGAAAGCTTTTTCAACTCTAAAATGAAGTCAATTTCAACCTTAGAGCCTTTCTCCAAGAAGATCCCCACTTTCTTCTTCCTTGGGAAGCAAAATTCGCAGATGAACAGAGGGAGAATGAGGTTGGGAGAAGGAGAGAGGTGGTGGAGAGTAAATGGCTCGTTTTGGTGCTTGTGGATAAGTATATGACACTTTAATATAAAGAAAAAGAAAAAGTTGAAATTCTAGTTTATACCCAAGTGTCCATGGCTTTAAATTATTAAGAATATATAAGCAAACACACAAGCAGCTCTCCCACCGTCCCTCTAGACCTTCTTACTTTCCTTTGTCGAAATTTCCAGCAAATCACATAATTCCTTAGTTGATAGCTACTAGAGGTAGCTCATCCGTGAAGGGGAAAACCTTAAAATACCCTTGGAGAAAACACCTTCAAACCAAGGTTTAAATAGGCGCCCCATGTCTAAAAAAACTCAAGAATGATGATAGAATATCCAAGGAACATAATTCAAGTGATAAATTTCAAATAAAACCTATGAATTGGGTAAATTGCTTAAAAGTCCAAAATGTGCATAAAATTGCATAACTTGCTCAAACAGTGTCCAAATTGGACCAAATTTGAAACTTAAGCTTGTATTATGATTTAAAATCATATAAAAATATTATATTAGGGCTATAAGAATTAAATTATGATAATTAAGCTCATTAAACTCATTAAGTAAGTTTAGGGGCCTTATAGTGGCCATCTCCCATAAGCGAGTAAATAACTCACAAGTAAAAAATCACATACTCCTTATCTTCCCAGCTTGCTCACAAAGGGAACATCAAAATATCAAAATCAAGAATTTCGTGGATGTATCAATAAGTTGTAATTTCTAGAAGTTCCTTCAACTAAGAAAAGCAAAAAAATTTAGGGGTTCCATATGATAAAAAAAACCTAAAGAAGATTTTCTTGTATAAACAAAAGCAGATCTAATAGTTTTTTGTCATTGAATGTATTTCATAGATGAGTATCTAAAGAGTAAACCAATACACAATGGGTGGGCCACAAAATTGTTGGGCAATGATCTTGTCATGATAAAAAAAATATAATCTACTAAAGTGTCAGGTGTTTCAACAACTACAATTAGCTTTGCACTAACAAAAACCACAGACTGGAGTTAGGAAGAAAAATGTTATGTAAAGGTTGTAAACTAACATGCTAATTAACAGTTGTAAATAAGAAAGAAGAAACAAATACGAATTTATTGGGTTACCCAAGCTTTAGAGCTTGTTTAGGGTGAAGATGAAGATCAATGAAGTAGTGGGTAAAAGTAGAATAGGTTCTGGAACTGTGATTTGTAATATAGGAGATATACAAAATATTTTTTCAGGAGTACAACAGCTTGATGCTCTCCCATCAAGGAAGAATATGAAACTGTAAGATTCATGCTTGACACAAAACACTACCTCCTAATAACTAAGATATAGTTTTGTCTGATTTAATTGTACTCATCCTTAATATTTACAAAATAGAGAAGAACCTCAGCCCCTTCAGAACTACTCTAGACAGTATCTATGATTGTCAACCTATGGTTGAATTTGTGTAGAGCTTTTACTGTAAGGCAACAACAACTCTAGGATAGCACAGTAGTTGTTGCTTTAGGAAAATGTGGTATTTGGAGGCTTCAAATAGGGTTATTTCCATAAGCACATTGCAAGTGATAGAACCACAACCATCCTAGTATGACTACAACCATCATATCTACAGTGTGTGAAGATGCATAACCAATTTCATTTTTCAACATTTTGAATAAATGAAGATTGTCTTGTTCCTCACACCATCATAGAATTAAAATCACATTCCATATCCAAAGTCAAAAATAAATAAAAAAGTCTTCCAGGTAGATTATTGCAAGCTTCTTTGTGCTTATTCTTGGTTGATGTAGAAGCCTTGAGATCACTTGAAATACAACAGAAGTAGTTGCGAGAATAAACAAAAGACAAATCAAGCAATATTAATGAGTCTTGTTTACAAGAAGACTAATCCAACATCAAGTTGAAATGTGGACCTATAATGGCTTAGGAATCACTAAACCCGATTACTTAACAAATCAGGACATCGAATTGTTGTTAGATATAGAAAACTTCATTTATCATTCTATTTTATCTTGACTCAAGTGCATTACATTTTTATGTTGGAATGCTACCAAAGCCCTCCTATCTTAACTCCCAAGTTCAGTCAAGTGAGAGTATTTATAGGTTAGAAATTCATTGTCCCCTCTTTACAACTCAGTTACACCGAATATAACATGTAGCATTAAGAGCTTATATCATAGTGGAAATAAAAGTGTGAGCTTAAAAGATAAACCATTGAAAAGGTATTTTTATAAAATAAATACAACACCCTCTTCTTTAGGCTCCAGCTACTACATGAGAGAACTTTATTCTGAGGATCCTTCCCTGAGAGTGTCGATGGAAGATGAAAGAGATATGTTGGCATAATACCAACAAGTGCACCATGATCTATCACTCATTACCTAAGATCAACTTTTTTTGTCAAAGTGTCATTGGATAAAATAAGAAACCTCACATCATAGACTCACAGTATGGATGTTGAAGTCTTTAGTGAAACAACCGGTTCCTAGTTGTATGCCAATGACACTGACAAAGTAAGATGAACTATAGAGTATCCAAAACAAGGTAGGGAGTGAACGCCTACCCATTTGTGAGTCATTTTAAAAAATATGCACATGAACAGTGACATCAACTCACTTGGAAGGACTAGGATTGATAGGAGTTTCATCTTGGTCAGAAGTACCTTTATCTCCACAATTAATTCTTACAAGGCCATCGATAATATACACATGGAAAATGAATCTAATACAAGGTGTAGGCTAGCCAAAATGCTAGGAGTTGATGCATTCTCCATACGAAACCCAAAATGACCACTAGGAGTTGCAGATTCAAGGAAAGAGACAACTAGGATATATAGAAGGAAGTCATAGAGGATATATAAGCAACCTTGTAAGGACAAAAGTCAGATGCTTTCGAGCAGGCAACTTTTGATTCACACAAGATATTATTGCATAGATCGTTTTTTCTAGTCAATGCAACACTTTGATTGTAAATGCCGAACTCAATATTTTGTATGAAGAAGGAACAATTGGTTACAATCCAGACATTAATTGGGAACATAAATTATATAAAAGACAATTAGAATAAGAAAAAAGGACATACAAAGAGAGGCACAATAAGATTTCTACTTTATATCCATGTTCAGTGATAAACCACTTTGAATGGTTTGAAAACTTGAGTGGGAACTAGGGGATCCATAAATTCCACCATCTTTAAGGTCTATTACGTTTCCCCATGAATGCTAAAGAAAATTGGCTCACCAAAAGACACCCCTTGTAAAACCAACAAGAAAGACATCAGTCATAAATGGACACTCCACTTTAACAAATAGCTTGTGAAACTATTGTAAAATTTTAGATGGTAGATGATAACCACAACGATTCACTCATGGTGACACCACTTACCCTGTTTCTACCTAAAATTACAATCAAGAACTTTTATTGCATCTTGTATAGTACATTTGCTATTGCGCTGGTGGAAGATCTTAAAGAATTGCTTAAATGTTTATTATGTCTTGGATAGTGCATTCGCTATTGCATTGGTGGAAGATCTTGAAGAATTTCTTAATGCAAACTTGAAAGTCCTTGTATAATATACTTTGCAAGACTACTTACCATCACCTTCATCTGGGCTTACATTTCCTAGACTCTCGTCCCTTTAAATATGAAAGACTCTTTACGGCATTGATTGTTCTAAAAAATCCAACAAAATAGAGATGGATTATATATACATGCAAGCTTACATAAAACCATAGTATACATATTCAAGATAGATCTATATATTTAAAAGTACTTAAAGAGGGCATATTTGGTTGTGATAGTGCAATCAAAATACATGTATTTGTCATTTTAATACTTTTCAACAAATTCAAGTAGCACTTACAATTCTAAAATATAGTTGTAATGATTTGTTGTAATACTTGCAACCAACCAAGTCCAAGTGGTTCCTGCAAATACTGAAACCTGTGTTGTGTCTTTCTTTTGTAATAAAGCTCTGGTGAGCCAAAATGGACTTGTATTACAATGATTTAGATTGCAGAGCACATCAAGCATAAACTAGAGCAAGACAAAGATGATGTTGTTTCCATTTCAACAAGTTATACCCGCGAATAAATAACAGGCTCTTGATCATGCCTCGTAAGTAAATAGAGTTACATCCCAAACTTGAATACTATGATCTGCTTTATGGAAAAATTAACTAAACAGAGGTAGGAACTTATAACGCTCAACTGAAATGAGTTCATAATTTAAAACATGTAGCATAAAAATAGAAGTATCAAGTACCATGTCCATCTTTCATAGTCCCTGTATTCTCTGTTTCATTGGTTGGGCCAAGGAAGATGAAAGAAAAACATTCCTAATTGGTCTTAGGAATAATAACAATTAGATTATGCTGAAGTTAGATACTATGAAACCAATCTGAGTTGATCTCGATTAGTAAGAAGTAATGTTGAAGCACAAGAACAAGTACCTGACATTGTTGCAAGAGTCAAGTGAAGATATGTTATTTCAGTTCCAGAAGACTCAACAGTAGAACCTTAAGGAAACATAGAGGTAGTGGAAGCACATAGAAAGCTTCAATAGGTCCGGAAGATGTTATCCTGAAGTGGCTTCTCAATGTATGAAGATGAAGATGAACATTGAAGATGATAGGGAGCAAGGAGTAGATGTAGGTGAGATAATAGTATGACTTTCATTTTAATGCTCAAGAACCAGACTTGTTATATGCATATGCTAGGTGAATAAGTGTATACCTGCAACACATCAATCTTGGTGCATACCTATCATACATCTCTAGAACTCACTAAGAAGAAATCAAATTTGCCAACACTATAAAAATCCTCATGTCAGGTTATTTATATCAAAATGTAATTTTCATTTTTTACCCGAGTTTCTTTCAATTTGTTGTTTATCTATGTTGCTTGTCTTCGATATAGATTGTCATGGCAATCGTTGTTCCCAGGTAAAACAAATATATTATATTGATTTGTAAACCACAACATTTCATATTCAATTACATCATCTATTAGACATGAAAAGAAAAAAAACAATGATTATGGCCATCCTATTGTGATTCCTCGAGCCAAGAGGAATCACGGTCATCTAGGTCTACATCACATGCAACTTGTACAAGATGAAATCTGTGCCTGCCTTTCTGCCTTTCTGGGTTTGATCAGCTCATCTCCATGACTAATCGGCTCGCCATCAAGTTGGTTGTTCGGGTGCCACCAGTCGATTGACTGGCGCCTCCAGCCGATCGGTTCACCGGTCATCGTGCATCTCCTTAGGTCGCCACCCGCTCGTCTCGCTCCTCGAACCGGTCATCTGGAACACCAACCGATCGGTTCACGGATTGAACCGATCGTCTCAGGTCATCCGCAGTTCTTTGACAAAACAGGAAATAAAATCTATCCTATTTACAATTGAATTTTGAAACCCCGAGTTACATTCGGGGGGAGCAAAGTTAGGAAAAGAAATCTCGAATTATTTCAAGTTACATCAGGAATAGGAGAAAAGGGAATCCGTGCGCAGATCGAGATGCAAACAACCACATCCAACCACACACAGATATAGGGTTTATAGGCCATAACCATGATACACATCCACCGCAAAATTCATTTAAGGGCGACGCATATCGAGTGCATTAATATTACATATCATATATGTATATTTGGGATTTGTGGATTGGACATGCATAAAGCCAATTTTATTCGCATCGTATGCAATAAATAAAGGCGACAAACCAAAATCGATCATATCGATAATCCTAAAATATAGAGTAGTTGACGTGGCTCTGATACCACTTTTGGGTTTTCAGGGAGGTAGAGAAGCAGCGGAAACAAAAATTTTCTCCCAAAACCCAGAACAAAAGGAATCGCGTCAACGTCTATACAATAGGAAAGATGGTTTGTGGATGCATACCTTGTCCCGAGGCTTGCTCGACGACAGTACCTCGCGCCTTGCGCGGTCTTCACCTCTGGTCTTGGATGGTGTCTGTGCAACTCCTGGTCGCACCGGGACTGAAGACTCCTGGTCTCACCGGGACTATCGGGATTGACAGTTGTCCTCCAAGCAACAAAGGTCTCCCTCCTCTGTAGTCGTCCACACGGACTGCCTGGAACTCCGATCTCCTTGTCGCACAAGGAATCTGAAGGAGTCGCACCCTCCAGTCAGTGTACTAGTCACCAACACACTCTCCTGCCACTAGTCGCTATCTGCAGTTGTCTTTCCCTTGTTGTGCCTCCCTTATCGGGTAGCACTTGCTCGGGCTCTCTCTCGGTTACCAAAACCAGAGAGAACGACAACTTCACAGAGCAACTGGTTGCACTAGGTTGTATTTTGAGAAGCCCCCAATACCCCTATATATATAGGAGGGTCATGGGACTAGGTTCTCTATCTCGGGCAATGCGGGACTAAAGAAGGAGTAGAAGGGTTCGAGATTTTCCTCAAAAAAACAACCAACTCGCAACCTGAACCGATCGTTTCATAACTGAAACGGTTGGTTGGGGATTTGAGCCGGTCGGTTGACACCTCAACCGATCGGTTGGGACCCATGAACCAGTCGGTTCACTTCTGAACCGGTTGGTTTATGGTCCTGATCAGTTCCCAATTGACTTTCTTTCTTTTGTTTCTAATTGGTATCAAATACCAATCCTTGTTCCAATCAAATTGGGCAAGTGAAACGAAAGGAAATTTCTCACCAATCTTACTTTCCCAACTTTCCTGGTTGCAACAGTTGAACCGATCATTTCAACACTTGAAGCAATCGTTCACCTTGTCCATGATCTGATCGACTCACTACCTGAGCCGATCGGTTCACCTAGCTGAGCCGATCGGTTCATCACATGAGCCGATCGGTTGGGAGTGCAGATTGTGCAGAATGAGTCAATTGCGGTTTCAATCAATCTGATACTCTAATCAATCAGTCCAACACCTTGAACACGATGATATTGAGCTATCAATTAATTGAGTGTTTAATTGAACTACTAAACTCCTTTAGTAATCAATCTAAACATGTTTGTGGACAAACTCCTATTCCAGGTTAAATCCTATGTGTGTGACCCTGCAGGTCCACTTCACGTTGGCAGTGAAAGTCCATAACACTTATGACTTCACAAGCAAAGAGCGATGCCTAGTCACACATCAGTACTACCCAAGTGAAATAGAAAGTTGGAGAACAACATTCAATCCTACAATTCGTGAATGGTGTTACAGTGAATGTATAATTCCTTTGTCACTGATATCTTGAATGAACTCGAGGCATGGAGCAGTCATCCTGTCAACATTCATTCATTTCCTTGATCTCAGAGTAGACTGGGTGAGATGTGTGTGACATCAATATCACATATTGATTCACAAGTGCATGTGCATGCCTTTCTCAATCCTACTCATCAACTGGCCAAGGACATCAGACTCCCTTAGGAGGGACAAATCCCATATCTATCACTCACCCCTCAAAAGCCCCATGTGTCAAAGCCACCCAGTCATCACCTTTATAATAACCCATGTTTCAGGACTGCGTTTGATGATGTCAAAGTGTACCCAACGACATGTGTTGAGTGTAGTGATTTCAGGTCTAAGAATCACACTCACCACCATCACTGTGAGAGCTGATTGTGACTACCAAGTCATGGTTCCATGTGTCACTCTCACAGTGGGTCTGTCCAGTACCTTGTTCTCTAACAAGTACCTATGTGCTTGGTTTGATATCACTATATCATGACTAATGAGATTATGTCATCAACCAACACACAATCTAGTCTTTAGTGTTATTGATGTCTATGGTTATTTCCACAATAACAACCGACTAGGGACCAAACAAAAATGTATACTCTTAACATCCGTATGATCTCATCGTTTAGGTCCTCAACCCAAAAGCATACGTCATTGAGTAAAACAATTCTTTAGACATCTATCATGTTACACTATCATCTCAGAAACAGTTTAAACATATAGCTTGAAAATTGCCTTTATTATTATTCAAATCATTTACAAAGTATCCCATTACAATCATCATATGACTTGCTCTATGGGCATACATACCAACACCTAGTTCATAGAGAACAATTATGAGGATGATGAAGATAGAAAACTAACGAAAGTGATCACCTGACACAATGCATAGCAAAATATAAAAGAAGAAATATAAAAACTACTATAACCAATAGGTGAAATGAAGATGACAGACACATAAACCTATGAAGGTTTACAAAGATATGGAGGTTCATAATTAACATTGGTTTTTTGTAAATCACTCATGGTTAACGTAAATGATATTTTATGGGTTCATGTGGATAGGTCGCCTCCCTCCCAGCATTCTATGAATTTAATGACGCAATGCAGCAAGTTAATTATGACTTCAAGCTAAAGGGTCAAGGTTTACATGAGAAACCAGTATCATGGAGAAAATAAGATGGAGTAAAAATAGATACAAATCTACATTCGACTTCCTTCCTAGACTTATATCAAGATTCTAGGGGTATAATTTTGTTCAACATTTTTAGCAATCATTGTATAAATGGCGAACCCCTTTCCCTTTATCTTAATTCCTAGGTAGATTGTAAAGATTTCTACAATGTGGTTAAAGGTTCATTAAGTGACAACTTTTTGGCCCCCTCATGCAAAGGAAACATCAGAAAGGAACATTTAGTGGAACCTAGAATATCTTAGGGATGGGTTTGTTATGTTCAGAAACTCAGAGAAGGAAGCTTTCTCCATAAATAAATGGTTGTTGTCATCCAGATGATGAAATTTTGCAGGAAGCAACTTCAGAAATTAAAAGGAGGACCTCAATTGCAGGCGTAGCTGAATTTTGTGCTCAACCAAGTCACATATCTTTTTGATTCAAACATGGAGACAACAATCCTAAGATTTTCTATGCCTCTTTGAAGTCTTGAAGAAGGAATGAAATTAGAAGTATGATTATCTAGGATGAACAATGTAGAAATCCCCTTTATTTATTTGATCCTAAAAAAGTAAAAGATCATTTTATGAAAGATTGGAGATAGCATGAAGGTGAATCTGAATAAAGCAAGCAATAGTTAAGAGTAGAGGATCTTCTTATGATCGTGACCAGATAGAGAATTCATGTTTGCTGGATTCAATAGGTGAAGGAACAACTCAAATAACACCTTTCAAGATCTTGTAAATGAAGAACTAACAGAGGGATGCATTCCAACTGGCATTAAGAAATATGATACTCAACTCCTTATTTTTTGTTCTAGGAATGAAGAGGTCACTTTTATAGTCCAAAAGGATTATTTGGAGGCATACAATAAGTATGGGGCCCCTCATTTGATTATTGCAGTTAACATTTTTTTTCTAATGTTGGTTAGATTCAAATATGTATATAGAGAATCACAGATACTTATGGCAAATAGTCAAGTTAATAGCCAAATTTTCATTAGCAAAACCACTACAAGATTTATTCCTTGCCTGCTAATCCACTCTTAGTAGTAAGAGAGAAGCAATATGTTGATTCAATATAAAAATGAACCATGCCACAAACTATCAAAGTTGTATACGCCAAGTTAACAAATTCATTGATTTATTCATAATATTGTGTCTGAATTTCTAAGACTAGCAGGTCAATATTTCTCATAGTTTTTATAGTGTAATCCTAGAATGCTAGGCCACCTTTCTCATCATGATTTACCTAGATCAGTAGAAAGGGTTGGAGGGAGTGAGCAATCAGTCTCTGATCATGTGCCAAAGATAGGAAAATCATCCTTTCTCACACGATCTGGGTGAATCTGTGGTGGACCAATAGGTTAGACAAATTGGGTGAGGAAGACCTATCAAAGATGAACAACTAGCCTCGCACAAGCACTTAGGTGTGATGGGTAGGCTAAGAGATGAGGAAATTAACAATGACACATGGTTTCTTCACACACACACATTGGTGGTTTTCAACGAGTAAGGTTTGCAGTTCTTCCTCGCATTCTATCAACAGAGCATGGGGTTCTGGAAAGGGGATAAGCTTGGGATTTTTCCTTCTATGTGATTTAGCAGGTATGAGAAACATCAAGATCATAATTGGGGATGGGGGAGTATACCTTAGCTTGTTGTACTTCAACCTTGCTTCTCTCCTTTCAACTTTTATATCCTTGTCAGTTCTGTCCTTCTAGCACCTCCTCTCTGGAATTTTGTGAGGTTGGGTGCTAGCAAAGGGGAAGAGAACATGGGTGTTTGGGAGGATGAGAGGGTGAGATGGAGGAAGGGTAATCAGATTTGGGGTTATGGGGGAGAAGACGAGAGAGAGAGAGAAGGTGCATGATAGGTGGAGGTGGCACTATTGATGTTCGGGCACTTTGATTGAAACTGTGCCAATAAGGGGGGAATAGTGTGTGAAAATTTTAAAAATTTTAGGCTTTTTTGTTATTTGGTGAGGGGGCAGAGAAAGAGGGGGAAATGAGTTTGAGAGGAGTATTTTGTATTCAAATGATGTATGTCATCAATTTTGTAGCTATTACAATTAGCTCTATTTGTTTTATTTACATTTTTCAAATTTGTAAAGAATAGTAGCTTTAACTACAAATACAATATATGTAGTTGCAGAAATTGTAGTTAAATCATCTGTTTTTGTAGTGCAAGCTGAGAAGGAAAGAAATAGGATAATCTATTGAGGATATATAAGTTGTAAGTCAAGCCTTTTGCATGCATAGAATAAATCTTGAAGAGAATGCCAAACCCCTAGCCCAAACTCAAAGAAAGTTGTATCAGAACCTGAGAGAGTTGTTGAATAAAGAGATCATTAAACTCTAAGATGTTGGTAACATATACCCAATAAGTGACAGTAATTGGGTGAGCCCAATACACATGGCCCCTAAGAAGGGAGGTGTAACATTAATGAAAGGAGAAAGGGGTGATGAGGTGGAAAAATGAATGGTAATTGGGTGGCACATGTGCATAGACTATAGAAAACTCAAATCCACCACCAGGAAAGATCATATTTTCTTGCCATTCATAGATCAAGTCTTGGAATGATTAGCTGATCATTTATACTTTTGGTTCTTAGATGGATACTCAGGATTTTACTAAGTCCCCGTTCACCCAAATGACCATGAAAAGACTACCTTCACTTGTATCTATGGGACATATTCCTTTTGAATGATGCTATTTAGCCTCAACAACACACCATCACCCTTTTAAAGGTTACATGATTGTAGGGAAATTTGGGGATATATATGGAAGTTGAAACAAAAAATTTCATTCCATATTCCCCGTAGACAATATATTGCATAAAAAACTATAGCTTGAGAAGGAAGGATGTAAGACATATACCTTGTTACAACTCGTTCCTAGCTTTGTTGGTAATCCTAGAGTTTTAAGATAATATTAATTCTTGGCATACTTTTGTTAGTAACATTCTATTTTGTGCTTTATCTTAACCTTGGTAACCTTAAATACTTGTTTGGGCAACTCATAATCATGACTTAAGCATACTATAAAGATTCGAGTTGGAGTTAATATAGCATTAACCCATACATGTATACAAGAAGAGAGTCAATGACATTGGAGGAAAAAAATAATAAATAATTTTTTATTTTATGGTATTATCGAAATCATATTTTAATATTTTATAGAATTCAATTATGAATCCAACAAAAAAATAATGAACCAAATCAGAGTTAAAATGAGAGAGTTATGCCCATTTTAGTAAACATATACAGAGCACCACAACCGCAATTGATACTGTGACCGACGTTGCGTCGACACCGCGACTGTGGTCTACACCTCTACCCACGATGCTGTGTCAACACCACTACCCATAACTCTACATTGACACTGCGACCCGCGACGCTGCATTGACATTGCGACCCACGATGCTGCATCGACACCGCGACCGCGACAGACGCCGCCCATGATAGCAAATCGTAAAACGATCTTATCTCAAGCTATACTTATCCAGTTTTAACAAAACAAAGTGCGTTGGAACTGCGATTCAATCCTCTATCATCCTAGATATATTTATCTATGATAGGAGACTTGGAAGATGATTTCTGGGGCAATTTTTGTGGAAGAATGTGAAGAACAGTGGAAACCCAAAAGGGTTGTTATAGATTTGACTTGGTAAGTAGTTTTAGCCGTCGATTCTACCTCCTCCTCATTTCCCATTGCTCAGAATCCCTGATCCAAAAATTTGATGTTTGGTTTAACCTATGATCTTTGTCTTCTACCTACAGTAGACCTCGTTTAGGGTTGAAAGGAAGAAGAAACCGCAGATTGTGCTAGAGCATTGAAATGGATTCGAGATCTTCAAAGATGGGCTACATTTTTAAGGTGTTTTAACACCTTAGGGTGAGTGGGTTCTTCCTTTAAATAGTAGATTACATGAAAATGATTTAAATTATCAATAATCTTCAATTGCTTGGTATGCAAATACAAACACTAAGTAGCCCTTTTGATCTAGTTTTTGCAAGATGATATGAAATGCATTATTTCTCTGTTGTGATGAATTTCAAATTATGAGATCACATTAGAAATGATCACAGTCAATCTAAATGAGAATTCTTAAATTAATTGTAGAGGTTACATGATTATATTAAAAAGTAGGATTTTCGCTTATGATTGAAATTGTTGTACAATTGAATAAAGAAGTTTGCCTAGTTGAATCTCCCTGCTTATGAATGATTGTTTTATTTGTATGTGTATTTCATATATGTCAGATAAGAGTTGGCATTTCATTCGATGATATCAATGTTTTCTTGATATATCATTAAGGAGGGTGGAAACCCTAGTTCAGATCATTACAGGGTTTCATATATATATTCGATTATATGTGCACTACTAACAACAATCCTTATTGAATGATGTTATGATGTATTCAATCCTTATGTGAGTTATGTGATAAGTGAATGAGGTAAATGAATCCCTAATGAAAGGGTGTTCAGTCAAACAAGTATTGTGATATCAATATTTCTCAGTTTGATATGTGGTGATGCTTAACAATTTAGTTGTGGTAAATGTTATTAGATGGTTTATGAAATGAACGGTTTACAAAGATGAACAAATACATGCTGATGTGATGATTGAATTGGGAATTTAAAGATTGAATTAGACATGTAGATGCCCTGAACACTGTAGAATCCTCACAATATGAGGCCTGCACTGTGAGGAGGAAACGGTTTCCCGACTGGAGGAAGTCCAGATCGATGTAATCCAGAGTTCAACATTAGGGTGTGGGGGTCTTGACCAGTAGGGAAGACTCCTTACAATTGTGTGGTACCCAACACCAACTGGGGATGTCGGTGGTACCTGTGTTACATGTTGAGTGATCAGTGGTTAGTAGGTCCACTGATGCACAATAAGCATGTGGGATTTGACTCACCGCCTGAGTACACAGGTTGAGAGGTGGTGTCTGAGATATTCGGCCGCTCCCATTTGTCGTCGAGACGCAGACGTGCCGAGGCCCACTGCAGATGGGGTCTTACTCAAGAGATAGGCTTAGGAACCCATGCATGCTTCTAAGCCTTTTATAGTGCGACTGTAACTTGATGTGATTCTTTCACATGTTGTGGTACACCTCTTGTGGGTTCAGGGCATAATAAGATGAATGAGAGGTTAAACAAGTGTGTGCAGTTATTCAATTATTCTTTGTATGTTTCTGAATTATTAGTCATGTTTATGATCAATCAAGCATGTTCATATATTGATTCACTCTTGTAGATATCTAGAGTATCCTGCCATATTTATGATTGCCAATGATTAGACTTTTTAAAACTTATTGTTGTTATAATTGATATCAGTTTCTCAACAATATATCTATAATTATATAAGTGTTTTATACTATTTCTTTGAAGTACTCATTAACTGAACGAGCAGGCTCAACCCTCTACACACAATTTTTAGGGAAACCACGTGGACTTGAAGAAGGTCAAAGAATCAAAGTAGATCTACTACATGAGTTAAGAATGAGATTAGCTTAGTTCAGTCAGTCCCTATCACTCTAGGTCCTTGTATAGATGTGAGAGAGTTGTAAATGATGTTTTGTATCTTTGTTTCCTAAATAAGAGAAAATGTATTTGATTATCATGTTGTGTGTACATGGAACTTTGAGAAACAGAATGAATGTATGGATGTGTATCATTAATGTTGAGATCATATTAGAGTGATAAAAGTTTAATTCTCTTGTAAAGTTTGTTTATGTGATTGGATGTGAAAAAATAAAGAGTTTGAAATAAAAGGAAAAAAAATAATCCAGAGTGAACTTTGTATTAATTATAATCCACAAACTTATGCCCTAATCTCATGATTAGTTGTAATTGTGGGATATGGGTGTGACGAGTTTTGATATCAGAGCTTAGGATGAGTTTTCGGGGACCATTAAGATAGAAAGTCAGAGTTATAAGTGTGGCAGTTAAGAGTTGATGTGTCTTTAGCTCTAGGAGGTCTGGGTATTTGGATACCCTAGCCAGGTATCTAGATACTTAGATTGACTAGTATCAAGCTACTCTATCTAATCTTCTCTGGATGCCCTGGCCAGGTATGTAGAGGAAGGATGGGCTAGAGAGAAACCCTAGAAATCTTAGGTTTAGGAGACCATAAAGTAATGAAGGAGTAAGATCTTAAAGATAGAATGTGCTACAACTCTTGCTTTATATTGCTTCTTTGATTGGAGATCAATAGAAATGCTCCTATATATATGAATTCATATTATCAGTTTGTAGAATATGCATGGTTCTTTTAAATTTTTGTGTATCATGAAGTTGATTCAGTTATTCTTTGTATCAAGTAGACCAAAAGTTATGTTTAAATGAATTTACCATGAGTAGATATTCTTTCCACATTTTTTAAATAAGTAGGAGCTAGTTAATCATGAGTATCGCTTGGCTTCAAGACTGCAGGTTCATCCTGGTCCGGCTGACAGGGTGCATTACTGGGATCTAATGACTCCTATTTAAAATATAAGAAGAGTAGACTCTGGATAAATTAGACATAAATCATAGTGAGAATGTACATACACTAAGATGTTGAAACATATGGGAAATATTAGAATAGCTAAGAATCAGTTGGAGCTGATATCTGAGATCCAACTTTGGGGCCTCATATGAGAAACCCTTAATTGGAAATAAAGGAACACGACATAAGGTTCATATTAAGTTTAATGATTAGTATTATATGAAATCTAAATATAAAATATGGAAAAGATATGAGAAAAGTATGTAAGGGACAAGATAGTACGAATCAATCATGAGGAATGGATCATATAATCAAGTAAAATACTTTTATGTACACTAAAGCAAATGAAAAATAGAACAAAAGAGTTAAGTATACAATAAGTACATAGAAATAAAGAGTCTTCAGAATAGTTAAAGTAAAGAGAATTAGATGAACATGTAAATCATAAGACTAGGATAAGAAACTTAGTTGAAACAAAGAGAAATGTTGGAAATGATGAGTTTGATTAAGGAATGAGGATTACATGACATAGTTGAGAGCATGGAATGTAAACCTTTATTATGAAGTTTAATAAATTCATCCTTACTACTTTTGGATTCTAAGTCTCTATAGAACAACAAACTAGTTTCTAAAATAAGAACAAAAGTGTAGTTTAGAAAATGAATAAGCCATATAAAGGTAGACTATATTCAGGAAGGAACAAACTTGATTGAAAGAGAAACTATGTTTGACCCATGCATGAGCCGTTTGATTTTAAATGAAGGATATGTAATGTATTAAACATGAGTTGAAACTAGTAGAGAGATTATTGATTTAGAATTTCAACTTCACATTAGTATAAGGATAAAAAGAAATATGTGCAACATGGTATACATGATCATACAAATGAATAAGCAACATGATCATAAGAAAAAAATTAGAAGTTAAAGATTACAGGTGGAAGAGTAGTATATGGTAAGAGGATTATGGAAAATAAGGAAGGGTTTGAAGCATGATGGAGTAATATAGATTATAAAAGAAAGAGATTGTGAAATTCAAGCAAGTGCTAATTAGTCAAGTATCCTTGTTGATCATTAATTAAACCAACATATGAGAAGTGTAATAAGGGAATGTTTGAAGATAAGAATTCTAAGCCTCAGAATCATCTTCTCTTTCATATCTTCCTTAATCAGAGCAATGTGGGATGAAGTGATAAGAAAATAAATCATATATGATGCATAACCACAATGTCAGAGACATCTAGTGAATGTAATAATGACACACAATATGATTATGAAACCCTAGCAGGGTAAATTGAGAATGTAATCTATCCAAATGGCCAAGTAAGAGAAAGGAAATTCAAGTGATAAGATAAGGAAGACTTTAGTAAAACTTGTGAGATCCAAAGTTTGAATTTCAAATTAAGGGAGCGAAGTCACATCACAATAACATTATGCTACTGATAAGGACCAAACCCTAGAATGTTTAGAGTTATAGTAGTTCAAGGGATGTCACTAGTGATTTGACCTTGAATACTAGCATCTCTATAATATAAGATCATGAGATTTGCACTATGAGAAGTAAGCTAGCACTGATAATAATCCAGGGTTTAATGGTAGCTAATCTGAAAGGTAGATAAACAATATGGAAATGATTCAGAGCAAAGGCTAAGAAATAGATTTCAAATATAAGAGGTGTAATTTGAACAAAAGGAAAAGTGAAAGATGAGCATAGTGTAATCTAAAACATATTCTTACAGTGATATCAAGAATGATGAATAATCTATTCTTACCTTGCATGTTTCAATTTTAGGGATGTTTATTCTATATTATCAAAATGAGAAGGATAAGTAACAAGAAGTAAGTAGTAATGAATGAGGAGATAATAGAAAACAATGGCTTTCAGTAATATGTGAATTTATTTTTAGAAGTGTAATTTTTTGAAGGTATAATGAAGGATGTAAATTGGTTCTACATATGATTTCGGTATACATGTGCAAGCAATATTTTAATTAAAGGTGTCTTATAGTTGTAGTCATTCAAACCAGTAATCCATCTTAGTATTGTACAATTGTGGTATGGTGATATGGGTTCATTAATGATGGAACAAATGGAGGGTTACCCTGAATAAGGTAATCTTACCTATTCACTCATATGAATAGAAGGGATGATAACCATATGTATTGATATGTAACCCTAATGAGGTATAACTTTTTATACCTAGCTTTAATATAACTAAGTGATTGTAATTGGGTATGAATGGTCCTTGAATGACTAATACAATCATGGAATACTCTGTTATTGTTGTTGAAACCTTAGTATTCTATAACACAATGGTTACACCTTGATTTATGTGTGGGTTCATACTTGAGAATAGTATGGAATGTGATGGTGGTGCTTCACCTTATGCATCCATGATCCAATGGGGATGGTGTGAGTAAGGGTTTGGGTGTAAGTACTGATTAGTAATGTTAATATAATTTATCTTGTTGAACCTAGCTCTAATACAAATAGATAAAGATGAGTATTCCTGTTTAACATTCTAATATGATGGAATGATGGTGGAATAACCTCCTTAATATGATCATAACTTTAATATGTTAATTGGTGGTTATCATAGCCACATGGTTGATACATTCTTATGCTAAACATGTGCATTATGAATATGATGAGGGTTAATCATATCTAGATTCCTTGCATGTTGATGTAATAAAGGAATGTTCATAATGTTAATATAACCCTGCTATGATTGTTTATGAATATCTCCTAGATCATTAATGCAATATTGTGTTGATCTGGTGTATTATATGTAAGTGATGTTGTTGAGCCTTGTTATAAGGCATGCAAAGATAATGATGATCTTGTAGGGAATAGTATGATGTTCTTAATGACCTTTGGGCATGGTTGAGCCCAGGATGAGTTGTAATCCTCTTGTGTTGATAAGGGTGGATACCCTATGATATTGTGAAAAAGATTTATATCTTGTGATAGTATGATGACTAGTATGGTCTCATGAATGGTAACTGAATAATACCATGTGATGATGAGATGAGAAATTATGTTTCACACATTTTATATATTTTCAAAGTTGTGATTTGAAGAGGAACAAATGACTTAATGTTGAAAATAAAATTCTAGACCATAGTATTGGAAAGTTTAAAAGGAGATAGATACCCCTAGTAAAGGTTCTTCAGAGGAATCATGCATAGAAGAAGTTACTTGGAAAGTAGAATTAGAGATGTTTAACAAGTATCTTTTCCTCTTTTAGAAATTTCGAGACGAAATTTTTATTAGAGGGGAAGAATTATTACAACCCATTCCTAGCTTTGCTGGTAATCCTAGAGTTTTAAGATAATCTTAATGCTTGGCATACTTTTGTTAGGAACATTCTATTTTGTACTTTATCTTAACCTTTGCAACCTTAAGTACATGTTTGGGCAACTCATAATCATGACTTAAGAATACTATAAAGACCCGAGTTGGAGTTAATATAGCATTAAGCCATACATGTATACAAGAAGAGAGTTAATGACATTGGAGGAAATATTTAATAAATAATTTATCATTTGAGATTATTATCAAAATAATATTGTAAGATTGTAAAGAACTCAATTATGAATTGAAAAAAAAAGAATGAACCCAAACGGAGTTAAAATGAGAGAGTTATACCCTTTTTAGTAAACATATACAGAACACTGTGACCGCAGACGACCACGATTGATGATGCATCAACACCATGACCAATGTCTACACCGCGACCCACGACGCTGCGTCGACACCGCGACCGCGGTCGCGGCCGCCCAGGACATCAAATAGTAAAAAGATCTTATCTCGAGCTATACTTATCCGTTTTCAATGAAACAAAGTGTGTTGGAACCGCAATTCAATCCTCTATCATACTAAACATCTTGATCTGTGAGAGGGAGACCTATAGGGTGATATTTGGGGTGATTTTTGTAGAAGAATGTGAAGAATAGTGGAAACCCAAAAGGGTAGCTATAGATTCGACTTGGTAAGTAGTTTTAGCCGTCGATTCTTCCTCCTCTTCATTTCCCCTTGATCAGAATCCCTGATCCAACGATTTGAGGTTTGGTTTAACCTCTGATCTTTGTCTTCTACCTACATCAGACCTCGTTTAGGGTTGAAAAGAAGAAGAAACTGTAGATTTTGCTAGAGTTTTGACATGGATTCGAGATCTTCAAAGATGGGCTACGTTTTTAAGGTGCATCACACCTTAGGGTGAGTGGGTACTTCCTTTAAATAGTAGATTACATGAAAATGAGTTAAATTATCAATAATCTACAATTGCTTGGTATGCGAGTACAAACACTAAGTTGTCCTTTTGATCTAGTTTTTATAAGATGATATGAAATGGATTATTTATCTGTTGTGATGAATTTCAAATTATGAAATCACATTAGAAATGATCACAATCCATCTAAATGAGAATTCTTAAATTAATTGTAGAGGTTACTTTATTATACTGAAAAGTAGGATTTTCGGTTATGACTGAAATTGTTGTACAATTGAATAAAGAAGTTTGGCTAGTTGAATTTCCCTTTTTACAAATGATTGTTTTATTTGTATGTGTATTTCATATATGATAGATAAGATCTTGCATTTCATTCTATGATATCAATGTTTTCTTGATATATCATTAAGGAGGCTGGAAACTCTAGTTCAGTTCATTATAGGGTTTCATATATATATTCGATTATATGTGAATTCCTAAGAGAAATCCTTATTGAATGATGTTATGATGCATTCAATCCTTATGTGATTCATGTGATAAGTGAATGAGTTAACTGAAACCCTAATGATAGGGTGTTCAGTGAAACAAGTATTGTGATATCAATATTTCTCAGTTTGAGATGTGGTGATGCTTTACAGTTCTATTGTGGTAAATGTTATCAGATGGTTCATGAAATGAACAATTTATAAATATGAACAAAGATATGTTGATGTGATGATTGAATTGTGAATTTAAAGAGTGAATTATACATGTAGATGCCCTGAACACTGTAGAATCCTCACAGGATGAGGCATGCACTGTGCGGAGGAAACAAATTCCCGATTGGAGGTAGTCCATATCGAGGTAAGCTAGAGCGCACCAGTAGGGTGTGGGGGTCTTGACCAGTAAGGAAGACTCCTTATAATTGTGTGGTACCCAACACCAACCGATGATGTCGGTGGTACCTATGTTACATGTTGAGTGATCAGTGGTCAGTAGGTCCACTGATGCATAATAAGCCTGAGGGCTTTGACTCACTGCCTGAGTGCCCAAGTTGAGAGGTGGAGTCTGAGATATCTGGCCACTCCCATTTTTTGCTGAGAGGCAGATGTGTTGTGGCCCACTATAGAAGGGGTCTTACTCAAGAGATAGGCTTAGGAACTCGGGCATGCTTCTAAGCCTTGTACAGTGAGATCGTAGCTTGCTGTGATTGTTTCACATGTTGTGGTACACCTCATGTGGGTTCAGGGCATAAAAGATTAAGATATAATATTAATCAATAATATTATTTTCATATTTAATAATAATTAAGAAATATTATGCTATTGATATAACATATAAAATAAATATCATTATTTTTATATAAATAGTATAATAAAGTATACAAAAAAATCAAGCAAATATTGACTCTTTTCTCCTTCATTCGTAGGGATCAAATCGTGCTATGACCGCTCAGAATAAATGGGTTCCAGGTTTGTTCTTCCATTCTTCCTAAAATAAATCCACTGAGTTTCAGACTTGGTACAACTCAAAATCATCATTCCTTTTGGTTATGAATGAGAGGTTAAACAAGTATGTGTAGTTATTCAATTATTCTTTGTATGTTTCTGAATTATTAGTCATCTTTATGACTAATCAAGCATGTTCATATATTGATTCACTCTTGTAGATACCTAGAGTATCCTGCCATATTTATGATTTCCAATGATTAGACTCTTTAAAGCTTATTGTTGTTATAATTGATATCACTTACTCGATAATATATCTGTAATTATATAAGTGTTTTATATTATTTCTTTGAAGTACTCATTCATGAAGCGAGTAGGCTCACCCCTCTACTCACAATTTTTAAGGAAACCACATTGACTTGAAGAAGGTCAAAGCATCAAAGTAGATCTACTACATGAGTTAAGAATGAGA
This sequence comes from Alisma plantago-aquatica, assembly GCA_963693085.1. NCBI lineage: Eukaryota > Viridiplantae > Streptophyta > Magnoliopsida > Alismatales > Alismataceae > Alisma > Alisma plantago-aquatica. The sequence continues at coordinate 377,293,187 of OY856410.1, forward strand.
TTAGTTTAGTTCAGTCAGTCCCTGTCACTCTAGGTCCTTGTATAGATGTGAGAGAGTTGTAAATGATGTTTTGTTTCATTGTTTCCTTAATAAGAGAGAATGTAACTTATTATCATGTCGTATGCACATGGAAGTGTGAGAAACAAAATGAATGTATGGATGTGTATCATTAATGTTGAGATCATATTAGAGTGATCAAAGTTTAACTCTCTTGTAAAGTTTGTTTATGTGATTGGATGTGAGAAAATAAAAGGAAAAAAATAATAATTAGGAGTGAACTTTGTATTAATTATAATCCACAAACTTATGCCCTAATCTCATGATTAGTGATAATTGTGGGATGTGGGTGTGACATATGTGGTCCAGGAGCAAGTCCAGTGGCTATCCTTATTGTAGTGTGCTTCTTTCATAAGTAACACATGGATTGTTGTCAGCAATGACCTCCTAGTATATCATTGTGGATGGCAGTTGATGACGTCCTCTAGTCGGTGGAAAAGTCATCCTCACCTTTACATAGTCCACAAAAACCACAAGAAACTCATGTCCTATAGGAATTGACTAGAAGGAGTTTTACCTTCAAAGTGAATGTGATAGAATTGACTTCATTCCCTTGTTGTCTATCCCTAGTTGTCTACCCCTTTTACGGCTAACACTTGCTCAGATTCTCATGTTACCACAACTATGAGAAGACAACAAATTGTTGAGCTTATTATTGTGTCTTCTGGATGCCTCGACTACCCCTCTATTTATAGGAGGTCCAGGGTCATGGTTTCCAGATAAATTGGGAGTCAAACAAAATCTTTTGGATCATGTGGTAGATTCACCATTTAATCAATCAGTTCACACATGATTCGATCAGATTAACACTTGAATCGATTAGTTCATAATGTTTCCCATTTAGAATCATATTGACGTTCAATATTCATCTAATACACAACATGACTTCAACATCAATCACTGATCTAGTCTTAGTGATCAACCAACCGGTAAGTTAACAACCTAAATTGGCCATTTCATACATCTAAATCAGTTAGTTCACTAGATGAACCGGTCATTTTAGATTTTTGATAGCCAATCTTGTTTAAATTGAATACCTAACACTTTAGTAATCAAGTTTAAACTATATTCACAAGTAAAATCCTATTCTAGGTAAATCCTCAGTGTGTGGTCCTGTAGGTTGCAAGTTACGTTGGAAGTGAATGTTCATAACAAATTAATGATATTACATGTAATGAGCGATATCTAGAAACACATTATTGCTACCCAAGTAATTAAAAAGTAGGAGAATAACTTCAACCTATAATATGTGATTAATGTTACATTGGTCATATAGTTCCTATATGTCTAATATCCATATTGAACTTGAGGTATGGAATTTCCATCCTCTTTGATGTTCAATCCATGTTCCTTGAACTAGAGTAGATTGTCTGAGATGCATGTGAGCTCACAAATCATATATTGATTCACATGAGTATGGCCATACATTTCTTAGTCTTTCTTATCAAGTAGTCAGGATATCAACTCCAGTAGGAGGGACAAATCCCATCTACATCACTCACAATCATTCAACATGTTCCACAATGTATCTGAAAATCATCTTTATGGTAACCCTTATTCAAGGTCACTTGGATGATTTCAATGTAAATTGAACGAAATGTCATGAGTGTAGTGATTTCAAGTCTAAGAACCACAAACACCACCATCGTTATGAGAGCTTATTTTGACTACCATTCAGTGGTTTTCATGCATCACTCTCAAGGTGGGTCTGTTTGATATATTGCTCTCTAACAAGTATGTATGTGTTTGGTTTGATATCACATATCATGACTAATGGGATTATGTCTTCAACCAATGCACTCTAGTCTTATGTTTTATTGTTTTCCATTAGCTTCCACAATAACATCCGATTAGGGACATAACAAGAATGTATATACTCTTATCAATTTGTATGACATTATTGTTCATGTCCTCAACCTCAAGACATATGTCATCCACTATAATCATTCTTTCATTATCTCATAATTGAAAAAAACATATATATGAAGATTTCCTTTATGATTAATCAAATCATTTACAATATATGCCATAAGAATTATCATATGATTGGATGTATGAGCATACATACCAATAGACTCCCACTTGCACCTAGAGCTAATTACCAATGAATTTAATCCCAAGTTATCTAACATGACCTTCGTGCTTATGCTATGAAAGTGATTTTGTGAAGGGTCAACTACACTTCTTATAGTTAGTACTCTACAAATCTTCACATCTCCTTGTTGTACAATCTCTCATATGATATGAAACTGCCATTGTATGTGCTTGGAACCTCCATTGTTTGTGCAATAGTTCCATTGTTGTCACAATATAGCTCTACTGCATTGTTGGTGCTAGGAACCACCCCAAGTTCATAAATGAACTTCTTGATCCAAACAACCTCCTTTGCTGCATTGGAGGGATCAATTTACTCGACCTCACTTGTAGAAACAACAATTGTCTCTTACTTGGAACTCTTACATCTTACAACTTCACTTTTTAGCCAAAACCAAAACCTAGATTGCAATCTATAGTTATCTTTTTCAGTTTGGAAGCTTGCATCGGTGTAACCCTTTACCACCAACTCTTCCTTGCCATAGTATACATGGAACTGATCCGTATTTCTTCCCAAGTACTTAAGTATGTTCTTAATGATAGTCTAGTGACATTCACCACGATCTGATTGATACCTACTAGTCATATGTAGGGCATATGGGACATCAGGACGAGTACATAATATTACATACATGATATATCCAATTACAGATGCATATGGAATCTTGATCAGGAGCTCCCATTCTTCACAAGAACTAGGACATTGACATCTAGAGACAATAACACCATATGACATGGGTAAGTTTCCTCTCTATGTGTTCTCCATGTTGAACCTTTTTGACACTTAGTCAATGTATGTGCTATGTCTAAGGACAAGAAGCCTTCTAGATGTATCTCTATAGATCTAGATTCCTAAGATATAGGATTATTTGCCTAAGTCTTTCATAGATAATGTATTTCCTAACCAGGTCTTTACCATGTTTGAAGTAGGGATGTCACTCCCCATCAACAGTAAGTCATCTACATGAAATATGAAGATACAATCATGCTTCCACTAACCTTCTTGTAAATAGATGATTCATATTCACTTTGACTAAAGCCAATCTCTTTGATTGTTTCTTCAAATCGAAGATTCTAGCTCCAAGATGCTTTCTTTAATCCATATATTGACCTTTGTAGCTTACATACTTCATTTGCATCCTTTGGATTTATAAAACCCTCAAGTTGTCTCATGTACACATAACGGGAATGTGGTTTGAACATCCATCTAACAAATCTCATCGTCATAATAAGATTCAATGACAAGCATGATCTTCATGGACTTAACCATGGTAATTGGAGAAAAGGTATCATCATAGTCAACACCTTGAACTTGTCTGAAACCCTTTTCAACCAATTGACCTTTGTAAGTTTGCACATTACCATCAATTTCGGTCTTCTTTTTTAATACCCACTTGTACCCTATAGGTTTCACCCCTTCACATGGATCCACTAAGGTCCATACGTTGTTGGTCACATGGATTCCATCTAAGATCTCATGGCCTCAAGGAACTTCTTAGACTTTGGTCCCTTAATAACTTCTATGTAGGTTGTCGGCTCATCATCAATGACCAACTCATTTCCTTCTTGAGTCACAAGATAACCAAATCTTTTTGGCTCAAGGCATGTCCTACTAAATCTATAAGGTTCATGTGTTACATGAGGAATTTGAGATTCAACATAAATTTGTGTGAATCTATGTTCCTCTTATAACTTTGTATGTTCAATAATTTCCTGTCGATCTCAAACTTCTTTGAGTTCTACTTTCCTATCACTGATTCTGTTGAAAATGAATTCCTTTTCTAGGAATACAACATCCCTGGAAGCAAACACTTTGTTGTTAGATGGAGTATAAATGCAGTATCTTTGGTTTCCCTAGGATGTCCAAAAAAATAAAATTTATTCGATTTGGGTCCAAGATATTTGAGAAACTACTTTCTCACATATACTTCACATCCCCAAATCTTCATCAAAGACACATTGGGATGCTTCCCATACCATATCTAGTACGGTGTATTTTGAACTGATTTAGATGGTAGATGGTTTAGTGTAAATGTTGTGGTTTCTAAAGCATAACCCCAGAATGAAGTCAGAAAATCATTGAAACTCATCATTGATGGAAGCAATGTGTGATTCCTTCTTTCTGACACACCATTATGTCGTGGTGTTCCAGGTAGAGTCCATTGTGATATGATAAAACAATTTCATAGAAGGTCCTCAAAATCTTGGCTTAAGTATTCTCCACCTCGATTGAAATGAAGTGACTTATTACTTTTACCAAGTTGGTTATGTACTTCATTCATGAAATTCTTGAACTTTCAAGGGTTTCAGACTTATGTTTCATCAAGTAGACATAAACATACATGCTAAAAGTCATCAATATAGGTAATGAAGTACTGATAACCACCTCAAACATTTGTTCTAAAAGGGCTACATCATAAGTATGTGTGAGTCCTAGATCACTCACCCTCTCACTGTTATTAGTGAAGGGATTGTTTGTCATCTTTTCCAACAAACAAGACTCACATGTTTCTATTCATTTGAAATCAAAGAGTCCAGATATCCATCTTTATGGAGTCTAGAAATGGGTTTCTCATTGATGATCCCTAGATGACAATGCCGGCGGTATGTTTTGTTTGAGTTATCAAGTTTTAAACTTTTGGTATTTATTCTAGATACATTTTTTTTCTAAATATAGAAAATACATACCATAGGACATTGGGGCACTTCCATAAAAGATCTCATCTTTTGAAATAGAACATTGACCATTCATTATATGAAATTCAAATACTTTATTGTTCATACAAGATACAGAAGTAATGATTCAATTAAGGGTAGGTACAAAATAGTAGTTCTATAACTCTATTACAAGTCTTGTAGGAACAAAAAATTACAGGTTCCAACTGCAGTGGCTGAAAATCTTGCTCCATTTGCAACGCATAGTTCGACCTCTTCCTTTCATAAAGGCTTAATTGTTTTCTGATCCTACATATTTGAACATATGTGAGATCCACATCTAGTATCATATTACCCATGATGAAGAAGTAGACATATTTATCACAATAACATATATACCTAAAGTGAAGACCTCAAACCCCTACTTCATCTTCCTGAATCCCTTTAAGTGCAAAGGACAGATTCCTTTTGAACTTACCTTTCTCCTTGTCTTGAGTGTTGAAGACTTGGACTTCATCTTAGCCTTAAAATTCTTATTGACATTGCTTCATCCTTGAACTCCACTCCATTGATCACCATCATGGATTTGTCCTTCTATATTCGTGCTTCAACATTTATCAACATGCCTAGAAATTATGACAACATTTTGGCCAAGTTACTCGAGTAATAACAATCGATAAATTGGCTATATGATTTGGGCAACAATTGTAGAATCATAACCATGTCCAACTCTTTGCTCAAAGATAATCCTAACCTATCTAGATGTTCGAAATGTGAAATAATATTGAGCACACGGGTCTGTACTAAATCTCCTTTTGTCAACTTGCAGTCAAAGAGTGTCTTTGAGACATTGTACCTTTCTTACTATACATAATACTATTTCATGGTCTTAAGATGTGTTACCATCTTCGAAATCCAAATGTATTCATGTTGTACATGCAACTCTTGGTTCATACAACATAACATAAAGTGATTAACGTCTAAGGCATCATTGTCATGCTTTTGATAAGCATCCAAATCAACCCTAGGCACATAAGTAGCAGGTTCTTCTGGAATAGGTGTATCTAGGACATAGAGCTTATTCTTGTCATTGAGAACCCTTCTCAAAGTCCAAAACTAGCCATGAAAGTTTGTTTCATCAAGTTTGTCCTTCTTAAGGAGGTTACATGTCGTAGAGAAAAAAGAAAAAGGAGGCACCACATGTAGGGGAATATGACGTCAGATATGGCACCAGAAACAACAAATTTACTTGCCATATTTCCCTTAAACAATGGATCTATCAATAAACATGGCTTGGGAGGGAGGGTTAGGAAGATACATAACTAGTCCTGGAGAAACCACCATAGACAATGGTGGTTGTTGTCTTCCTAGTAGGTGGAAATGGCCTTCTTGCCTCTATTGTAGTCAACATGGACCACTAGGAACTCCTTGTTGTTCTCTAAGGACAACGGGAAGGATTCTTCCCTTTGAATATCAGTGTGCTAGCACTCACTTGTTCTTACTTGTTGTCTTTCCCTTTCTTTCTCACCCTTTTGGGGTACGACTTGCTTGGGCTATTTTGCTTACCAGAATCAGAGAATACAAAATTTTTTAGAGCTTGTTGTTGTGTCTCTAGAAGCCTAGATTGCCCCTGTTCTTATAGGATGGCCAAGGTCATGGTTTCTAATTAACCTAGTAGTCGAAGAGATGAAATTTCATGAATTTTATAGAATCTATGAACAATGAACTGGTCAATTAATTTTTGAATTGGTCGGTTCATAGGTGAACCGATGGTTGAACACCTGACCTATTTTATTTAATAGATTTCCTATTTTAAACAAATTGACTTTTAATATTTTATTAATGCACAACATGATGTCAACATCAATCATTGATCCAATCCCATTGGTCAACCAACTAGTTAGTTCACAACCTGAACTGGTCAGTTCATGTTACTGAACCAGTTGGTTCAGTAGGTGAACTAGTTGTTTTGGGTTCTAGTCATCCAATGGTTGTTTAATTGACTACCTAAACACTTTAGAAATCAAGTCAAACTTCATTCATTACTAAACTCTTATTCCAAGTGTATCCTATGAGTATGACCCTATAGATCCCAAATTATGTTGGTAGTGAATGCCATCACTAACTTATGACATAACAAGCAATGAGCGGTATCTTGCAACACATATTTTCTACCCAATTAATTGAAAATTTGTATAACAACTTCAACCTACATCCATGATTAGTGTTACCATGATGATATAGTTCCTTTGTCTCTTATATTCAGATTGAACTTGAGGCACTGAATCGTCATCCTCTTCCATATTCAATCCATGTTCCTTGAATTAGAATAGACTTTCTAAGATGGATGTAAGCTCACATATCATAATTTATTCACATGGTCATGTGTATATGTTTCTCAATCTCGCTTATCAAGTGGCCTGGATATCCACATCAGTAGTAGGGATAAATCCCATCTACATACTCACAATAAATCCCCATGTGTACAGTGTACCTAATCATCACCTTTATGGCCACCCTTATTCAAGGTCTTGTTGGATGATGTCAAAGTACAACAAACGACATGTGATGAGTGTAGTGATTTCAGGTCTAAGAACTACTATTGTTGATATGTATGCCCTGAGAGCCAATCATGGGATGATTGGTGGGATACATTAAGATTGATTTGATAAGCATAAGATTGATTTGATAAGCATCAAAGGAAAGCTTCCAATTCTTTCTGGTTCAGTCATATGAGATAATGATAGAACAAATTGAATGTCTAGAGAATGACAGTACTCAATGACGTATGCTTTCAGGTTGAGGACTTGAATGATGATATCATATGGATGCTAAGAGTTTGTACATTCTTATTATGTCCCTAGTCGGATGTCATTGTGGAAGATAGATAGACAAAAATGATACACAAGACTAGATTGTGGTGTTGGTTGATGACAGAATCTCATTAGTCATGATATGGAGATATCAAACCAAACACATAGGTACTTGTTAGAGAACAAGTGTACTGGACCGGCCCACCATGAGTTTGACACATGGAACCATAACATGGTAGTCACAGTTAGTTCTCATAGTGATGGTGGTGAGTGTGATTCTTTGACCTGAAATCACTACACTCAACACATGTCGTTGGGTACACTTTGACATCATCAAATACAATCCTAAAACATGGGTTGTTATAAAGGTGATGATTGGAAGGCTTTGACACATGGGGCTTTTCAGGGGTGAGTGATAGATATGGGATTTGTCCCTCCTAAGGGAGTTTGATATCCATGGCCACTTGATGAGTAGGATTGAGATAGGCATGCATGCATGTGTGAATCAGTATGTAATATACATGTCATACATATCTCTTCCAATCTACTCTGAGATCAAGAAAGTGAATGAACGTTGACATGATGACTATTCCATGCCTTGAGTTCATTCGGGATATCAGCGACAAAGGAATTATACATTCACTGTAACACCATTCACAGATTGTAGGATTGAAAGTTGTTCTCCAACTTTCCTTTTCACTTGGGTAGCACTGATGTGCGACTAGGCACCGGTCTTTGCTTATGAAGTCATAAGTGTTATGGACTTTCACTGCCAACGTGAAATGGACTTGTAGGGTCACACACATAGGATTTAACCTGGAAGAGGAGTTCATCCACAAATGATGTTTGGTTGATTACTAAAGGAGTTTAGTAGTTCAATTAAACACTTAATCAATTGATAGCTCAAAATCATAGTGTTCAAGGTGTTGGACCAGAAGATTTAGAGTATCAGATTGATTGGAACTGCAATTGACTGATTTGCACAGTCTACTACCCCAACCGATCGGCTCACAGGGTTGAACTGATCGACTCAGGTTGATGAACCGATCGACTCAAGTGGTGAGTCGATCGGCTCATGTGTCAATGAAATGATCATCTCAATTGTTGAACTAGTTGATTCGTGTGACCAACTGAGATCGTTTGGAAAGTCAGAAGACTCTTTTTGCAAATATGTATTTGTTTCACTTGTACAAATTTGATTTGGACAAGGACTAATATTTGATTAGTTGGAAACAAACATGAAAGTCCATTGGAGTTGGACCAGGACCACGAACCGATCGGATCATGCTTGAACCGATCGACTCAGGTGCCCCAACCGACCAGTTCAGGTGTGAACCGATCGGCTCAAGTCCCCAACCGATTGGTTCATGCTTGAAATGATTAGTTCAGCTGGCACAGTTGGTTGTTTTGTGGAAAATCTCGAATCCTTCTACTCCTACTTTAATCCCATATTGCCCGGGGTAGAGAACCCTATCCCATGACCCTCCAATATATATATAGGGGTATTGGGGGCTTCTCAAGAATAACAACTCAGAACACCAGTTGCTCTGCAAAGTTGTCGTTCTCTCTGGTTGTGGTAACCGAGAGCAAGTGCTACCCGATAAGGGAAGCACATCAAGGGAAAGACAACTGTAGAAAGGCAACTGGTTGTAGGAGAGTGTTTTAGTGACTAGTTAGCTGATAGGAGGGTATGACTCCTTCTGATTCCTTGTGGGACAAGGAGATTGGAGTTCCAGGTGGTCCGTGTGGACTACTTCAGAGGCGGGAGACTTCTGCCACTCGGAGGACAGTTGTCAATCCCGATAGTCCCAGTGAGACCAGGAGTTCCACAGAGACCGTCCAAGAATGGATGTGAAGACCACGCAAGCCGTGAGTTAACATCACAGAGCAAGCCTCGGGACAAGGTATGTCTCTACAAACCATCCTTCTGTTGGTATGTATGCCCTAAGAGCCAATCATGGGATGATTGGTGGGATACATTAAGATTGATTTGATAAACATCAAAGGCAGGCTTCCAATTCTTTCTGGTTCAGTCATATGAGATAGTGATAGAACAGATTGAATGTCTAGAGAATGACAGTACTCAATGACGTATGCTTTCAGGTTAAGGACCTGAACGATGAGATCATACGGATGCTAAGAGTTTGTACATTCTTGTTATGTCCCTAGTCGGATGTCATTGTGGAAGGTAGATAGATAGCAATGACACACAGGACTAGATTGTGGTGTTGGTTGATGACAGAATCTCATTAGTCATGATATAGAGATATCAAACCAAACACATAGGTACTTGTTAGAGAACAAGTGTACCAGACAGACTCACCGTGAGTTTGACACATGGAACCATGACATGGTAGTCACATTCAGTACTCACAGTGATGGTGGTGAGTGTGATTCTTTGACCTGAAATCACTACACTCAACACATGTCGTTGGGCACACTTTGACATCATCAAACGCAGTCCTGAAACATGGGTTGTTATAAAGGTGATGATTGGGAGGCTTTGACACATGGGGCTTTTGAGGGGTGAGTGATAGATATGGGATTTGTCCCTCCTGACGGAGTTTGATATCCAAGGCCACTTGGTGAGTAGGATTGAGATAGGCGTGCGCACGCATGTGTGAATCAGTATGTGATATTGATGTCATACATATCTCATTCAATCTACTCTGAGATCAAGAAAGTGAATGAACGTTGACAGAATGACTGTTCCATGCCTCGAGTTCATTCGGGATATCAGCGAAAAAGGAATTATACATTCACTGTAACACCATTCACGGATTGTAGGATTGAAAGTTGTTCTCCAATTTTCTACTTTCACTTGGGTAGCACTGATGTGTGACTAGGCACCGCTCTTTGCTTGTGAAGTCATAAGTGTTATGGACTTTCACTGCAACGTGAAATGGACCTGCAGGGTCACACACATAGGATTTAACCTGGAAGAGGAGTTTTGTCCACAAGAAATGTTTAGATTGATTACTAAAGGAGTTTAGTAGTTCAATTAAACACTCAATTGATTGATAGCTCAAAATCATAGTGTTCAAGGTGTTGGACAGATTGATTAGAGTATTGAATTGATTGAAACTGCAATTGACTGATTTTGCACAATCTACACTCCCAACCGATTGGCTCATGAGATGAACCGATCGACTCAGCTTGGTGAACCGGTCGGCTCAAGTGTTGAGTCGATCGGCTCATGGACAGGGCGAACGATTGTTTCAAGTGTTGAAATGATTGGTTCAACTGTTGCAACTGAGCAAATTGGGAAAGTCGAATTGGTGAGAATTTTCCTTTCATTTCGCTTTCCCAATTTGATTGGAACAAGGATTGGTATTTGATACCAATTAGAAACAAAAGTTGGAAAGTCAATCGGGAACTGGTCAGGACCACGAACTGACCGGTTTAGAAAATGAACCGACCGGCTCATGGGTCCCAACCGATCGGTTGAGTGTCAACCGACCGGCTCAGATCCCCAACCGACCGTTTCAGAAATGAAACGATCGATTCAGGTTGCGAGTTGGTTGTTTTCTGGAAAATCTCGAACCCTTCTACTCCTGCTTTTAGTCCCTCATTGCCCGGGATGGAGAACCCTATCCCATGACCCTACTATATATATAGGGGTATTAGGGGCTTCTCAAAGGACAACTCAGTGCAACCAGTTGCTCTACAAAGTTGTCGTTCTCTGGTTTTGGTAACCGAGAGAGCCCGAGCAAGTGCTACCCGCAAAGGATGGCGCAGCAAGGGAAAGACAACTGCAGTTGCAAATGGCGGCAGGAGAGTGTGTTGGTGACTAGTACGTCAACAAGAGGGTGCGACTCCTTCCACTTCCTTGTGGGACAAGGAGTGTAGAGTTCCAGGTGGTCCGTGTGGACTACTTCAAAGGCGGGAGGTCACTACCGCTCAAGAGGACAACTGTCAACCCTGACAATCGGGTGAGAGGAGGAGTCGTCAGTCCCGGTGTGACCAAGAGCTGCACAGACACCGTCCAAGACCGGAGGTGAAGATCTTACAAGGCACGAGGTATTGTCTCCGAGCAAGCCTCGGGACAATGTATGATTCCACAAACCATCCTTCCTATTATATAGACATTGACGTGTTTCCTTGTTCCGGGTTTGGGGGAGAAAATTTTTGTTTCCGCTGCCTTCTCTGCCTCTTCTAAAACCCAACACCTTCCTACTGTATAGACATTGGTGCGATTCCTCTATTCTAGATTTGGGAGAAGAAAATTTTTGTTTCCGCTGCCTTCTCTATCTCCTCCAAAACCCAACAGTGGTATCAGAGCCACGTCAACTACTCTATACTTTAGGATTATCGATGTGATTGATTTTGGTTTGTCGCCTTTATTTATTGCATACGATGCGAATAAAATTGGCTGTATGCATGTCCAATCCTAAATACACAAATCCCAATATACATATATGATATGTAATATGAATGCACTCGATACGTGTCACCTTAAATGAGTTTTATGGTGGATGTGTAGCGTGGTTATGGCCAATAACCCCTATGTGTGTGCTTGGTTGAATGCGGTTTCATGCATATCAGTTTGCGCACCGATTCCCTACCTCCTTATTCCTGATGTAACTCGAGATAACTCGAGATTTCTTTCCTACCTTTGCTCCCCCCGTATGTAACTCAGGGTTTCCCAATTTAAATGTAAATAGGATAGATCTTTTTATATTTCCTATTATGTCAAAATATAGAGGATTATCTGATGACAACTGAGATGATCGGTTCAAGGCATGAATCGATCGGTTGGCAATTCAAACGATCGGCTTGAGGAGCGAGATGAGCGGGTGGTGACCTGATGAGATGCACGATGACCAGGAAAACCGATCAGTTGGAGGATCCAACCGATCGGCTTGTGGCACCCAGACGACCGACCAGGGCAAGCAGGTCATTCATGTGATGAGTTGATCAACTTGGACGGCTATAGCACTTCATCATGGATAGGTTGCATGTGATGTAGACCTAGATGATTGTGATTCCTCTTGGCTCGAGGAATCACATTAGGATGGCTGTAATCATCACTTTTATCATTTCACATGTTTTCTGTGGGATATAGCATGTATATGATACATACTATATATCGTGGTGATTGGATATGTATATGTACCTATATAACCAAATCCCTCATTAAATATTAAAGTTTTAAATGCCTTCCAAATGCAACACAAGTGAAAAGCTTGATCGGCCAAGTGTGGGTACACCCTAGCGTGGTGCACCGTCTATCTCGTGGAAGCGTGAATGATGGATATGTGGGTTTGCCCTAGCAGGGTGCATGTTCATCGTGTTGGCTTTGGGTCAGACTTAACAAGGTGACCTAGATAGGATCTAGCACCTTGAGGCATGGAGGTGATCATGGCAAAGAGTTGCATATGACATCTTTCAAGAGTTGCTATTATGCAATTGGCAAAAGTTGCCTACTTGGAAGATCTGAGTTGTGGGTGACATCCCTAGCTGGTCCATGACTCAGAGGATTTCAGGAACGTGACCCACTAGAAGATTGTACGATGCAATATTCTGAATTGATGGTGAGGGCTATCAATTTGAATAAAAATAGTGGGAGTGATAATTAATTAAAGTCCTAATTATATTGTCAACTTTTCAAATCAATCAAATAAGTCAAAATTGATATTTAGACTAAACTGCATATGTTTCCTTTTGTAGTACAAATGAAAACAAACAACAATCACTTTTCGTTACGATCGATCCTTGAAAAGGACAAGCTGAATGGGACTAACTTCCATGACTGGTTTAGGACATTGAGAATTGTTCTCACTCAAGAGTGAAAGCTCTATGTTCTAGATACTCCAGCTCCAGAGGAACATACTCCTATCGCACCAAAGGTAGAAAAGGATGCTTATAAGAAGCATTATGAAGATTCCATTGGTGCAAAGTGCTTGATGTTGTGCTCCGTGAACCACAAGTTGCAAAGACAACATGAGAACATGGGTTTCATTGAGATGATTCAGCATCTCAAGACATGTATGAAGATCAAGCACGACAAGAGAGATATGATGTCTCCATGGTGCTATTAAAGTGTGTCATGATAGAAGGAGATCCAGTTGGTCCTCACACGCTCAAAATGATTGGGTATGTGGAGAACCTAACAAGACTGGGATTTCCCCTGAGCCAAGAGTTGGCTACTGACGTGATACCGCAATCATTTCCAGAATTCTACAATCATTTTGTGATGAACTACAACATGAACAACTTTGACAAGCCGTTGACAGAGTTGTTGGGCATGTTGAAGACAGTCTAGGCACAGATGAAGAAGGACAATCCTAAGTCTGTGATGATGATCAGTAGCAAGAAAGGCAAGTCCAAGCACATGGGCAAGGGCAAGGCTAAGAAAGGTTTTGATGCTAGCCAACAGCCCAAGTCGTCTTCACCTCTCAAGGCCAAGGGAGGCATTACCAAGAGAGGCAATTGCCACCATTGTTAAAATCCAGGACATTGGAAAAGAAATTGTCCACTCTATCTAGAAGAACTTAAGAAAAAGGCGGCGACAGACGTCTCCACCTGAAGGTGTCATGAAATAAACTTGTAACACTTTTTAGGTATATAATACAAAGATATAAAGTGTAAAGCACCCAATACATGGGACAAGTGTTGTCACCATAGATACGAGTACTTTAGTTTATTTTCATCCTTGAACGCATGTAATAGAGTTATGAACTGCTATTTCATATTTGCCAATGGATAGAAACACATTATTTTTGCATATTAACAATTATTAAAGTTGATGTTTCAATTTCAAAAGATATGATCTTTATGGCAATGCCTTGTTTATCTTGTGGTACTTGGTATGCATAAGATAAAATGATACCTAAAAGTTATTGATAACTCAAACAATCAAATTAGCATAAATCATGAGAAATTCATTTCTAGATTCCATATGATGGATAAGTCTGGACTCTTTTTGGTTAGAGGACCAGTAAGAGACATGAATCTCTTAGACATGATTAATCCATCTTCACTAGTGGTAGTGGGAGAATGATCATCCTATTAGGTATAATGCATGTGATCTATTTACATACCTATTGGAGTTAATGCTAGTACTTAAATGGTGTTTAGAGAAATACCAATATGAATATCTTGAAGTGTTCAATAAAATCATAGATGAGGTACGAATTTGTTAAAGTGTTAATTCTTGATGAGATCAATGAATGAAATACTTGAACCAAATGTTTGAGGACCTTGTTAGTGATTATGATAGTGTATCATAGTAAACTCATGATTAAGGCATGGTGATGTCTAAATCAAATGGAGTCATACTCTAAGGGTTTAGAGGATGATTATCAAATAACTAAGTTCTTCTTAAATAAAGAATACCCCACACTAATAAAGGACATTAAGAATCACAAAGGAGTTATGAGTTCTTATATCCTTGATAGATGCAGCTCGATTATCCATGTGATGAGTTGGTCATGTGATGAATCAACTATCTAGATGAATATGAGGAACCAAATTTTGAGTTATGGTTTATGACCATTACATCCTAGATGAATTCCATGTGAACCATAAGGTATGACCTTGATGGTAGCACCTATTAGGATGAAATCCATAGGTGTGAATGAGTCTTAAGTGTTAAGACACATGGATGACATTTTGAGAAGGATGATGCTTGTTGATTGCAACATAATGACTAAGAGATTTGGCATACGCATACTAAAACCACATTACTATGAGGAATAAAACAAGGATGTGTATGTGACACAACCTAAAAGGTTTATGAATCCATTAATGCAAATGAAGTCTATAAGTTACAATGGACTAATCAATGTGATTGATTAAGTACAAACAACTCAGAGTTGGATCTTTACTTTGATGATATAGTCAAAGGGTTTGACTGATATGACAAAGATAAAGAAGGGATCTGTGATTTAGTGGGAGCGTATTTGCATTCCACATGTTGATGTGAAATGGAAATGTTCTAAAATGGAAATCCAAAGTGGAAACTATCTTTAAGGAAGATAGAGACATTTCCTATGTGATAGGAATAGAGATCTATAGTGATGGTTCTCGAAAACCTCTTGACCTGAAAAGAGAAAGCATACATTGGAAATCTATACTGAAGGGTTCGGTGTGTACAGATTTAGTGGGAGAAAACTTGTCCGTGTTACATTGAGTAATTATCCCAACGCCAAGTGTCCAATTCTTATGAAGAATGGGAACACTAAGAATAGATATGGATCTATCATGTATGTAATTATCCCATTATCTTGCATGTATGGACATAGAAAGAATAAAATGCATTCATCATCTTGTATGTAGGACATGACAATATGATGTGCACATCTTGATAACTCGTATGTGGGACATGATGAGTGGATGTCTGTCTAGTTCTAGTAAGGGTTACTGGAATACCATAAGAACTTGATAAGTACTTGAGAAGTACTAGTTCTATGGAAATAAGGAAGGGTTCACTGTAAAGAGTTGCACTAATGCGAACTTCCGAAAAGGACAGAAAATTAATCGCAAAATATATATGGGATATATAAAAGTGAATGTTTGTTGATAAATGGAAACGTTCCATTTAAGTTGTTTTAAAAGGAAATGATGAGTATCCATGTGTTCGAGAACAACATTGGATACTATATGGATCTAGGAGTTCATAGAGATGAACTTATAGGTATTCTTGTCATTAATGATAAGTTAGAAATGCTTGTTCATGCAATGTGGCTAAAGGTTAGCAAAGTAATACTGGATCGCATATTACGACAACTCCATCTCATATGTGTGACAAAGAGATTAGAGACATGCAGATAATACTAAATTTGGCAAGGTGTTGCCATAACTCACTATGTTAGCACTAGAGCACAGTAACATGTGGGACATGTTTGAAGATCACTATGAATATGATTCAAGGGTGATTGGCTCACAGTGCAAGTGGGAGTCTGTTGATATGTATGTCTTGAGAGCCAATCATGGGATGATTGGTGGGATACATTAAGATTGATTTGATAAGCATCAAAGGCAAGCTTACAATTCTTTCTGGTTCAATCATATGAGATAATGATAGAACATATTGAATGTCTAGAGAATGACAATACTCAATGACATATGCTTTCAGGTTGAGGACCTGAACGATGAGATCATATGAATGCTATGTGTTTGTACATTCTTATTATGTCCCTAGTCATATGTCATTGTGGAAGGTAGATAGACAACAATGACACACAAGACTAGATTGTGTTATTGGTTGATGACATAATCTCATTAGTCATGGTATGGAGATATCAAACCAAACACATAGTTACTTGTTAGAGAACAAGTGTACCAGACAGACCCACTGTGAGTTTGACACATGGAACCATGACATGGTAGTCATAGTCAGTTCTCATAGTGATGGTGGTGAGTGTGATTCTTTGACCTGAAATCACTACACTCAACACATGTCATTGGGTTCACTTTGACATCATCAAACGAATCCTGAAACATGGGTTGTTATAAAGGTGATGATTGGGTGGCTTTGACACATGGGGCTTTTGAGGGGTGAGTGATATGTATGGGATTTGTCCCTCCTGAGGGAGTTTGATATGCATGGCCACTAGATGAGTAGGATTGATATAGGCATGCACACATGTGTGAATGAGTATGTGATATAGATGTCATACATATCTCCTCCAATCTACTCTGAGATCAAGAAAGTGAATGAACGTTGACAGGATGATTGTTCCATTCCTTGTGTTCATTCAGGATATCGGCAAAAAAGGAATTATACATTCACTGTAACACCATTCACATATTCTAGGATTGAAAGTTGTTCTCCAACTTTCCTTTTCACTTGGTTAGCACTAATGTGTGACTAGGCACCGCTCTTTGCTTGTGAAGTCATAAGTGTTATGGACTTTCACTGCCAACGTGAAATGGACCTGTAGGGTCACACACATAGGATTTAACCTAGAAGAGGAGTTCATCCACAAATGTTGTTTAGATTGATTAATAAAGGAGTTTAGTAGTTCAATTAAAAACTTAATCAATTGATAGCTCAAAATCACAGTGTTCAAAGTGTTGGACCAGATGATTAAGAGTATCAGATTAATTGGAACTGCAATTGACTGATTTACACAGTCTACTGCCCCAACCGATCGGATCACAGGGTTGAACCAATCGACTCAGGTTGACGAACCGATTGGCTCAAGTGGTGAGTCGATCGAATCATGTGTCAATGAAATGATCGGCTCAATTGTTGAACTGGTCAATTCGTGTGACCAACCGAGATCGTTTGGAAAGTCAGAAGACACTTTTTGCAAATATGTATTTGTTTCACTTGTACAAATTTGATTTGGACAAGGACTAATATTTGATTAGTTGGAAACTAACATGAAAGTCAATTCGAGTTGGACCAGGACCATGAACTGATTGGCTCATGCTTGAACCAATCGGCTCAGGTGCCCCAACCAACCAGTTCAGGTGTGAACCGATCGGCTCAGGTGCTCAACCGATCGATTCATGCTTGAAACGATCGGTTCAGCTGGTGCAGTTGGTTGTTTTGTGGAAAATCTCGAATCCTTCTACTCCTGCTTTAATCCCGCATTGCTCGGGATAGAGAACCCTGTCCCATGACCCTCCTATATATATAGGGGTATTGGGGGATTCTCAGGAACAACAAATCAGAGCACTAGTTGCTCTGCTAAGTTTTCGGTCTCTCTGGTTGTGGTAACCAAGAGAGCCCGAGCAAGTGCTACCCGATAAGGGAGGTACAACAAGGGAAAGACAACTACAGAAAGGCAACTAGTTGCAGGAGAGTGTGTCAGTGACTAGTACGCTGACAAGAGGGTATGGCTCCTTCTGATTCCTTTTGGGACAAGGAGATCGGAGTTCCAGGTGGTCCGTGTGGACTACTTCATAGGCGGGAGACTTCTGCCGCTCGGAGGACAACTATCAATCCCGACAGTCTCGGTGAGACCATGAGTTGCACAGACACCGTCCAAGACCAGAGGTGAAGACTGTACAAGCCGTGAGGTAACATCGCCGAGCAAGCCTCGGGACAAGGTATGTCTCTACAAACCATCCTTCCTACTGTATAGACGTTGGCACGATTCCTCTATTCTGGGTTTGGGAGAAGAACATTTTTATTTCCGCTGCCTTCTCTGTCTCCTCTAAAACCCAGCAACTATTACTACTATCACTATGAGAGTTGATTCAGACAACCATTTAGTGGTTCCATGCAACATTTTCATGTCCTAGCTTTGTGGGCTCATTTTCATTTCATGGAAACTGAATGCACAAAGCTAAGAGATATATTTTCATATGTTAAAAGGTATGAGGTTAATGGAGAAAAAGGGTGGGGATAATATTTAGGATTTTCTTGAATCATGCATGATGGTAGTTACACTCAAGCTTTTTGGGAAGGTATATCTCACCAGAAGTTGTCAAACCAGTTTATGTGAGAAAAATTCAAGGATAAAGGGTGAGAGAGAGTGGAGGGAAAGGGTGAGAGAGAGTATCTAGTTAGATTCCCTTTGCAATCGCAAGGTAGGAGAAGGGTCAACAACCCTTTATCTCAAATGTGACAGTAACAAGCATGTCACACATGGAAGGTACAGTTTTCTTCTGACCTATAAAGTCCAGTGTACATTAAATTTTAACATCCTCAAATAAATTAGTTAGCTCCCAAGTTGGTAACTATATTTGCATATCTTTATTCTCTATCAAATTCATAACTCTAAAATTATAAGGCAAAGTTCCACGCACTAGTATAGAAATAAGATATTTTGTTGGTTATTTTAGGCATATGTTGTCGGTTTAAAATTGAAAACAATGTGGATGATGCTAAAACTCAGGACATACATCTAGTTATTTTGGAAAAAAGAAACCAACCACATACATATATGTATTCAGTTCCATGTTACAGTCAAACCGATGAAATAACACCCAACTGCGACTGAACTATAGTTTCCTTGACCTTTCCTCATTGGTTATTTAAATTAGAATCGATGACGTAATGCTAATTATGTAGTGCAAATTGTTTTCCTTGACTATTTCTCATTGGTTACTAAATGAGAACTGGTGAGGTATTGGTAATTATGTAGCTGGTTTCTCAAAGAAATAACCGACGACTAATAGTATGTTGTTGGTTTTATCAGTGAGTAGATGGTGAAATTAAGGTATAACCTGTTAGTTTTTTAAAAGTAAATGACAAAGTATGTATATGTATATTTTTTTGAAGTAACCGACAAGAACTATCTTTTTTATATAAAGAGTTTAAAGACATGTTGTCCCGGTGCTAGCCTGTGTACTGCTTGTAGTTCATCAAAACTAAAACTGAGTTCATAAGAACTATAATCCTCTGTAAGCATCACAGTTTAACAACATGTCAAGAAACTAGCAAGAAGAAAGATACATATAAAAATACACTTATGTATTTGATAAAATATGCACAAACAAGTACATAAACCTCAACATTCTATCTATTTTTCACTTCAAATGCACACACATATGCATGACTCACAACTCAATTGATTCATCTCTTAGATACACATTCGATTTTATACATATGATCAAATACACATCATTCTCCTCTTGAACTTCACATTCAATTCACACCCACATATGCATGAATACATGTACACATCAACTGCACAAAGTTTAAGTCAACAACGTATAATTATATAAAAAAAAATATTGACATCAATGTTTTAAATACAAAATATCAATCAACCCTCCCAATTATCTCACAAGTACACATGTTTGATAAAGTGGTCTTCCCACTTTTCATGTAGGTCATTCGGCTGCTCCAATGTATAGGCTTCAGTAGTGTCAAAAAACTAAAAAGAGAATGAGACTTGATTCTAATTAGATTTGATTATTTGTATTATCAAATGAGACTACATTAGTTATGATCCAAGACTAATAACATTACCTTATATATACATTTTATATGTGTCATGTGCATGACAATTGTATATGTGCATGCCCAATCATTGTCTTGTACATGGCACTATAGATTCACAATTATGTTAATAAATGTAATTAAATAGGATTGGTAATATATGTGTAGTGGAATGAGAAGACTATATCAAAACTCCTCCAAGATACTAATTTCTTTTTTTATCTAATTTTCCTTCCCCACTATGAAACTATTTCATACCACTACATGCTAAATTAATAGATATGTTGCATAAAGTTCGTTCGGGGGCTTTTCTAGTGAGAGAAGCTATGTTCCATCTCTAGGGGTTTTCTCATGGCGAGCACCGCTCGGGACGGGGTGGGTCCATCCACCTCATCCTCGGGCCCTGGTGCTTGGGGCGATCCGGAGACCGACGTGACTGTGGGTAGGGGCTGGGCGGCTGCGGTTGCTCATCCTATCATTCCCCGACCAAACCTGGCCCATGTGCTTACCCCAGAGGATCCCAAATCACCGGTTTTCAAGGCAGAGGACACGAGACCCTGGATGAAGATGTCGGCGCCCGCGATAAAGGAGATGGATATCTTCCATAGGTTCTCGGTGATCGTGCAAGTCATGGGGGCGAAATGCATCTTCCACCAGCTGTACGGGTGGATGATTAGGTGTTGGCGGCCAAAGGGGGAACTCCAATGCTCACCGCTGGTGGGAGGCCTTTTCCTAGCCAGATTTGCTTCGGAGGCGGACATGAAGGCGGCCCTGGACAGTGGGTCATGGTTTTTTGATCGGAAGTTGGTGATCACCAGGAGATGGTCACCAGAGGCGGATATACATTGGGCTGCTCTTTCTACGGTGCCGGTGTAGGTCACGATACCTGATGTGGGATCCCATTGGTCCATAAGAGCGATTTCCATAATTGCATGTGGAGTGGGAGAGCCGAAGGTCGTTGATTTCCACTATGAAGGCAGGTTCGCGGGAGCCGCCCATGTCTGTTTAGAACTCAAAGTTGATCGGTAGCTGCCTCCTATGGTCATGGTTGAGATGCCTGACGGTAAGGAGTTGGAATTCAAGATCATTTACGATGCACTGCCTGATAGGTGTGAGACTTGTATGGTTTTCGACCATCATAAGGGATGCTGCCCTATTTTGTCTAGCCAGGCTCCACCTGCCGCGAGAGGTCGGGAGTCAAGAAGAAATTTAACCAACAGAATGAGGACCAACAGGAGTAGAAGACCTAAAAGAAAGGAAAAAGAGGTCACAGAGGGCGCAGAATCTCTTCAGGAGCAGGCGTCAGATGGGCTTACTGGTGGTGGTTCCGTCCAGTAGGTGGTTATTGAAGCTTCTGGTGAAGTTGCTCAGGCTACGACCCTTGTTATAGGTATTCCTGTGATGGCTCTCGAGGAGGAGACGGTGCAGGAGGGGGTAATAGCAGAAGCTATGGTCACCTTTGATGTAGAGGGAGCGGTGGGGATTGGGACATGTTCTGGAGGTCAGAATGACAACAACCAGTTCTCTACGTTGGAGAAATTAGACACAGAGGAGATGTTCGATGAAATGTCTGGTACAGGAAGGAGGAATAGAGGACAGCAGAGTGCAACGAACGTGAGGGGCAGACGCACATCATCCAGAATGAACACCCCCGAAAGGGGTGGGAACAAACAAAGTTAATATGCCAGTACTCACATGGAATGTGAGGGGGGCTTCGAGGCCCAAGAGACAGAGGAGAATAAGAAAGGTTATTTCAGAGACCGGAGCAGATATGGTGCTACTAATAGAAACCAAAATCAAGAGGCAATAGAAAGAGAAAGTCACGGGCCTTTTTCCTGATGGGTGGGGAATGGAAACTAACTTGGAGTAGATCGATGGTGGTAGAATGGCCTTGTGTTGGAATCAGGAGGTATGGGATGTGCAGATCATCCACGCTACTGACCAGGTTATGGTTGCTAGCTGCATCAATAATGGGGGGTTTCATTGTGTCTTCACTGGTGTTTATGGGCATAATGATGAAGGTAGACGAAGATTTTGCTGGGATACCATTAGGGAGACTACCCAACATCAGGTGCCTCATTTGGTGATGGGGGATTTCAACCATGTCAGGAAGGCAGGCGAGAAGTTTGGTGGGCTTCCCATACTTGACTCTATTCTCATTAGGTTCAATGATGTCATTGATAGTGCTAGTTTGATTGAGCTGAATATGAATGGCGGGATCACAACTTGGAAGAATAATAGGAGTTCGTCTCATAGGATTTCTAGCCAACTGGACAGGGGGCTGGTCAATTCCGTTTGGTTGGACATCTTCCCTGAAGCTAATATTTCTTTAGGGGGTCATCCAAATAGCGATCATTCTTGGATGGTCCTGGAGATGGGGGTGAACCAGAGGAAGAAAAAACCTTTTTGGTTCCTCAATTTTTGGGTGGAGTGGCCCAGGTTTAAAGATGTGGTTCAAGAGGTGTGGAATGAGAAGGTGATAGACAATCCTATTTTTTGTGTGGTGGAAAAACTCAAAAGGACCAAGAAAGGCCTCAAAGATTGGTCAGCTGGTTTGGTTAACCTGCCCAATATGGTGAACAAAGCTCACGAGAACTATTAGGAAGGTGTTGGTCTTCTTCGGCTTAACCCGTTGGATGAGGATAAAATAAAGGAGGAAGCGGATAGTGCTTGTAGGCTGCTGCAGTTAGAAAAGTATGAAGAGTTGTTTCATTGGAAAAGAAGCAGAGTTAGATGGATAAATGATGGTGATAGAAATATGAAGGTCTACCACAATGCTACAAAGAAAAATCACATGAAAGATTGTATACATTGGCTTATGAAGGAAGATGGTACCACTGTGAGAGGATAAAGATAAGTGACGGAGGAAGCTATTACTTATTTTAAAAATCTTTACAACAAAGACCACCGGGTGGTGCAGGGAGAGATGCCGGATTTGAAGGTGGATGATGAGATGAATAGAGCTTTATGTGGTCCAGTGTCGGAACAGGAGATTAAGGAGGTGGTTTTCTCTATTGGTCCGTCCAAGGTGCCTGGACCTGATGGTTTTAACATAAAGTTTTTCCAGTTCTGTTGGGACATTATTAAAGAGGATGTATGTCGGGCCGTCTGTTGGTTCATGGTTGGTGGCACTATGCTCAAGCAGGTCAAGCATGCTTTTATTAAACTCATTCCTCAGAAGATTCTTATGTCCTCCATGGCGGATTTCTGGCCTATAGCGTGTTGCTCTGTACTTTATAAGATTTTTGCGAAGCTGCTTTCTAGATGCCTTAAGAAAATTCTTCCCAAGATTGTCTCCCCCAACCAGCTGGCCTTTGTTCAAGGTAGGGATATTTCAGACGGAGCTCTTCTTGCTGCCGAGTTCTTGAACATTTTTGGTGTTAAGAACTCCAATAGAAAGTCCTGCTTCAAATTGGATATTACTAAGGCCTACGATCACGTGGAGTGGACAGCTCTGTGGGGTATTATGGAAGCTTTGGGTTTTTCGAAAAGATGGATCAAGCTTATGATTCAGTGTGTTGAAGCCACCTCTTTCTCGATGTTGGTGAATGGTGTCCCCCACGGCTTGTTTTCTGCTTCTAATGGTTTGAGACAGGGTGACTATTATAACCCCAATTTTTGGTGAGAAAAGTAATTTCTCATATTAAAGATATTGGAACAAATAATACAATTTGTTGCGATTAAATGGATTTCGTTTAAAATAGCCTTGGTGTTTGTGTTGTGGGCTTTATTGGCTACTGGGCCCATTAACAAATAAATTCAATTAATAAATGAATAATTGAGTTTTTGAGAAAAGAATGAGGTAGAAACCTCTAGAAGGCAAAGGAATGTAATCCAAGGATGAATTTCGTGCCTCTTGGGTTCCTTGGGTTCCAAGGAGTCCAAAGTTGCAATGAAAAGACAATAAGAAAAGAAAGGATTAATTAAGTATTTCATTATTAAGAAAGAAATTGAAAACAATGATATGATGTGGAAAATAAGTGGAAAGAAGTGCAATTGAGTTAACCTTGGTGGATTTTCATATCCCAAGAATTCCTAACATTAAAAGGTATAGAAATGAGGAAAATAAAAGAGAAATAGAGAGAAATCCTCAAAAGAGATATTTTAATGAGAAATAAACAAGATAATGCAAGAAATAAAGAGAGAAGTGAGGGTTTGGTCATGATGAGTAAAAATTCTAACCCCACTTGCTTTCTTGGATTACAAGGAATAGAAATAATGAGAAATAAGAAAATAAGAAAGAGGAAATATAAATTAAATAAGTTTTATTAAAGAATACCTTGCTTTTGAAGAAAAGGCCCTTTTCCTTTGGAATTTGGGACTGTTTTGGCATGCACAAAGATAAAGGCAAGAGGAGGTTTCCCTTAAAATTTGGTTGCAAAGTGATGCACAGATTCCAAGATATGCAATTTAGAAGGTATCCTAAAGTATAGACATTAATTGCATAGTAAATATGTGTCACGATTTATCTGGGAATAAAATCTTGATTTTTTATTTCGGGTGCTCATCTACGATCGTTGGATCTATGATCCACGGCCTGGGGTGAATCCCGATCTCACGAGGACTGAGGATACAGAGAGCAGGTTGTGATGTGTTTGATCGATGTTTTTTTTTCTTTGAGTTTGGGACCAGCTGCGGAATTTTGGAGGAGTCCATTGACTCAGGGAGATCAAGCCGATCTGACCCACCCCAAGTTTTCAGGGGTTTCTTCGTGTATGGGAGAAGTTCCCAATTCACAGAAGACTCGATGAGACCCTATATATAGGAGATAACTATCTGCGGAACCAACACCCCTAGCGAGTTCATTGGCGTGACTGGACGGAGCCGACGATCCAACTCGTGCCTCCAATTGAAGCTTCTGCCATGACATGCATCTCTGCCTAGGAGTAGATGCCGCCGGTGGAATGAGGAGTAACCCCGGAAGTTGGAAGGACACCAACGGCCAATCAAGGGGACCATCAAGTTTGCGAGGTCGAGACGGAGGGATCAGTGGTCTTGGATCACGTGCACGCACTCTGGAGTTCGAAGTCAACTTCTCAGTTGACCCCTGGATCATGTGAGCAGAAGCTCGCGAGGTTGAAGACAACCTGTACAATTCCGTATTTTCCCCTTCGCGCCTTTAGACAAGGTAAGGGCATCTTCATCTATTTCTTCTATTGATCGCAAGGCGCGCACGATCCCTGGTCGCTGGATCCTGGGGGACCAGCGGACCACGGATTGGAGGGTCGTTGTTTTTCCAAAATTGGTAATTAAATCGATGAAAAATGAATTATTTTGCAAAAATCATAACTTATGCTATGAAGCTCGAATGGGAAAAGTTAATACATTAAAATTGATCAGAAAAATACAAGGAATGCATTCAAAATGGTTTGAATATCTAAATCTGTATATTTTTTAAAAGTGTATATTTTGAAGGGAAAAGTGTTAATTTGTAATTAGAAAACCCTAATTGTTAACCAAAGATGGTTTTAATCCTACAAATAGATTAATGCTAGAATGGTTTACTTGATTAATGTTAAAGATGGTTTTTAACCTGTTTTGATGATAGAATTGCAAGGTTTAGGGTTTTTAAACTAATGTGATGGTTAATATGCTTAAAAACCCTAAATAGGAGAAAAAGGAAAGAAAAGCATCTATAAATCCGAAATTAGGGTTTTGAGTTGCAAAAGTATGATCTTAGAATCTGTTGTGATAAATAAGATGAGATAATCAGGGTTTGATGGATATTTTGATAAAAGTAAAGTAAAAGAGGTATGTATATTTGAGGAGTAAAACCCTAATTATAGTCAAAACCCTAAAAAGGGCTAGTAACCCTAGGGCGATTAGGCCTATTAGACTTTGGATACCATGATCCATGATAGAGAATATGGGATGTATATTTCAGGATTGAATTGTGTGCTTACTTTCTTGATTCGGGACATACTTGCTTGATTGGATTATTCCTGCAACTAAGTCTGCCCGACAAGTATGTGGTTAATTATGAATAATCGTCTTAGTTTCCCGATGATTTTTCGGATGGTTAATCGCATTGAATGCAAATTATCTGTTGGATGTTCATACTTGCAAATCATAAAGTCACTATGATTATCACATTAAAAATAGAAGTATGGGTTCTCGCACCTACATGCCACCCTGATGGATGATGCCAAAGGTCAGGCCCAAATGGGTAGACCAATGGACACCTTAAGTGGTGACCCCAGGCACCAAGAAGGTGGCCTATGATATTGCATGACTAGTGGGTACCATGAGTGGTGACCCCCAGACACCAAGCTCGGGATTGAGAAGGTGGTCTTAAGTCATTGGAAAAGGGCACCCTAAGGTGGGTATGCCAGGGTTAGGGCAAAAGTGGTGGAGAATGTCATACTGAAAAGTGTAAATTGGCTTGTTAATTATTTTGATTGTGATTATTAAATTGTTAGCCCTATTTGCAAGTTTTTGGTTGTTCCCACATACCAGTGTATTTCGATATACTGATCGACATTTTGTTTGTCGGTGTTTTAGGAACAATAATTGAAAGAACAAACAGTAAAGTGACACATTGCGGAAAAAGAAATAAAGTGCAAGGATGATTTGATAGAATAATTCCAAACCAGGATAGATAGATTTCCAAGGTTTTCAAAGGTAAGTAAAGTTATAATGTTATACCAAATTCCAGTTAGTTAGTAGAATTTCATACTTGTTATTGATTATTTGTCAAACCTTTGATCCTGTTAATTGGATAACGGCACTGACCTTTCGGTCTCCCTTAATTGGAGGTTACCAGGAGGCGGGGTCATTACAATTGGTATCAGAGCATAGGTTCCTCACTTAATCTTTAATAATTATTAAATTTTACAAATTCTGTAGAAACGCAAGGGAATTATTAGAGGATTATCCGAAAGATAGAGGTGTCTAGAAAAGGATCACGACCGGGGGCTGGCAATATTTTCCTCTGCACCTCTAGTAGGAATATGAGGACTCCCGGATCCGTGTGACTGCCTGGCCAAAGTCTTAGGGTATGATTCGAAATAAGATACCTTTAGGACTCTCTCATCTTGATTCATCCCTTCTCAACTCAAATTATGTTAAGGACCTTAAGGATTAGGGTTTCCTCTCTTCTCCTCACCATCTTGAGGTATGGGTAAGGTTGATAAGGATTAAGGAATCCTCCACCAAATTAATAAAAAGCATGTAAATAAGATGTCATGGACATAATCTTAATAGAGTAAGCGTAATGAAATAGATACATGCTTAGGTCGTATGACACAAGTTGTCATTGCCCTCAGGAGATACCTGAGGATAGACCTCTTTGACAGGAGGATGAGTGGAGAGAGTTGGTCTTGGAGGTAGAGACCTCCATTAAAAGTAGAGACCTAGCACAACCTTTGACGATGAGGTTAACCCTAACCCTAAGTGAAGGTTAGAGAGAGAGATGACATGTTGAGTTAGATTTCATGGTAGACCAGGTGTTTGGATGGACATGCCTTTGGGATGCCATGAGAGGTTGGATGACCTTGCACCTTTGGCAACCCAACCCTGGGAAGGATCATGCATGTTTGAGTGAAGGATAGCTCCTTAATGCATGAGGTTAGAGAAGAACCTATAGGAACCTTATGGGCTGTTGCAAGTAGGATATAGCTTGCACCTAGAGTACATTAGTAGTATGAGCAGTAAGTTTAAACCCTGGCCAAGGGAGCATGTTAGATAGCTTATGAGATAAGCATAAAGAGCTAAGGATAATCTTGAGCCAAACATGAGTGGAGCAAAGGCTTCACCTAGGTAGGGATATGCTTCTGGGCTTGATCCATCTTCATGGAGAAAGGACCTCTGCTAGTGAGACAGTTTGTATGGTTAGCTCTAGAGAGAGAGAGAGAAAGAAGAAACCCAACAAGAAGGTTGGAAGCTTAGCTTCTAAGACATGAGCAATAGTGGGGAGTCAAGGATGATACAACCTAAGTGAATGTTAGTGGTTGCCCTATGCTTGATCCCTGAAGGTGGATGATATCTTGGTGTCCTTTAGAGGAACCAAACCCTAAGAGAGGATGATGCTTCTGGTACCTATGTGCCTATGGTATAAGTGGTTACGTACTGAGATGAGACAAAGGGTGCCTTCGACCCATGCAGGGACCAGGAGAGGGGGAGAATATTTGCGTGCAGCCCATGATCGACGACGCGGAGCCTGAAGGGATTGATACATCTACGGTCACACCTGCTTTTGTCTATGGCAATGGAGGGGTTGCTATGGGAATGTTGGGGGAGGGGGTAGAGGGAGTTGGAGAATCGGGGGGCTGTTTTGCACCTGGGACCACATGTGTGGGAAGAAAGAGGTCTGAAATCCTCAAGGGGGCGAAGGGAGGAAGGAAGAAGGTAGGAAGGGGGAGGGGGAGAAGCATGGGGAAGCTTGATAGGAGGGAAAAGGTTATGACTAAAGAGAGGGGGACGGGGACAGGAGATGATATATACCAGATGGGGGGGAAAGGAACAGAAGGGAATGCGATGGGGTCCTTGAAGGGTTAGAGGAGGCGGAGCTGCATTGGGGAAAAAGAAGGAAGCAGGAGGGTCTGGGAGTTCCTACTTCTTTTTCAGTAGCGGGTACTGGCGAGGACCAGACCCATGAACAGCCATGAAAATCCTATGTTGGAACGTCCAGGGCTTGGGCAGCCCTGGGACGATTGACTCTCTAAGAAGGCGGTCTTGGAGAGAGTTGCCCGATATAGTCTTCGTCATGGAGACTATGTGCAGAGGGGGAGACCAGGAGGCGGTGAGAAGGAGGTGTGGTTTCGATGCAGGGTTCTGTGTGGACAGCAGAGGCAGGGCGGGGGGTTTGGGTTTATGGTGGAGAGGTGATGATGTGAGGATAAAGTCTTTCTCTGACCATCATATTGCAGCGGAGGTGGGAGTGGAAGGCAATCCAGACTGTTTCCTTTTTGTGGGGATGTACGGGTGGGCTGCTACACAGGAGAGGCGACGTACTTGGGAGTTGATGGAGGAGGTCTGTGCTCAGACCAGGGGTCCTATTCTATTAGGAGGTGATTTTAACGAAATTCTATCTCATGAAGAAAAGAAAGGGGGACAACCGAGGAATGAATGGCAGATGCACAACTTCAGGGAGGCGATTGATAATTGCCTTCTAACGGACTTGGGATCTACGGGGTGCAAATTTACTTGGAAGCGTGGTTTACATGAGGAGAATCTCATTATGGGAAGGCTTGATCGTTTTTTGGCTGACAGGCAATGGTGCGAGACCTTTAACGTGAGACGGGTCAAGAATTATCCTATTCTCAATTCGGATCATGGACAAGTTCTTCTGTGGGCGGAAAGAAGAGGTACGGGCAGCGGTTCTTATGAGAAAAAATTCAGATTTGAAACTTTTTGGTTATCTTCCCCGGAGTGTAAAGAGGTGGTGCAACAAGCATGGGATAGCAATGCGGACTTGGGTTTAAGTGGTCAGACTGATAGCTGCGCAGAGAGGCTTTCTAAATGGGCAGAAGGGAAGTTCGGAAACATCAAGAAGAGACTGGCTGAGACGGAAAAGAAGCTCGTTAGCGCTCAAAATCGGCCACCTTCCAATGAAATGTTGAAAGAATGTACAGAGATAGCACATGAGCTGCAGGATTTACAGCGCCTGGAGGAAAGCTATTGGTTGGCAAGGGCAAGGACCAATGAGATGAGAGACGGCGATAAGAACACAAAGTATTTCCACCACAAAGCTAGTCAACGGAAGCGGCGCAATATGATTCATGGTCTCTTCAAGGATGACGGTAGCTGGCATACTAAACAGGAATCGATTGTTGAAATTATTTCCTCGTACTTCAACTCGCTCTTCGCCAGCTCGGTCCCATCCGGAATGGAGGAGTTCATTGCTGATATGCCGGGTGTTATTTCTGAAGATAATTTCCCACATCTCAACCAGGCCCCGACGGAGACGGAAGTCTGGCAGGCTCTTAATCAAATGCACCCCAACAAAGCTCCAAGTCCAGACGGGATGAAGGCTATTTTCTACCAGAAATTTTGGGAGGTGATCAAATCCAGCCTGTTGTCTTTTATTAGTAGATGGTGGAAAGGGGAGGAGACTATGGAGGATATGAATGATACTGATATTGTGTTGATTCCTAAAACGAGCAACCCAGTTCGTATTTCTGAGTTCCGCCCTATAAGCCTATGTAATGTTTCGTACAAAATTATCACAAAGGTGTTGGCGAATAGGATCAAGCCACTGTTGAATGACATTATTTCAGAGAACCAAAGTGCCTTTGTGAAGGGGCGGATGATTACAGACAATGCCCTTATTGCCTATGAGTTGTTCAACACAATGAAGCACAAGAAGTGGGGAAGAGAAGGCTTGATGGCTCTCAAGCTCGACATGAGCAAGGCATATGACCGGGTGGAATGGGCTTTTCTGGAGAAGGTTATGCGGAGAATGGGGTTCCCGTATGTTTGGAGGAATAAGGTGATGGAGTGTGTGTCTAGTGTATCCCACAAGATCATCGTCAATGGCAAAAGGAGAGGCACTGCAACCCCTACAAGAGGTCTACGCCAAGGTGATCCCATCTCCCCCTATCTCTTTCTTTTTTGCGCTGAAGCTCTCTCTTTCTCTGTTTCCAAAGCAGCACAGGACAATAAAATCCATGGCACGAGAATTTGCAGGAAGGAGCCAAGGGTCACTCACCTTTTCTTCACAGATGACAGTATTATTTTCACAAGGGCAACCTCAGAAGAATGCTCCGCTTTAGCTGAAATTTTCAGCCAATACGAGAGGGCATCTGGACAGAAAATTAACTATGAGAAGACGGAGGTTTCCTTTAGTGCGAATGTTTCTGCGGAGAGACGGGAACTGATCAAGGACCGACTGCAGGTTAGAGAGGTGGATAAGCATGAGAAGTATCTTGGAATCCCTACAGTCATTGGGAGATCTAAGAAAGTTGTTTTTGCTGCGATAAAGGATAGAGTGTGGAAGAAGGTTCATGGGTGGAAGGAGAAGTTTCTCTCGAGGCCGGGGAAGGAGGTGCTTATTAAGGCGGTCATCCAAACTATTCCCACATATCTTATGAGTGTCTTCAAGATACTGGATGGTCTGATTGACGAGATTCAGGCGATGATGGCTCGGTTTTGGTGGGGGTCGACGGAAGGGGAGAGGAAGATACACTGGATGAGTTGGGAGAGGCTATGCAAGCCTAAGGAGAGTGGAGGGATGGGCTTTAGAGATATGAAGGTTTTCAACCAAGCCTTGCTAGCCAAACAGGGATGGAGATTGGCGGTCCATGGTGAGTCTTTGGCAGCCCAGATTTTGAAGGCAAAATACTACAGGTCCTCTTCTGTCTTGCATGCAAGGATGGGAGGTAGTCCTAGCTACACTTGGAGGAGCATATGGGGGACGCTGCAGCTGGTCAAGGAAGGTATGAGATGGAGAGTGGGCGATGGGAAGGACATTCACATTTATAGGGATAGGTGGATCCCTCATTTGGGTGGCACGGTACATAGGTACTTGGTGAGTGGCCCAGAGGAGTACAACTGGGTGAGTGATTTGATTTGTCCGGTGATGAAAAGTTGGAGGAGGGAGGCGGTGGAGGAGTGCTTTCCCAGTCATCTTGCGAGGGCTGTCCTAAACATTCCACTTCCACAGTGGCGTGTGGAGGATAGCCTTTTTTGGGACAAGGAAAGCAATGGGATTTTTTCGGTCAGGAGTGCTTACCAGCTCCTAAGGGCGGGGGAGGACATGTGAGAAGGGGAGCAAGAGGAGAGATGGAGAAGGCTGTGGAAAGAAAGATGGCCACCGAAATTAAAACATTTCATCTGGAGAGCTTTGCGAAATATCCTTCCTACTATGACGGAGATGCAGAAAAAGCAGGTGACTACGGATGAGGGCTTCCACCATTGCGGGCAGCGTGAGGACTCGACGCATGTTCTACTCCAGTGCGAGATAGCAAGGAGGATATGGGCTACCGGTGAGTTCGATTGGTTGGGACAGATGGACCTTCATGATTTGGGGAGTTTTGTGGACAGCCTTCTGGATGAGGAGAACGATAGACGCAAAGAGGAGGGGGCGGCGCTCCTATGGGTTACGTGGACAGCTACGAACAAATACGTCTTTGATGAGCATCCTCCTTTCCTCCCGGGCTTAGCGACGAGCTTCATCGACATTGTTAGGAGATATGCACAATACCATGCAGCCGTCAGTAGAGTAGTGGATTCCCTGCCTTCTTCAGACAGTGTAGCTTGGCGCCGGCCTCCTTCGGGATGCGTCAAGATTAACACGGATGCCTCCATCTCCCTGGCAGGTGACGGAGGTTGTGGTTCAGCTATACGGGACGATCGTGGACTCCTGTTGTGGACTTCCCAGTGTCGTTTAGAATAGCCATACTCAGTGCTTAGTGCTGAGGGTGTGGCTATCCTGAAAGGAATGCAGCTCGTGCTTGGGAAGGGGTATACGGACGTCATTGTGGAGACAGATTGCCTTACTCTGGTAGAGGCCGTGAAGAAGGGATATGGTGGACGTGGTTATGAGCACTTCATCGTCAAGGACATCTCCGAGCTCTCTTCTCTTTTTTTGTCTTTCAATTTATGTTTTGTTAGGAGGCAAGGTAATAGGGTAGCTCATGCCTTGGCCTCACCTGCTTGTTATTTTGTTCACCCCATCTCTTGTGGAGAGGGGTTTGAGGATCAGATCCGTGCACTTGTTGTAAATGATTTGCTCACTTAATAAAATGGCAGGCGCCCTTTATCAAAAAAAAAAAGGTGCCTTCGACCCTGAGGAGGTTTAAGTAACTAGTTATGATGCATCATCCCTAGTTGGTTGTCCTTAAGGAGGACTCCACTCTGAAGTGCTACCTATATAAAAAGATCATGGAAGTACATGACATACCTTGGACATGCTTGAATCATGGTTAAGAGATTGAGCATGCAGTGAACCTAGGGTTCCTAGGCCTAAGAGGGGAAGCAGTATACCCAATACCCATGATGAGATTTGAATATCTATAGTTTCGAGCATGGTACTCCTCATGTGTAGAGGAATAGGAAACCCCTTAAGTTTAGGGTATGTTTGATGAACCCCTCGCAACTAAGTTGAACTAATGTTGAGGATGAGAACAAGTATGACCTAGCATGGTTTATTAGGTCATCTGCGTGTGCCCTAGTAGCTACTGGGTTAAGCATGCTCATATGGACGTAAACCCTAAGGACGCTTGTGACCTTTGTTATAAAGGTGTAGTTTCCTCCCATCCTAGGAGAGCGTCCCTTTGGTAGGGAGTTTACTAGTCGGTTGGTTTTGAGGTAACCTAAGGAGGTTTTATAAGCTAAGTGAAGAGTACATAGCATGAGGTCGAACTTGTAGACCCATAGATTACCATCTCTATGTGCATGTGGATGTGTTACCATGTAGGTAACTGATATGGGGCCTGACCAAGGTAGATAGGTTGCCATGACCCCTATGAAGGGATGAAAGCCAGTCATGAATGCGGAGAGAGATGATGAAGGATTGGACAAGGTTCTAAGTTGAACATGTATTATATCAGAATCCTAAGTCAATCCTAGGGTCAAGTAGGGATAAGACTGATGGAAGAAGGAGTTGCCTAATTCCCTAGTTGCACATGACCATAGGGTCGGGAGGTAACAACTATCATTGTCTGAGGGCCATGGGTTAGGAGATTGATCACCTTCATGAACTAATGGGACCCAAAGGGCAGATGAGTAGGGCACTCTCTGGATGCATAAGGGAAGAGGGATGACCCAAAAGTGCCGACACCCTATAGACCCAAAGGAGATGACCAAGGATTGTGCTTGGACCAAGTAAGTTCGATACCAATTTTCCATGGAAGTGATTTTGATATGATGATGTTTGTGATGTGGAGACATGAGTTGCACGTGTACTGGCAAGGTGGGATGTACCATATCTACTCCTGGAATGGGAAGAACTCTGTATTTGGATGGCTGCCAAATGTTTATTTCTTCTTGTTATGGGAGTGAGAGATAGGACAACACGCGTGCCATACACCAAGGATAAAAGATGACGTGAGTTGGAACATTGTCATGAGGAATGAGGACAGAGATGATAATGTACCCTTGCAAAGTGAACGATAGGTACAAACGATAAGAGTATCCAGGTAATCATCTTGTGAGAATATGTTATCATGAGCTACAAGTTATGCAAAGTTAAGTTTGATAACCAAGAGGATGAGCTCAGAGTGTTATGATGAAGATAAACTTAGAGATGAGATGAGATAATGAGTCGAATACATGGAGGTGTATGTCTTCAACATTACCTAACACTTGAGGATAAGAAGTGGTAATGAATGCTCTAGTTGAGATATAGCTGCCTAGTCTAGCTGGAAGCTAGAAGAAGTTGAGGTTGTTAGGCTAACCTTAAGTTGAAAAAAAAAGATAAGTTTGGCAAATACTCAGATATAACGAGATCTGTTGAATAAGATTAGTGGTTGTTTGGATAGCCAACCTAGTCCTTGATGTAGTAAAAGGATGGTGATAGAACGTCAGATACACTTCTTTGGAATGGAAGGTAATAAAATCCTTTCAAGAGTGGTTCAGGGTTTCCAAGGTATCAAGCTTGAGGAATCATAACAATACAGGAGGTCATGATATACCTTGGTACTACAAAGATCGTAAGTGATGGTAGCACTCTGGATGCTTAAAACAAAGTTGCATGTAGCATGTGGCCATGCAAGCCAGGAGGGGAAGGATGAACACCAGTAACCCAGTGTATCGATATAGAGGATAAAAGAGTTCCTGAGATGGAATGGGAGTTCATCACTATTGATGTTGTAGTAGGTCTCCCTTGATCCAGAAGGTCAAGATGCAATATGGGTTATGGTAGATCGCCTTACCTAGATAACATGAGAAAGAGAGGAGTATTTGTCAAGAGATAGATTCCGGTGAACTACATAAGAGAGAGAGAGAGATGGTTCAACTACACCATGATGTGAGTTCAAAAGTTCTTGGGTATGACCAAGGTTCACTTCCATGAGGAGGAAGTAGATACATGAAGAACGTGATGATAGAATAGTTTATCACCCCTAACTAATGGTTAGTATGATCCAGACTAGAGGGTCTGATGAGAGCATGTGTGCTCATTCAGGGTGATACATAGAGACAGTTCTTGTCCTTTGTAAGATGTGATGATAACCACCATAGCCTTTATCAGAATGAAAGAAGTTCTAGAAGGAGGTTGTGTCGGTCACCACTTCAATAAGATGATGTTGGTGAAGGAGGCCTCATGAAGGTCAGAAAAGAACCACAATGTGTGCAGATGAAGTCGCTTTGATTGTGCAATGGCTGAGAGAGAGCCCAGTAGGTGACATGAGTCACGAGCTGATGCAAAGTAGACTGACATGTAGTTCACTGTGGGAGAATATGTGATGTGGAAATCTGACCCCGCTAGGCTACAACTGAGGTAGTTGAGTCACCGATATATGGGTCCATTTGATATGGATTGGTGGAGATGGTTGTGTTTGGCCTTGCCCTCGGGATAACATGATGTGAAATGTGTTCCATGAGTCTGATCTAGAGCACTATGTGAGGTACCCAAGCCATGTGTTGAGCCTTGAACCTATTCAGCTTTTGAGAGGCTGAAATGTCCTGAGTCACCTATGAGGGTATGATATACCAAGGTAAGAAAGAACTCATATGGAAGAATATGAGATGATGAAGGTTCTTGGGAAGCACCATGGAAAGGGTGAAGCCACATGGGAGCCATGATGGACATATGAAAGGCTTATCATGTTTGTTTGCTTGATGTAATTTTGAGGACAAAATTCTTATTAGAGGGGAAGAATGTTATAACCCCAATTTTTAGTGAGAAAACTAATTTCTCATATTAAAGATATTGGAACAAATAATACAATTTGTTGTGATTAAATGGATTTTGTTTACAATAGCCTTGGTGTTTGTGTTGTGGGCTTTATTGGCTACTGGGCCCATTAACAAAGAAATTCAATTAATAAATGAATAATTGAGTTTTTGAGAAAAGAATGAGGTAGAAACCTCTAGAAGGAAAAGGAATGTAATCCAAGGATGAATTTCGTGCCTCTTGGGTTCCTTGGGTTCCAAGGATTCCAAAGTTGCAATGAAAAGGCAATAAGAAAAGAAAGGATTAATTAAGTATTTCATTATTAAGAAAGAAATTGAAAACAATGATATAATGTGGAAAATAAGTGGAAAGAAGTGCAATTGAGTTAACCTTGGTGGATTTTCGTATCCCAAGAATTCCTAACATTAAAAGGTATAGAAATGAGGAAAATAAAAGAGAAATAGAGAGAAATCCTCAAAAGAGATATTTTAATAAGAAATAAACAAGATAATGCAAGAAATAAAGAGAGAAGTGAGGGTTTGGTCATGATGAGTAATAATTCGAACCTCACTTGCTTTCTTGGATTACAAGGAATAGAAATAATGAGAAATAAGAAAATAAGAAAGAGGAAATATAAATGAAATAAGTTTTATTAAAGAATACCTTGCTTTTAAAGAAAAATCCCTTTTCCTTTGGAATTTGGGACTCTTTTTTGGCATGCGCATAGATAAAGGCAAGAGGAGGTTTCCCTTAAAATTTGGTTGCAAAGTGATGCACGGATTCCAAGATATGCAATTTAGAAGTTATCCTAAAGTATAGACATTAATTGCATAGTAAATATGTGTCACGATTTATCTGGGAATAAAATCCCGATTTTTTATTTCAGGTGCTCATCTGCGATCGTTGGATCTATGATCCATGGCCTGGGGTGAATCCCGATCTCACGAGGACTGAGGATACAGAGAGCAGGTTGCGATGAGTTTGATCGATGTTTTTTTTCTGAGTTTGGGACCAGCTGCGGAATTTTGGAGGAGTCCATTGACTCCGGGAGATCGAGCCGATCTGACCCACCCCAAGTTTTTAGGGGTTTCTTCGCGTATTGGAGAAGTTCCCAATTCACAGAAGACTCGATGAGACCCTATATATAGGGGATAAGTATCTGCGGAACCATCACCCCTAGCGAGTTCATTGGCATGACCGGACGGAGCCGACGATTGAACCCATGCCTCCAATTGAAGCGTCTGCCATGATCTGCATCTCCGCCTAGGAGCAGATGCTGCTGGTGGAATGAGGAGTAACCCCGACAGTTGGAAGGACACCCACGGCCAATCAAGGGGACCATCAAGTTTGCGAGGTCGAGAGGAAGGGATCGGTGGTCTTGGATCGCACGTAGGCACTCTGGAGTTCGAAGTCAACTTCTCAGTTGACCCCTGGATCGCGTGAGCAGAAGCTCGCGAGGTTGAAGACAACTTGTACAATTTTGTATTTGCCCCTTCGCACCTTCAGACAAGGTAAGGGCATCTTCGTCTATTTCTTCTTTTGATCGCAAGGCGCGCACGATCCCTGGTCACTGGATCCTGGGGGACCAGCGGACCACGGATCGGAGGGTCGTTGTTTTTCTGAAATTGGTAATTAAATCGATGAAAAATGAATTATTTTGCAAAAATCATAACTTCTTCTATGAAGCTCGAATGGGAAAAGTTAATACATAAAAAATGATCATAAAAATACAAGGAATGCATTAAAAATGGTTTGAATATCTAAATCTATACATTTTTTAAAAAGTGTATATTTTGAAGGGAAAAGTGTTAATTTGTAATTAGAAAACCCTAATTGTTAACCAAAGATGGTTTTAATCCTGAAAATAGATTAATGCTAGCATGGTTTACTTGATTAATGTTAAAGATGGTTTTTAACCTATTTTGATGATAGAATTGCAAGGTTTAGGGTTTTTAAACTAATGTGATGGTTAATATGCTTAGAAACCCTAAATAGAAGAAAAAGGAACGAAAAGCATCTATAAATCTGAAATTAGGGTTTTGAGTTGCAAAAGTATGATCTTAGAATTTGTTGTGATAAATAAGATGAGATAATCAGGGTTTGATGGATATTTTGATAAAAGTAAAGTAAAAGAGGTAAAAAGGAAGTAAAACCCTAATTATAGTCAAAACCCTAAAAAGGGCTAGTAACCCTAGGGCGATTAGGCCTATTAGACTTTGGATACCATGATCCATGATAGAGAATATGGCATGTATATTTCAGGATTGAATTGTGTGCTTACTTGCTTGATTCTGGAATTACTTGCTTGATTGGATTATTCCTGCACATGAGTCTGCCCGACAGGTATGTGGTTAATTATGAATAATCGCCTTAGTTTCCCGATGATTTTTCGGATCGTTAATCGCATTGAATGCAAATTATCTGTTGGCTGTTCATACTTGCAAATCATAAAGTCACTATGATTATCACATTAAAAATAGAAGTATGGGTTCTCGCACCTACATGCCACCCTGATGGATGATGCCAAAGGTGAGGCCCAGATGAGTAGACCAATGGACACCTTGAGTGGTGACCCTAGGCACCAAGAAGGTGGCGTATGATATTGCATGACTAGTGGGCACCGTGAGTGGTGACCCCCAAGCACCAAGCTCGGGATTGAGAAGGTGGCCTTAAGTCATTGGCAAAGGGCACCCTAAGGTGGGTATGCAAGGGTTAGGGCAAAAGCGGTGGAGAATGTCATACTAAAAAGTGTAAATTGGCTTGTTAATTATTTTGATTGTGATTATTAAATTGTTAGCCCTATTTGTAAGTTTTTGGTTGTTCCCACATTCCAGTATATTTCGATATACTGACCGAAATTTTGTTTGTCGGTGTTTTAGGAACAAAAATTGAAAGAACAAACAGTAAAGTGACATATTGCGGAAAAAGAAATAAAGTGCAAGGAGGATTAGATAGAATAATTCCAAACCAGGAAAGATAGATTTCCAAGGTTTCCAAAGGTAAGTAATGTTTTAATTTTATACCAAATTCCAGTTAGTTAGTAGAATTTCATAATTGTTATTGATTATTTGCCGAACCTTTGATCTTGTTAATTGGATAACGGCACCGACCATTCGGTCTCCCTTAATTGGGGGTTACCGGGAGGTGGGGTCGTTACAGTGACCCCTTGTCTCCCTTGCTCTTTGTGCTTATTATGGAGACTCTGTCTTCCTCCATTGCTACAGCCGTCCGCGAGGGTAGATTGAAGGTGTTCAAAATTAAAAATACTCTGGTCATCTCACATCTTGTGTTCGCTGATGATGTGATGGTTTTTACAGCTGGTCACTGCAAGTACCTTAGATAGGTCAGATTGATCCTTACTAGTTTTGGGCGCCTCACTGGGTTGTACATTAATGATATAAAATCTAAAGTCTTCTTTTCAAGATCGTGTGACTCGAGGCGGGGGAGAATGAAGGAAGCAGCGGGTATTACGAGGGGGAGGTTTCCTGCTAAGTACCTAGGTGTCCCTATCTCTGGTGGTAAAGGTAGAGGCAAAGACTATGGTAGTTTGGTGGATGAGATGAGATCCAAGATCGACAAGTGGGCTGGTCTTCACATTTCTTTGGTGGGGAGATTAGTCTTGTGTAACTCGGTTCTGGGTGCTAAGACCAGGTTCTGGTGTAGACAGGCTGAGCTTCCCAGGTTCATTTTGGGTAAGCTTAGAATCTTGACGAGTAGCTTCCTGTGGGGTGGTAAGATGCATGGGATTGCTTGGGATATTATAAATAAAGATCGATCTCATGGTGGTTTTGGAGTGGTTGATCCGGTCGGGTTGGCTGTGATTGCTACTGTCCAACGTATCCACAAGTTTATCACCCAATAGGACTCTATTTGGACGGTGTGGATGAAGGAAAGATATGGCTGCTCCTTGGACATAGTGGCTGCGGGATGCAGCTCCGTTGTTTGGAAAAGAATGCTGATGAGTTGGCTTGAAGTGAAATATGCTTACCAGGTAAGGAGTGATGGTGTTTGGGACTGCTTGGTTGCCAAGCCTTGGGAGCTTAAGATATGCGGCCCGCTGGTGCCTTGGGCCGATATCGTTTGGAACAAAGGTCAGTTGCCAAAATGGAGGTGCACCTTGTATAGGGCTATACTTGGGCATCTCCCTACATTCGACAGACTAGCTTCTTGGGGTCTTAATGTCGACTCTAAAAGTGTGCTTTGTGGTGACGCCACTGAAACACATGTACACCTCTTCTTTCTTTGTAGATTTTCTAGGTACATCTGGTGCAGATGGTCCCTCAAAAATGGTTGGGGCGGTAACCCTCCCGGTTGTTTGGATGATGGGCTGAAGTGGATAAGGCAGATAACTAACAGGAGTGCCTCTATGAGAGCTTTTGGTGGTATGGGTATTGCTGCTATCGTCTATTGTATCTGGTTTGAGAGAAATACCAGAATCCACAGTGGTCGGGCTATTGATATGTTTGGTGTTTTTGCGCCCCTTGCTGGTAGACATGTTGCTAATGTAAGGGCTAAACCTGTTGTTTATAAAGGTTTAGACCCGATCACCAGTACACAGTGGGGTTTTTGTAGTTACATGTCCCTCTGTACAGTATAGGTTCACCTATACGCCTTTTTTGAGATAGTAATATTTCACCCGATCCAAGAAAAAAAATAGATATGTTGCATTATTAAACTTTCATAGGATGCAAACACTAACAAATATATGAGTATGGAAAAACTATACTTACATACTAATTACCAATTTTATTGGGTGTCCCTCATTTTCTTCTAGTTTTAAACCTAACGGATCAAAGAAATACAAAGTACATATCTCGGGAAGAACACTAACAACTTCCAATTCTTATTTCTGATTGAATAGAAGGCAAATAAAATAAAAACAAAATTTTAAAACAATGGTATTCATAAGTTAGAAATATAAACAACAAGCTCAAAACTTACACAACATAGAAGTGAGCTATGATCACGGTCCGAGAAGTACCAATAACCTTCATTGTGGCAGTCACATTATCCATGTCTCTACTCAGAGTTCTAACTACATCACTAATCATTGATGGCACTAAAAATGTCATATTTGATACTCTGAACTCTAGCAGTAGTGTAATACAAATGATTTAACATATTTATATGCAATAATATGTTAATATATAGGAAAGAACTATAAAATATGTATTCTTGACATATGACAAGGAACATATATATCATTGATATGTTCAGCCACTGATACTGAAATAGCTTGGAAACATATGTCAATGCTATAATAGTGTCACAATCAATACCTACAACCTCCTCCTGAGGGTCAATGACCATGGTATCTAATTGCACTATATTGTCTAACCATACTATCCACACATTGAAGTTATGGCCTAAGGAGTCAAACAACTCCTATGAAATAAAATGTGGGGGGAAGAATTTAAAACCCAAGGGAGCTTCTTTGGTATTGTGGTCTGCATGCATGTATTCTCATATTAGCTTTAGATTATATATAAATTCAAGATAGGATTTTTCATACCTCAACCAATATGACCAGTCATTTGGTCAAACCAGTAAATTTGTCTGCTACCTCTCTGATTGTGGTAGCATCCAATGCTCATATAGGAGTAGTGTTTCTTTTGATGCGGAAACAATGCGTATGACATTCACATGAACATGATTAGTAGGAAGGAGAACACCATGAACCGTATCAGTGTTTGGAAAATCCACTACATCTGCGCAATATTGTACAAATCATTGATGGAAATATGGCATTTTCTACCCACCCATAATTTTATGGAACACAACATTTAAATTGACACACATATATATTGACTTGAGGGACTACTTTATCAAAACTTATATATGAGTTGACTTAAATTGAATCTTACCCTGACCTACCATGAGGTTCTGATGGACTAATCCCAATACCATTGTGGTTGTGTGACACTGTATAGGTCTTGTGACTAATAGTGAAGCATGCTCCACTAATAAACCTTAAACTCCTCCAAGGCCACAACTATCAATCTTTGCACATCCTATTGCTCAATTCCCCATTTCTTTACTGATTTACACTTTTTTGGGGATGGGACATAAAAAGGTTTTAGCCCAAACCCAACTCCACTGGCACTAATACATCCAGGGTGCTCTTCTGTCCCTAGAGCATATGAAATATAACATGTATTATACCTTAAAGTAATATCCCTTCGGTGTGATCTATGCATGTATATTCATGAGTGATAGATTCAACATATACACTTGTTAAGACAACAAATAATGGACTAGAGACATCATATTTGTCATAGTACTCTTCTTTAAAAATAGGATCAGAAATAAACTATCTGTTCTTCAAAAATAGGATCAGAAATAAACTATCTTTTCCCATGAAGAATGATATAACAATTTTCCTTTACATGATTGTCAATATAGAATACATGATTTACTTGTTTACCATGATTAATGGTTCATCCTTCTCACCAAAACACTCAAAAACTATTGTGAAACCGACTTCATCAACTACAACTCCTTTATTTTTATCAACCCATTTACACCTAAATAAAGGAATTCTAGACTCTGTGTAGTCAATATCTCATGTGTCTTCAATGACACTATAATAAGACATCTTTCCTTCACATGAACTCTTGTCCTTGGCACTAGAAAAATACAATGAAGATGCTTGAAAGGTGACCACATTGTTTTGGATGCCTTCTTATCATCTTGACATTTTGTGAAGTATGAAAATCCATTTATGTCAATCCCTTCATAAGATGTAACATGCGTATTTGGCTTATACATGATCCCTTTGATAGTTTTTGTAATATTATTTGATGTTTTAGATAGTTGACTAAATACTTTCTCTTTAAACCAC
The DNA here is from genome assembly GCA_963693085.1 of Alisma plantago-aquatica. Lineage (NCBI taxonomy): Eukaryota > Viridiplantae > Streptophyta > Magnoliopsida > Alismatales > Alismataceae > Alisma > Alisma plantago-aquatica. The sequence goes on from OY856410.1 coordinate 377,336,266, forward strand.
CTAAAAATGTTTGATTACGCTCTATAGGAATCTACATTTAATTGGGTCGGGGATAATTTGTCTTGATCTCATTGGTGTCTTCGGATATAAATATCCATGTATTCAATGTTGTGTAAAGTATACAAGTGTGCTTGTTCCTACTACTCATGACTGATATCTATTTGTCTTTCTCCCGAAGTACCTTTTCTAGAATAAACATCAGGGTTCATATTATTAGCAGGAGTTCATTACAACTCAAAATTCAATGCAAAAGTCCATAATCTCCCTAGAAACATAGCCTCAATGATACTCCCTTTGGGATGACAATGGTTCGAAACATCACCTTCAAAAACACTCATGTACCTCTCAAAAGGATACATCCGATGCAAGAAAATCAGACTAAACATTTTTGCTTATCTAGCAAAATGGATAACCAGATGTACCATGGTATCAAAGAATGAAGGGGAAATATACTTCTCAAGTTGGATTAGGGTAACAACCACACTTTTGAAATATATATAGAATCTCATAATCAATTAATTTGCTGCATAGAGTGTTTAAGAAGAAGTAAACACTAGTGATTGCAAACATTACATGCTTAGAAAGGATATATCAAATAGCCACAAGCAATATATGTTGCATTAGAATGTGAAAATCATGAGACTTAAGACCTATCAACTTCATACCTTCACATATACCAATCTATGTATATTGGCTAAGTATCTCTGTGGTACCTTATCATTAATCAAGCACTCACAAAAAATACTCTTCTCTAATGTAGACAAGGTGTAACAAGAAGGAGATAAATATTTGTGGCGACCCTTTCTACCTTCATTTGTTAATTCTTTCCTTATACCCATTTCATGTAGGCCCATTTTAGATTTGATGCCATCTTTATTCTTGCCTTTTATACTCAAAAATATATAAATGATGATATCACTAACATTTTTCTCAATATGCATGGCATCGATATAATGTCGAACAATCAAAGAACTCCAATAAGGAAGATACTAGAATATTGACCTCTTTTTTATTAAAAACTTTTCACCTATGGGAGTAGTACATGGTCTCTCACCAAAATGATGTACAAAGTTGTTTAATCTTGCATAAACATCCTCCCATGACATAGTTTTCGGGGAACTCCATTCCTCAGTTGACCCATTGAATATTTTGCACAACTTTTTGTAAGGATGCACATTTGGCAGAAACCTTGGTGACCAATACATATAGTCATACCACCATGTTTTCGTCGGATTGGATCAATATTTTCCTCACATACAAGACATGCGTTGGTTCCTCTGACATTGTAGCTTGACAAGTTCCCATAAGCTTGAAATTCATTACAAGTGCAAAACAACATAACATGTAAATTAAACATATCTCCATGCAAAGCATTGTAAATCATCACAACACAACCCTAGAGTTTCTTTAGGTCATCAATTAGAGGTTCAAGGTAAACATCAATATCATTGCTAGGTTGTTTGGGGCCCAATTTAGCAAGGTCAAAATGATGTATTTATTCTCCATACACAACCACAGAGGATGATTGTATATAACAATTGTCACTTTAGTCTTGCCTTTTATATTAAACAAAGTACAAATGATGCTATCACCAACATTTTTTTCAATATGCATGGCATCAATATAATGTAAAACTATTAAAGAACTCCAATAAGGAAGATCCCAGATTATTGACCTCTTTTTTATTAAAGACTTTTCACCTATGGGAGTAGTACATGGTCTCTTACCAAAATGATTTACAATGTTGTTTACTCTTGCATAAACATCTTCCCCTGACATAGTTTTTGGGGAACTCCATTCCTTAGTTGACCCATTGAATATTTTGCACAACTTTCTATAAGGATGAACATTTGGTAGAAACCTTTGGTGACCAATATATATAGTCATACCATCATGTTTTAGTCAGATTGAATCAATATTTTCCTCACATACAAGGCATGACTTGGTTTCTCTAATGCTGTAGGTTGACAAGTTCCCATAAGCTTGAAAGTCATTAATACTACAAAACAACATAATACGTAAATTAAACATATCTCCATGCAAAGCATCATAAGTCATCACACCATAACCCCATAGTTTCTTTAGGTCATCAATTAGAGATTCAAGGTAAACACCAATATCATTGTCATAGACCAATTGCTATGTTGTCTACATAATGTTCCATATGGATTCATCCCGTCTATACAAAGTCTAAGTCTTAAATTCCTAGCTACTTGGCCAAATTCAAAATACTATAAATACATATTCTTTCACTGTGGGGAATCAAATGCATGTCGTACCATACGATTGTTTCTTTTCTTTACATCTGCATGCCAAGATAAATTTTGTGCATCTATGGTATAAGCAAATACGCATTGAAACTATGGTATAATAGGAAAATACCAATCACCTTGGCATGAAACTCGGTTTTGATCTTGACATTTTGTACCTAGACACCCCTCATGTCAAATGTTCTTATAGATTGATATAGTCCTCCTAAAACAACACACATTCATTTGTGCATACATGTATCTTCTTAACCTCCATTCCCATTGGGCAAATCTTTTTCATTTCATATGTTGAGATTGGAAGCTTATTGCCTTCAGAGAGAATTTCTTTCAACAAAGACAATAGAGAAGTGAAGCTTTTATCATTGCATCTATTGTTAGCATCCAGAGTATACCATCTCAACACAGTGCTCAACTTCATAAACTTAGTACAACCTAAGTATAATTGTGTCTCAACATCATGCACAACGTTTCAAAATCAGGGAGGTAGATTTGTAAAATTTACCCTACAACTATCTAGCATTGCATCAACTATGTCTGTTAGAATTGGTTTTTTTCTCATCAACATCATTAGCCATTTCTTCTTTTAACACAACTACAACAATCGACATCTTCTGAATTCATACTAGGAATTTCTCTTTGCCATTACCATTTTTATAGCCCTATAAAATTCCATTGCATATGACATGATCTTTGATCGTGTCAATAATGTAAACTTTGAAGTTGTTACTACAATGCTTATAGGAGGAATACAACCTATCTCTAGGTTGTTTTCTATGTTCCTCTACATATCATACAAACTGATCGAGACCATTAATAAACTATGGAGTGCAACAATTTGGATTGGACATCCATGATTGATACATTCTATGATCTAATGGAAGATGAGTATCTCACCATTTGTTAGCTAATAAGTTAATTTTAGAGAAAATATATGTTTGAATTGATCCCTAATAATCTATTAGAATTCACATTCTTGAATGTGTACCACCTATCCCATTCTTCAGTACTTCATCTCATTAGTAAGTGTATAATGCATGTTTGACTTCAATAACTTTCAAAGCATTTCCTTGTAGTTCTGCAAGTACATCGATGTAGATGGGCATTTACCCATCTACATATGTACGGAAAGAACAAAAGATGAAATTTTGTTGAAATTTAGTGGAATCGAACACGTATTATATACTTACATCCCAAGTGTGATGAAGTGCTCTAGAATAGTACCAAATTAGGGATTATCCAAGGTTTACTCCTAATGAGTAAATCTTGTATGGGTTTCTAGGCCAACAACATGGTTTAGAAATTAGGGATTAGAATCCAAGATTTATATATTAGAGATCATATATTAGCATTTATATATTAGGGTTTAGAAATCATTGGTTTACATATTAGAAATTCTAGATTAGGTTTATATATTTGGAGTTAAATAGTTTATTCTAACACAATATTCAAACAAACCAAATAACCAATTCAAAACTCATATCAGACTAAGAACACCCAAATTATTTCTTAAGGCTTACATATTGTTCACAAAATGACTATGGAGAATTTTTTTTTAGAATCATGACATTCATGCATCGATGTAGTTATTGTAAATCATCACATTCATGCATCAACTTAGTTATTGTCAAACATAATTCAATACAAAAATTTGGTTATGTTTCATATGATCTAGCAACCCTATTGAAACATCATTATCATTATAATATGACTAATATCTTATAATATCAATATATTTCATCATCATCAAGTTATACATGTATTAACCATGATCAACAATCCTATTTATCAAATTAAGGGGTTACTTGCACTAATTATCCCATAATTGAGAGGTAAGGGAATCACCATCGTCATCAATCTTATACTATATATTCACTACAAAAAATGAAGGAGAAGGGCATGGAGCATAGCCAACTACCTTGCACTGGTGAGGAGTCAGTGCCGACATCCATGTTGGCATGGATTTCGAGTAGCAGAAGGGTATTGGCATAAATTTGGAGTAGTAAGGCGCTCAATCGATAGAGTAGAATAGGGAAACGATGGATAAGCGAGTAGCAGTAGCATAAGTGGGTAGTGGAGGAGTTGGAGTCATCAACAGGGGCTGTTGAGTAGTAGAACTATTGCTGAGGGCATAGGTGGTGGTGGTGGTAGAAGAAATTGCCAGAGAATTGGTCCAGAGAAACACGACGAGGGGAAAGAGGGTGTGATAACCTGGATTTTCACTCTCATTCATTAAATACCCTATTATACTCAACAACCTCCCTCACCCACACCTTGATAAATTTAAGTCACTTTATGGTCGATTGATAAATTGATTTTGATTAAATATCACTTTTGTCCACTATGTGACTCTAAATTGAGTTTTGAGCTAAGTGGCATGCTTTTTAAGCATCACCAACTTGCAATCACTTTTGAGCCCTTTTAGTGAAATCTTCTTTCTATGGAATATATGTCATGTTGTAGATGAATCAATTATGAATCCAACAACGTGAAAACTACATATTATGAACCATCATAGCCCATGTTATACCCTCTTGAAATTTGTCACTTTACCCTTGATTCAAATCCGATTTTTGCTTGACTTGAGCCTATTTGGGCCCCAAATTGGGTGTGGCCCTTGAACTCCTCCCCTTGTTGCTTGGCTATCTAGGTTAGTTCTAGGGGACCAATCACATGTCTTTATTGTGCATAATGAGTGATGGCCCTTGGATCTTTAGGCTACATATTTGGGTGTTGATCTGATGACTTAGGATCGTCTTCTTCCTCTGTCAGGCATGCACATGCTTTTCCAGCCTTGTGGTCATCCTTGTTGGGACCACAACAATCAACTCCTTTAGACTAACTCACACCTATCTGATCCTTTCGTCACCCTCTTCTTCATTTTTCCTCTCAAATTCTACTATTTCATGTCCTATTTCCCCTCCATGGAGTTTTTTGAACTTCAAGTGTAAAATAACTTTAGTGAGCCTACTATCTCCCCCCGGACATCCACATATCACACCAGGCACATCAATAAGTTTTTGGGTTTGAGGCACATCTCCTCGGCCACCTAGTGCCACTCAAGGGCCCCCTTTCTCAAGATCTAGGGATCTAGATCAACTCTCATCAGGTTTAATTTTTGAAAAATCATATTTTCATCACCCTAACCCAAATATGAACATATTATGTCACTTTTGGTTGGAAAAATATGAATTTTTCAAGAAAAATACTTACATCTTCTAGATCTTCTTGCTCCTCCACCGATATCCCCCAAAGCATGCTTTTGACATATTTTGACTACTTTATCCTATTTGACAAATTGATCTTAAAATTTTATGTACCAAAACCTGATGCTAGCCTAATTTTAGTATCGTGAACATCTATATACTTAAGTATTTGAAGTTTACCTATTCTTGTACCCTTGAGTGATCCAATGTTGCTTAAATGACCTAAAATGAGCTCTTATGATTAAGATCACCTCTTTTGTGCGTAACCTTGATTGGATGTGGCCCAAATTTTTATATTTGATTTAAATCTGTAACCTTTGATGCATTTTGAACTAAGACTTCGAACTTGTCATTGCTAGAATCCTAAATTTACTTGATGATTTACTTTGAACCTTGAAACATACCTTATATTGATATTTTATGTTGAATCTCAACCCTTGCTTCTATGTGGGTCTTCGATGAACAAGATGATCATGTGGACTCAAAATTAGTAATCTTGCATGATTTATAAACCCAATTGCTATGTTGAATATTCTTGTGCCTTTATGTGACTAAATGCCTTAATCTTGACGTGATATGTGATGTAGTAATCATGTTGATAACTAGTCTCTAATCATATGAAAACCATGTGCTTTTGATTTTACATTTTGTTTTATGATCTAAAATTACTATCTTGATGATGTTTGGGATTCATAACTCAAGTGGACCCCATCCATACTCTAATGAAGGCAGCATTGCATGATCATAACTCAATATAACTAGTTACGCCAATGTTGATGCTTATGTTTACTAAGCTTGCTCAAATATTATGATTGTTGTATTTAAGATCTTGGAACTCTGATAATATATCCTTGATCTTGTGGTGATGTGTAACTCTAGGTCCTAATGAACACATGACTTTCTAAGTTTCTTGATAGTTCCTATGCATGACCTAGTTGAGATATTTAAATCAATGATGAAAGATATGATACCTAGACTTAGGTTCCACATACAACCACCATGGTTATGATTAATGATACATAATCTTGCTAATATTAATCCAACTATACTCATTTTTAATGTCAGGATATCTAATGCCATGATCTAGTCAAGTTGCTAATTATAGTCTTCTAATCAAGTATTGTAATCCTGTACTCCAATCAAGGTACACTTTATCCTCCTATTGGATAGACTAGTGGTATTGAACTTGGTTGTAAGCTTGTATGCTTAAATTGTTTAGCCTTATATACTCCTTGGAGATACTTGTTCCCTATGATTAGTATGCTCATTTTGCTTGAAATATGTTAAAAAAACCTTGAATATAAGTGAACTTGTCCATTATACAAACCTTGTGTACTAGCCTGTATTCTTGGGGTGAGGGTACAAGGCATGTTGAAGTAGGTCTAGCTTGTTGGCATAGGTCTTGAGGTCCCTGACGTATATATAAGGGTTAGCTAATCTTGAGCACCCGTACAGACCCTCCATTTGAGGAAGTTGGTCAATGGGAATATATTGTTGTTAAGAAAGTCTTTCATGATGTTGATTTATGTCTTGTTGTCATATTATGTTTTGCTAAGAATATATGTTTCTTAAACCTATGAGTTTTTGTATTTTATATCATACTCAACAGAATTATGTTGATGTGTACCTTTTTTATGATTTTAGGTAACAAGTACATTGTGACTCTTTCTATAATCACTACTGCTACTCTATGATTATAATTTGTGGCTCTTACTATGATGATATCTGATGCCATGCAAACAAAATTCATATGGGTTCTTATATGGGACTACAATCTTGTCAGGTACTATTTTAGTTCCTTTTATTCCATGTTATCTCTTATCTTGTTCTTGTTTTTTGTTTTATTTATGCATATGTTATGTGATCCATTCTAGGGATTGACGCCCAAGTCCACTTGTCTTTGGCTGTGTAGCCATTAGGAGTGTGGACTTAGGGTAACAAATAGATTCGTGATAGAGGGGTTTCTTGTGGGGTTTAAGTAAGACATACCTCATCGGCTATTGTAAAAAATAGGTGATGCAACCTATCTAGGTGGTTAAATTAGAAAAACATCAAGAAACTTGTGTTTTATCATAGGTTAACTATGATAAAACCAATGACGAAACTAGTGTCTATGCGACACCTACTTCGTCAGTTTAGTTCATGACAACCAATGAGAAAATCCAATTTTGGGGGAAGATATCACAGGACTGTTGGAACAAACCCATTTCTCGTTGATTTGTGTAGGAAAAACTAAGGAGATAGACATTCAGGGTTATGCTCTACATCTTGTCAGTTATTGTATGATAAACCAATAACATTGGATTTTTGGATGCAAATGAAATGTCTCCCCCAAATTTGCATGAAATTGTATTTTCACGATCGGTCTTTGTCATCAATTTATTTGTGAAACAGCTGACAAGATAAATAATGTGCATCTTGTGTCTTCTCTATTGGTCAATCATGACATGTTCTTTAAGGGACTGGTGAGATATATTATGTCGTTAGTTTTTCTTGAAAAAAATGACGACATATGTGGTTTCTGTGGTAGTGATGAAACTTCAACCAATATTTCCTTGTTAAGTATTCTATCTCCTGACAAGCTTTCATCCCAAGGGAGAAAAGTTTGATTTTCAAACAACCACCATTAAGAAAAGCATATATTCACATGGTCCATTTTAGATAATCAAAGCATCAATCACTAGTAAAGTCTTAATCACTTGAAATTCTATGATTTGATTTATCTCTCTTTTATCTTGATAATCCTTCATCAATTACAACTTTTACAAAAGTAAAAGTTAAGGAATTTCCAAGTCCTCATAGATTTCCAAAAAAAATTGAGCTAGTATTATTTTCAATTGAATTTCTTCCATAACCTTGATTTTATGTTGTGGTGGAAGTTGAATATATATTTATTAACTCAATGGCCGATGTAACAAATACATTTAGTGGGGATACATTAAGATATGCCCCATTTTTTATGTAAGATGAGTGGGACCTTCAGACCTTGGTGGTTGATTGTGATGTTAGTGTTGTATGAAAATTCAATAATTACATAATTTCATCTTTGGAGAATGTTATGATCTTTGTCTTAGTTATCTATGACATCATTTGATCCAAATTCTTAGGATAAAAGCATTTTTACACAAAGGCTCCTTCACAGATCTTTGAGATAGAATATGTATGCATCAACAATCTTTTAATGAGCTCCCACATAGATATGTTAGGTGTAGTTTTCTTCATGTTCCCCATGATGTTATGATTCTTTGGTAGAAGAAGATTTATTTTGGTTTTCAAGATGTATCATCATGTGGTCCTTCTTGCCAATATTAATAGAGAAATTCAAGTGGTGTTGGAACTTTGCTAATATCTAATTAACATGGTAATTTTATGTACCAGATGGTGCAACAACCAAGTTTTTTTTTGTAACTAAGTTATTCATCAATATCAAAGTTTTCCTTATGTGGGATGTAATTTGATGTTAACTTTATGTGTTGTGTTATTGTTGTATCCTAGATGGAGTGGGTCTTTTGAGGGATAAAGTGATGAGGATGTGAAAATTTGGTAAAGCCATTGTGATGAAGTAAGTTGCTCTAGTCTTGTTTCAATTCCTATGTTCCCCCTTTATGTTCGCTTTTGACATCAAATCATTATTTTTTACTACTTGATTAGTATTGAAACCCAACTTCAAAACAAAATGATCAATATGAACATTATGTACCTTGTGACACTACAACTTAGGCTAACTAATCATATCATCCAAAGTAGTACATTAAGTCATCTAAATTTATATTTTGCCTGTCAAATTTTTTACATACGTTCTACACAATATGTTGAAGCTATGATCGAAATTTGAGCCTAATTGGAAACTCCTAAAATTTTCTAGAATTTCATGAAGTTTATGCGCAAAATTCATTTATATTGGTCTTTTAATCCAACTTTTCCCCATCATCAATGTGGCAAGCTGAGGGGGATGAGTCCCAGCCCTCTATCTAGATCATGTGGATCGAGGCATGATCGAGCACCCAGAGGGTTATCATCTACCTCCCACCCTTTGTAGTTAGGAGAGAGTGAGCCCGATAACGTTCAAGTCGCCACCTCACACCTTATCGCAAACATTCATTCGCCAAAAGATCTTCATCTTGAGATTTCTCACCCAACCAACCCAAATTTGATCGGGTTTCATTCACCATTGAACCATCCCAACAACTCCCTCACCTATCCTTCTCACTCTTGTGGCAATGGATCAACCCGAGATCCTAGCTAGTCCTAAACCTAACCTCAACCCTATATAGCACCCCCAGATATTGTTGCCGCCATCCCTCATGATGAACCCAGGCTTTTGTGCTCTCTCCTGACCTAGACCACCCTTTATTTCTCCTTTAGGCCTTAGTGGAACTGCCGCACAACATATTTGGTCATTAAACAACCTCACCTCTTTTATATAAATCTCCACCTTCCACCACACTATGAGGCCAACCACTTCACTATTGACGGTGGTGCCTATTTCTCCCAAACATCCCTATTACCGGTGACCCTCACTATCACGGTCCTTCCTAGCCAAGCCCAGTAGTCGGGTTGGGAACTACAACCTCCAGTCGCCCGACCTTGATCACACGACCGTGCTTGTGAAGAATCACAACCACCCGATCACGATCGAGTGATCAGACGTGAACGGTCATTCCACCTCACACTTAAGAAATTTGCCTCGATCGTTGTCATCCACCCAGGGATCAACGTCAAGGGATTTTCCACACGATTGAAGGTATTTTATCCCTCTCTCATTAATAATTGGTAAAATTCTCAAATCTTATTTAAACCATGGAAAATGCATTATAGCTCCAAAATTGTCAAATTATTGTCCATTTTCATCAAAAAATTAGCCTGGTCCAATAAATTGGTTACACGAACTGAATTGTATCCTTGTTCTCCATTTTTATTAAAACATCCATAATAGCCAATTCGAATAAATACATGTTATCTTTTCTTGTTAATATTTGACCACCAAACCTAAGATCTGATCCTTGACATTCCTCCTTAAATCTACCGAACCCTGATTTGATCTTGAACAAAAATGATATTGATTTATTATGATTATGATCTAGAGATTTGATAATGACTCGATTGATGATAATAATTAGGCTTATCATTATATCTAAAATACCTGGGTAGGTCACTCATACTTGGAATATACTTGACACTTGAATAAATGTTGGATATCTTGAAATATTGTTGATCATAAGTGAATGATCTACCCTAAGGTTTAAATAGGAATGAATAAACCTAATCATGAACAATGAAACATGATCTTTTAATATCATGATCTTGACTTCCAAATCTTGTTGATCTAGGATCTGACTTGGGACTCTATCTATTTTTTCTTGGGATTTTATACTCTGAAAAACATAAAAAAAGGATCGCTATCATACCTCCTCCTTGAACATACCAGTGGTATTGATGATACTTTTATGTACCTCTTGAAAATGTATACTTGGCTATGTATTAGTTTGATCCACCTTGTTCCCTACTAATTAGTCTTCTGATTTTTCTATATTATGGTTTGCAACAAACCTGAAACATAATTGATATTGCCTATCATGAATTCCAGTAATAATTATTGTTGATATTGAGTACAAGAGACCTCCTCATTCAAAGGGTGGAACTTGTACAAGTTGTTGACCTCCTCCCTTATATGGAGTGATGGCGACTGGTGAACTCCCCCCATCTCATTGGGGTGATGGAACCACATATATATAAGCATGCTTGTCAATATATGCATAATGAGAAACTCATAATAAGATCATGTCAAATAAATAATATTTTGAATCGCTTGTTGGTTATTTGAATATAAGACATGCCATGTATACTACTTTGATATCAAATTGTTTTACTTGTTTTTAATTGTGTACAATGCAATTGCATTGATTGTATTTATTTTATTTATTTTAGACCATGCAAAGAATTGAAGATTATGCACATGTGATTCTGTTGTTTACTTCATTTTATCTGCTAAAAATAAAGATTGCTAGATCAACCAGGAATTTACATGGGAGCTAATTTTATTGGGATGTAGTTTTTAGTTTGTCAGATTTCTTTTCTTGTCATCTTTTGTTTCTGTGTTGGCTATGGGCCCTTATGTAATAAACCTTATGGTTCAATTTCAATAAAGTAGAATGTTATTTTTTTTTGCATAATATGTGTGTGATCTTCGGGCCACTCAGGGACGGGCGCTCTAATCCCTTTAACATTGCCCATCCAGACAATGGGATTGGGATTAGGGTAAGAATGGTTCCATGAAAGTTGGTATTAGAAGCATAATAGACTTCATATGCCTTAATGAAATGATATTCTTAAATATCTTAACCAAGGAAGTCATAAAGTTCACTGTGGTGAAACTGAGGTATCTTGAAAGAGCATAAAGGGGGTTCTAGCATAATTCCTCCTATCCCTTTTCATGGTAGTTGAGGTTCCTCCTAGTCCACCTCACCTTAGTGGATCAAAAAATGGAATGAAGGACTTCCTATAACCCTAGAGAGTCTTCTACTATCTCATCTCTTCTTTAAGGACTACCTTAAGCCACCTATTAGAATGAAGTAGGACGACTCCTCATATTTTTGTTCTCATTAGGATGTCTTGACTCGATTTTACTCTCTCTATATTAGGTATCCTAAGGATGGGAAAGGACTAAAATTCGAAAATAAATTGAGAAAGTTGAATTAAGGTTGCAATATAGTCATGATCTAACATATCATTGATTTGAAAATTATAAATGATAAAACTTATTCCAATTGAACCTTTGCAGATGGCCCCAAAAACTAGACACAATAAGGATGGTGAAGGAACTTCTGGAACAAAGAATAAGAGAAAGAGGCCTCACGGGAGTGATGATGAGGAAGTCACTTCTTCCAATAAGTCCAGATATATGGGGAATTAGGAAACCAATTAGAAAGCCATTATGGATGATGTACATGATCTATCATTCCATACAACATCATTGTGCCAACCAATAACTCCAAACCCATCACCATACATGATTTCATGAAACTTGGCCCAGAAGCCTTTTACTGTGGGAAAAATATGTTTGGTCACCCAAGTCATCCCTATTAACTGGGAAGCCCTTAAACCTATTTTCACTACTCATTTCCAACCTACCACTAAAAGGAAAGAGAAATAGTAGTAGAACCAGTGCCTTACCCTTATCCAAGGTAGAAACACTATACCTGAGTATAGTCAACAATTTTGTCTCGCAGAGTGACATGTCAAAAACCTCACAATAGAGCAAACGATAGACCTTTACATCGATGTGCTCTTCCTAACCCTAAAGGCCTTCGTCTACTCATCCAACCCTACCATTATTTAGGAATCCTATGACCATGCCTTATATATGGAGAGAACCCTAGGGATGGGACACAGAAAGTCTCTACCTACCCTAGCCTACCTAGGTCTTAATAATGTTGTGTTAGTAATGCCTGAAATGAAAGGAAAACCCCATGATAATGGAAATAAGAATAGAATTTGACAGAAGAATCCCAGAATCCTCCCACCTAGCATAACAACCAAGACCAGAACTAGAGCTACAACCAAGGCCCTGATCGGAATCAGAATCCTGGCCCAAATAGTAGACAACGTCAAATTCCCAATATTCCCCAGTTCCACAATTGTGGTAATGTCCACTCTGGCTAGTGCAAGTACCCAACTTTAGTTTGCCAATTCTGTAAATAAGAGGGAAACTTCAGAGACAATTACCCTGGCCCTCCTCCAGCATTGGCCAAATAGGGTGAGCACATGCCATCATGTGTCTTTGTAGGGAATGTAGATGAGGCAAATGTCAATGGGAACAAACTCATGGATGGTACTATTTCAATTCAAAATCATTTCCATAATATATTATCATCATTAACTTGTACCAACAACTTACATCGAATATATGTATATATAGGTATGATGCAAATCTATGACCATTCAATTGTCAATCTTTTTTACTTCAGGTCAACACATACCTTCATATCTAAGAGACTTTCCTCTATGCTCAATCTAGAAACATGAGACTTAGGGTACATACTTGATGTAACTACCCCAAGTGGGAAAATGAAATTAATCTCCTACTATATTGTAGAAAAAGTCCCTCTATCTTATGTTGGTCGTAATCTAGAGTTAGATTTTATACTCTTATACATGGAAGACTTTAACCTTATCTTGGGGATGGATTGGCTTTATAAAAATCATGTTGTGATGGATTGTCGTGCCAAGAAAGTCATCATTTCTAGATCCGACCTCCCTATTTTTGTAATTCCTAGAAGAAAATATTGAAATCAAAATATTCTCATTTCCTTGATGCTCAAACCTTGATATCCAAAGGGTGTAAAGCATACCTAGCAACTGTAACTATAGTCAATCATGATATGAGTACCCTAGAAAATATTAGACATAGTGCGTGATTACCCAAGTGTATTTCTTGAAGAGCTCCCTTGGCTACCACCTAATTATGATATTGAATTCTCAATTGATTTAACACCTGGTACTACACCTATTTCTTGGGCACCCTATCAGATGGATCATGTTGAATTAACTGAATCAAAAAGGCAATTGCACAAATTTATAGACAAGGGTTTCATCCACCCTAGTTCATCTCCTTGGGGAGCACTTGTTCTATTTATTAAGAAAAAGGATGCAACCCTTCACATGTGCATGGACTATCATATGATTAACCAAGCTACTGTGAAAAATAATTATCCATTTCCCAAAATTGACAACCTTTTTTTATTAACTTCATTCTTCTCATGTCTTCTTTGAAATTAATCTCCGTTCTGGTTACCACCAACTCCAGGTTTAGGACAAAGACATCCCCAAAACCTCCTTTGAAACTGAGTACATGAATTATGAATATTTGGTCATGGCATTTTGGCATAATGCAAGGGAGAAGGCCCAGATTCCTAGAGGGAAACATATGAACTTGATGAATAGTGTCATCCAACCTTTCATCGATGAGTTTGTAGTGGTCTTCATTGATGATATCCTAATATATTGAAATGACATTGAGTCAGATTGTGTCATCTTTGCAAAGTCAGTATCCTCCAAATTCAGAAATTCTATGCAAAATTATCTAAATTTGAGTTCTAGAATACTGAAGTCATGTTTCTAGGACACAATTTTTTGTGGGAATTTTTTTGACCCCGCTAAAGTATTGGTTGTTCTTGATTGTAAATTCCCCAAAAATGTTTCTCAAATTGGAATTTTTCTGGGTCTTGTTGGGTATTACCAACATTTTATATCCAACTTCAGCAAAACCACCTTGCCTCTCACAAAGCGCACCAGAAAATGAGAGTGGTTTGTCTGGTTGAAGGAGTGTGAGTTTGGTTTTCAAGAATTGAAGACAAATCTAACAATCACACCTGTCTTGACCCTTCCTTTGGGAAATGATGGGTTTTCATATTCAAATATGCATCGAGGTTCAATCTGGGTTGTTTCCTCATGCGGTAAAGAAATTTAGTTTCTTATGCCAGTATACAATTGAATCCAAATGAGGTCAACTACCCAACCCATGACCTCAAGCTTTTCACCATCATATATGTATTGAAGATATGGTGACATTGCATGTATGGTGCCGCCTTCGACATCCTCACCGACCACAAGTGTCTGAAGTGCATCCTGACACAAAAGCATCTCATTCTCAAACATAGGCAATATCTCGGGTACCCCAAAGACTATGACTTCACCATTGCTTACCACCCTGGTAATGAAAACGTGGGGGCTGATGCACTCAGTAGGAAGCATGCTAAATGTGCTACCATTTTCACCACCAAGTGGAGAAACATCGAGGTCATCACACTATGGGCCCTAAGGCATATGAATGATATTCTCATATTGTCCATCATTCGTGTCAAACCCAACATTCAATCTGAGATTTTGTTATATCAAAAGAGTAGCAAGAGTCTCGAGATGATAACAAAACTAATAGAAAAGCCTTAGACACATCTTACAGTTGGTATGTATGGTGGTATCTAATACAAACAATGCATATGGGTCCCAGGGGATTCAGATATGACAGAGAAGGTGCTATGAGAAAACCATGGGTCAATGTATATAGTGCGTCATGGATTGACTGAATTGTACAAGGATCTGTAGAGGCACTTCAGATGGAGGAATATGAAGACCGACATTCCTGCTTTCATCTCTAGGTGTTTGACTTTCCAAGAGAGCAAGGATGAATATTAATGGCTAGTAGGTCTTCTACAACCCCTACCTATCCCTGAGTGGAAATGGGAAAACACTACCATGGATTTTTTGGTGGGTCTACCCAGACCAAGAAAGGGAGCGAAAAATATGGGTTGTAGTAATGATGTCACAAAATCAACCCATTTTATTCTGATTAAGAAAACAACCAAAGTTCTAAAGTTAGTAGAGCTTTACATTCATGAGATAGTCAGATTTCATGGGATCCATGTATCCATCATTTCAAAATGTGATGCAAAGTTCACTTCCCACTTAAGGAGACAAGTTCAAGAGGAACTAGTGACTCAATTGAACTTCAGTACTACATATCATCCACAAACTAATGGATAGTCTGAAAGGAGAACTTAGGTTTTAGAAGACTTGTTTAGATCATGTGTCCTTCATTAGGGTGGTTAATGGGGCCACTATTTGCCTCTTGTTGAATTCACCTACGATAACAACTATCAGTGCAATACAAGTTTTCTTCTGTATGAAGCCTTAGATGGAAGGGCATGTAGAACACTACGTTACTGGGATGAAGTAAGAAAAAGACAAATTCTAGAGTCTGAGGAGCTACAACTTTATTCTAACAATGTAAACCTAATAAAAGAAAGGTTGAAAATGGAACAGGACTGTCAAAAGTCTTATGTTTATGCACACATGACAAATACTCAATTTTTTGTGGGTGGCCATGTCTTTTTGAAGATTCGATCGATTCGAGCTATTGCTAAGAACAAGGGAAATCTTAGCCCTAGATATGTGGGTTCATTTGAAATTTTAGACTGTATTGCGGAATGTGCTTACAGGTTGGCTCTGTCTACAATATAGCATGATTTACAATGCCTTCCATGTTTTGACTCTAAAGCGACATGTCAAGGCAATTTATCCATGTCCTCAATCATGACCCAATTAAATTTAAGGACATCCTAGTATTTAAGGAAGTTCCAATCAAGATACTGGATACTCACATCAAGGAACTCAGAAATACAAATATCAATATGGTGAGACTGTTGTGGAAGCACCATGATGTGATGATTCTACCTGGGATTTGAAGTCAGATATGGAGGAAAGATTTCCTGACCTCTTCAAGGAAGTCTGTATTTTGGGGACAAAATTCCTAATAAGGAGGGGAGGATGTGATAGAGTGAGTTTCTATAGTCTTGTTCAATACTTGTTTTCCATCATGTGTTTCCACTTTTGTCATAAATTCATTATTTCTTGAGTACTTGATCAATATGGACACTCAATTTCGAAATGTAATGATCAATATGAACATTATGTACCTTGTGACACTACAATTTAGGCTAACTAATCATATCATCCAAAGTATTACATTAAGTCATGAAACTTTATCTTTTATATCTCAAATGGTTTACATGTGTTTGTCACAATGAATTTAAACCATGGTCCATATTTGAGCCTAATTGTACACTCCTATGAATTTCTAGAATATATTGAAGCTAATGTGAAAAATTCTTTTATATTGTCCATTTTATCCATCTTTTCCATGTCATAAATCCTCGACAAGCTGAGGGGGATGAGTTCCAAATCTCAAATCTGGATCCCATGGATCAGGGCATGATCAAACAACTGGGGGGTTGTCATCTACCTCCCTCCCTTTGCAGGGAGGAGAGAGAGAGCCCAATCAGGTTCAAGCCACCACCTCACACCTTATAACAAAGTTTCGTTTGCAAAAAGATCTTTGTCTTGAGATTTCTTTCCCAACCAACCTGACTTTGATCATATTTTGTGTGTCATTGCACTGTCCCAACAACTCCCTCACCTTTCCTTCTCACTCTGGCACCCATGGATCAACCCCAGATCATAGCTATACGTAAACCTAACCTCAACCATATATAACACCCCCCACAGATCGTTTTCGCCATCCCTCATGATAAACCCAGGATTTTGTGCTCTCTCCTGACCTTGACCACCCCTGATTTCTCTTTTAGGCCTTAGTGGTGCAACCACACAACACTTTTAGGTGTTTTATAACTTTGCCTCCTCTCTACAAATGTCCCCCTTCCACCACACAGTGAGGCCATAGAAACCTTAATCGGACCCTTCACTGCCGACGGTGGTGCCTATCTCTCTCAAACCCCCTATCACTAGTGACCCTCACTATTATGGTCCTTCCCAACATGCCCTGCATGTGGGTTAGGGACGATAGCCTCGAATCCTCCAATCTTGATCTAGAAACCCTACTCACAAAGAATCACAACCACTCAATCACAATCTAGTGATCCAATGTGAACACCTATTCCCCTTCACATTTTAGAAGCCTCCTTAATTGCCTTCATCCACCCAGGGATCAACGACTCCAGATATTCCATGAGATTAAAGGTATTTCAACCCTCTGTCACAAATAATTGATAAAATGCTCAGATCTTATTTCAATCATGGAAAATGCAACATATATCCAAAAATGTCAAAATTATAGTCTACTTCCATTAGAAAAATTTGCCTGATCCAATAAAAATTGTTACAAGACCTGAGTCATATCCTTGATCTCCATTTTTATTAAAAAAATCCATATTAGACATTTCAAATACATACATGTTATCTTTTCTTGTTAATATTTGACCACCTGACCCAAGATCTGATCCTTGACATTCCTCCTTAAATGAAATGAACCTTGATCTGATCTTGAACACAATGATATTGATATATTACGATAATGATCTAGAGATTTGATAATGACTTGGTTATTGATGATAATAATTAGGATTATCATATATTCCTAAAATTTCTAGGTAGGTCATTCATACTTGAGATATGCTTGGCACTTGAATAAATGTTGGATATCTCAAAATATTATTGATCAGAAATGAATGATCCACCAAAGGTTTAAATAGGAATGGATAACTCTAATCATGAATAATGAAACATGATCTTTTCATATCATGATCTTGACATCCAAATCTTGTTGATGTAGGATCTGAATTGGGACTCTGATATATTATTTCTTGGGATTTTATACTTTGAAAAAAAAATCCAAAAAGATATGAATTAACTTTCTCCTTGATAGGACTAGTGGTAATAAAATCATGTCGAAAAATTCTATTTTGAAATTGCCTATTGATTGTTTGAATATAAGTCCTTCTAAGTATACTACTTTGATATAAAATTAATTTACTTGTTTTTAATAGTTTACCATGCAATTGCATTGATTGTGTCTTGATTTTATTGATTTTAGTCCATGCAAAGAATCGAAGATTGAGCACCTGCCAATATGGTATTTCCTTCATTTTATCTCCAAAAAATAAAGATTGCTACATCAATCTGAACTTTATATGGGAGTTGATGTAAATGGGATGTAGTTTTCAGTTTGTTAGATTTATTTCCTTGTTCTTGTTTCTTTCTAAGTTGCCTATGGGCCCTTATGTAATAATCCTTATGGTAAAATTTCAATAATGTAGAATGTTATTTACTTTTTGCATATTACGTGTTTGATCTTTGGGCCACTCTGGGATGGGTTCTCTAATCCCTTTAACACTGCCTATCCAGACAGTGGGATTGGGAATAGTGTAAGAATGGTTACATGGCAGACATCATGATGTTCACTAATGTACTATCATTATTGGTCATTATCAAGATTAGTTCACCTTTTGGATTGTTGTGCTATCTATGGATGATGCAGAGAAGGTCCCACCACTAACATGTATGATTTATATGGTGGTTGCTTCATTAAAAACATCTTGAAGAATTTTGGTTGCATCATTTTCTTATGTCGTTTTTGTTATTGTAGGAATTTTGATGCAATATTTAGTAACATCTTCCTTTATTGTTGAGTTCAATGAACTTGCAATTTTAGTTGTCTTGTAAATTAACTAAGAAGTGCCCTTATGGTTGGGGAACTCAATGGAATTGATGAGTGTCAAGCATTTGGAAGTTCTAAAGTCTCTTTCCAATCATAGAAAGGGATTTCTCCTCCTAGTATCTACTAATCTACTTCTCTAGTTCCATGCATGGATAAATATCATGGCCAATAACCCAATAGAAATGAAAAAAATTATTGACCAATTGTGATTCATTGGGGTATTTTCTTGGGATATCTTTTATTGTGATAAAATAGGATCTAATATTTCTCTATAAGTAGATTTCTTTGAGAGATTTTTAACCAATCAACATTTCATGTGTTGTTGATAGTTACAAGGTATGTTGGAGATGGATTGGTTGTTAATTAGGAATATCCCTAAGTCTAGGCATGGTCAGGTTTAGTACTGATACTTAGCAAGCTTGTGGTTCTTTCTAATCTGTGCACATTATTTGTAATGAGCCACACTTTGAGTGTCCCCCAATTAAGGGATGATCCTAAAGTTGAGATTCATTACCTAATATTCTAAGATCTAGATTCAACAAATAGCAAATAATTCCCATTGATTAAAAAAAGTGTTTACAAGATATGTAATGAGTCTGTTCTAAGGAATTAAATGGATCTCTTAAAAGAAAACCAACTTATACATGAGAAACTATTACATGTGTCAAGAAGTATCTAACTAATCCTCCTTTAAATAACTTTAATATCTTCAAGTGATTTCATCTAATCCACCATGTCTTGATATCTTCAAATATTCCAGTTACTTAGAACAATGACATTCAAATATGCAGATCAGTATATTTTGATACTTTGTATGTGGGGTGCACATAAAATTGCAAGTATAAGGTAGCAACATATATTATCAACCATCAAATAGTTTCACATATAATCCGGTATTTCCATTCAGCTAATGTGATTCATGTTTGCCAAACCACCTTGGGTGTAATCACCTTTCTCTATCCATCAATGAACTTAGCTGAACTACCCCTTGGTAGATCTAATTGGATTTGATAATATCATTGGTCCATTATATGGTACTCATACTGGTAATAAATGAAAAGGAAGTAAATAAACATCTAACAATTTTATTAAATCATACTTTGAAAATCCTAAGTGAACATCGACAATTGGTACCAAGTCTTCATACGATAACAAGTGTACCATATGTAAAACCATGCCGTATACTTCAAGTAATTTAGGTGTGTAACCAAACATCCAAGCTATCAACGTAATCAACTAATGTTATTTGCATGTATGTATACCCAAAAGTGTTCCCATCATAATATTCAGATTCATCCCTAGTAAAGGTCCTAATCTAGGGTTTAGGGTCGTTTTGGGTTTGGATTGGAATAAGGTACCATACCCTAATTCTATCACGTCATGATTCACCAGGGCTATAAAACTAGGTGTTAAATGAAACACTAATCAATTGATCTAACATATCGTTTCAATATGAACACATAGATCAGAAAAGAGCATTAATATCACAACAAGTTATGATATTTGTCTTCAAAACTCTAATATGATATGTATATGATTATTGATCAAGAAATCATGATTATTCATCATTATTATCATGATCATCTTGGATTCCTACTATTTTCAACTATATCATGAAATACATGTATATACTGATTTGAGAAATATGTTAAACGAATTTATGGTTTACTTTTTCTTAACCATCTTACATACATTTTTAGTCATACTTTTGGAACTATGATAAAAATAGAACCCAACTATAATCTATTTGGATTCTACTCAATTTTCTTAGAAATTAGATATATTATTTTTGATATATCCTAGGCTACAAATTGTTTTCTTGATTTTTTTAAAGTTATGCATAACCTAATCAATCACTGGCAGACACATAGGCAAACATCATTTTATCGGAGTTACTCATGTGGGTTGGTCAAGCCAATGGACTGCACTACTTTGGCAACTCGCTCCATGAAGGATGAGATGGAAAAAGAGAGTGAAAGGATGTTGTTCCATTACCTTCTAGATTTATGCCTATGGGTAGGAAAGTTGTACCCTTGGTCTACATCTTCTACCTCATGAACACCCCTTATTCAAGCATGTCTATGTCAATCGACGAGTTGACTCTGGGTGTCAGTGTGTCTACGCATCGGTCACAAGTGTAGGATCCTTTGTTGTCCTCACTGAACCGAAAGGTGGGGTCAACTTTTCTAGAGAGAATAGGGATGGGGAGGAAGGAGAATTGGCTACTCACCATCATATACGGTACCTAGAAACTCTAAGAAAGGCTTGCATGGGTGGTTTTACACACTTGGAGACTTGTAGGATTTCTCTCCATATCAGTGGGATGTAGTGGTTGGAAAAGGGGTAGCCATAGGACATTAATGAAGTTATGACTCCAACTTGGACTTGGGGAAGTCCCAGAAACATAAAAAACAAAGGAAAATATTGATAGGTTATGTAGTTTTATCTCCTAAATCTAATGGGAAAGGTTTAAGTTGATATCATGGATTAGAGAGAGCGAGAGGGAGGAGTCAAATAGGAAATAAGTTACTTGGTCCTAGTTTCCCTTTCCAATTAAAGGTAGGAGATAATATATACATTGTCTGAATGGGACTGGATGCCCAGTGGGTCACATGCATAATAACAGATTGGGTCTAAACTTTCGTGTCTTATTAAATGTGGCAAATGTCACAATCAAATAATTAACCCACATTACACATAAACTTATAAAATCCGTATCTCTCTTATCCTTACTCTAATTTGTCCCAAATTTGGATATTATCCTTATAATCTCATGATATCGTATTGAGTCAAGTTTGGTGTCAAAGGGGTGTTTCTAGGTACCGGTTTCATATTCTTCAAACAAGGGAACAACATTTATTTGTTACAAGTGGGTCCCTTATCCTTCATTATTTTCTATAGGCAACTAGTAGCATCCTTATGCTATAAAATTTGGAGGGAATCTTAATAATACCATCTCAAACTTATATTTTAATTTTGGTATTTATTGTGATACCTCTCAATGACAAAACTTTCTCTCTAAGTATTTCCTTAAATAAAGTACCCACATCACAACGAAAGTCCTTTTTATCTCAAATTCTAGAGTTGTCTTAGTTTCCTTGTTATCTTCAAGTGTTCTAATGGTAAGATCAAGGTATCCATATTTGGTGCCTAAAAATTGTATTGCATGTCTGGGTTTGATAATTAATCCATTAATTATCTAAATTATAAATTATATTAGAATATTTTGGAACTTTACTTTTATATCATATTTTGATTATCTAACAATGCACAAAGACAATAATATTCATTTATGAACGAATTCCAAACCATGATTCTATTTTAATTTCACAAAATTCTCTCAAATTTCATGAATCTCAAGGGATAGTGCTTTTCTCTGCTCTTGAGTTTGTGCGTCATTCCCTTTAAGACTCTGGTTCAACAATTGTTACATATGTTCTTGTATTACTTATATTCATATTTCATCATCCTTAGCCATTCCCTTAAGGTCTCTAGGTGTATAGGTGTCTTTGGAGTGATCTCATTGTGACCCTCAAGGTTCTTATATACTCATCAAATGCTTCTCACATTCACCCCTAGGGACTTATTTACTTTAGAAGTCTCCTATCTCCTGACCAAAAGGGCCTTGTGTACACCTGGATGGCATTCTACCAACCCATGGCCTTATGTACCTAGGGAATGATCAACTCCTGACGTGTGTTCTGTGACTTTTAAGAATCCATAGTTGACCTTAGAGTTGACTTAGGGATCTTCCCTACCTATTGTTTATTGAAATTTCATAAATTTATTTTGTTTCTCTTTTCAATTACACCTTGTTGTAGGACAAAGGTCCCCAATATATTTTTGTATTCCATGACTCACCCCATTCAAGGAGGGTCTACAACTTAGATGTCCCTCATCAATTTTATTTCAATGTGATACCTCTTTCACATTATTCATTTTTTTAACTAGGATTTCTCTAACCAAAGTTTTACTTTTACTATATATGTTGGAACTGTATTTCCCATTTATGAAGAACAACTTGTTTTTATGAGGTATGGGAAAGGGATCTATCCATTATACCCATACATCCCATCACATGCCATCCAATTAGGGTTAGATACTTTTTGGATTCCCATGTTTCCTTAATCCATAAAATAATCTTTTTCCACTCACCCCTCTAGTGAAGGTCCTATCCTAGGGTGCCTTCATGACTTCTAGGAGAGGGTAAGCTTTCTAGAAACAACCTGACCTCATGGGCTTAGGGTTATGACTTCCTCATAAGTCTTTTCCCGTTCTTGGGTTGACCCACTCTAGGTCGAGACACCACCACTAGGGGTGTGTTGAGGGTTCTATATTCATTCTTATGTAACCACTAATCACCTATGTTTCATAAATATTCAAAATCCTTTACAAGCATCATGCATGCATAAATTCCATGTACTTGCATGCATGCAAAACTAGGGTATCCAATTTTCTAGTACTGAGACGGTGTCACCTAAACCCATTCATATTCTCTCTTTCTATTTCTTTAACTTAGGGTTTATATGGGTAGGGTTACTATTTCACCCACACTACCCGATTACCCAAGATTAGTGTAATGCCTGGGCCCACTGGCAAAAGCTCAAGTAGAGTTTTAGGAATGACGACTGGCCCCACAAACCACCACTAGCCTTAACTGTGTGCTTTGTCCTCACTCGCGTGCAAGCCAGGGTCAACTTCCCGACTGGTCACCCATCCTAGTACTACAAGTCGAGCACACTTAAGTATGGAGTTCTTTAGAGGTGGGCTCCCTGAAAAGGAGGTGCACCTTGGTGATATGGGTAGTCCAATCATTCCTTTTAAGATCATCATATTTGAGGCCTCAAATCCTGGGATGTTACAATCTCCCCCACTTAGACTCATGACGTCCTCGTCAAGGCTCAACTATATGGCCTCATAATCTTTTCCCCATTTCAGTGTAGACCCAAATGACCCATGTACACCCAGCTCCTGACCACGGTTACCAATGCAAGGGTGGCTCCATCAACTCGGATAGCCCTTTCCAACATGCATGGACACTACCAGCGCATGGGCGGCTCCATCAACTTGGATAGCCCTTTCCAACATGCTTGGACCGCACGGCTCAAAGACTGGCATGCCACAGACCCATGTGAGCCCCACCTACTGGAGGGGAATTGGCTCTGATACCATTTGTAATGCCCGGGCCCACTGGCCAAAGCTCTAGTAGAGTTTCAGGAATGAGGATTGGCCCCACAGACCACCACTAGCCTTAACTGCACGCTTTGTCCTCACTCACGCGCAAGCCGGGGTCAACTTCCCAACTGGTCACCCATCCTAGTACTACTCCAAGTCGAGCACGCTTAACTATGCAGTTCTTTAGAGATGGGCTCCCTGAAAAGGAGGTGCACCTTCACTACGAAAAATATGGTCTTTAACTATGAAAAATATGGTCTTTAACTACAAAAAAAAAATTATAGCGAAAACCCCAAAATTTGTAGCTAAAAGCTTTGGCTACATTTATCCTTACATTTATAATATATAGCTAATACCCGTGTAGCTAATTGTTTAGGCTACATTTTTCAAAGTTGAGTTAATTATTCCTCTGGCTAAAAATTCATATGTAACCCTAATTGTAGGTAAAAAATTTACTTACACATAAACATGTAGTTTCCATTGTAGCCAAATGTATGACTACAATTCAATTTGTACCTATGATATGTAGGAGAGATGACATTGGTTACAATTTGTATTTGTAGTTCATGTATAGAAAAAATTAGCACTTGCTATACATGTAATTATAGCTAGTATGTAGTGAAAGACACCATGTACTACACATACATATGTAGAGAGAAACATTATGTAGCCAGTCAATTGCTTGCCATTATAGAGGGGTTTTCAATAAGAAAACAGATGAATGTTAATCAAGATCGAGTTGTGCTTACAATGTCAACAATGATACTTTTATTTATATTTGAACAATGAGTACACATGGGGAGGACATTAACTTGGCTCCTATTTTACAATATGTATGGAAAAAATACACATGTATACAATATCTTCTTCTGACTACATCTATCCACTGCAGACTCTATATGCCACATGAACATGTGCATCTTCTTCTATGTTGATTTTTCTTTTTTATTTATTCCACGACTTCTATTATCCTTTTCTGATCACCTCCCTTTATTGTAGAAGTTTCTCTATAAGCCTTTGATATTCACCAAGAATCAACAACAACTTCAAAGCATACAGGGCATCACATCATCTTTGGAGCAAAGCACACTGAAAGATACAAAATAAGCTTCAATTCAACAATCAAATAGTTTGATATTATGTATTAATTCAGCTATACACTACAACGGCATACCCCAACGAGAACTATGTCGGAATTTCTAAAGGTGAAAAACTACACAGATGTAGGAAAGAATAAGAAGAAGAATAAAATAAACCTTTCAAAGACAAAAATATTGTTGAGGTCTTGTACCATATGTGCTAGACACAGTGCTTGTTCTGCAACATATTCAACATCATTTACATTAAATTGTTCATTTAAGTTCATCTACTCAACATTGCGTGTAAATATACCATAATGAGTGACTCTCTCGCAATCACCATTTTTTTCTTGAAGTTCTTCTAATACTCTGCAAGAGACTGAAATGATTCTGCAATAAAATGCATTAATATAGTCACCTATCACAATTTGATTCAATACAATGAAACTTATAATATAGTCACCTATGCACTTACAGAATCAGCTATTGACTATTTTCTGTCTGTAGTCAGACATTAATTCACTTCAATCCCATGTACTTCTCGATTTGAAGAAGTTGGGAGCAGTTGCACTGCAAGGAATCTACTGGGCTTTTGTGGAAGGTAGGATCCCATTGTTCATCTAATATTCTTTATGGAGTAGGAAGAATAATACATAATTCAGTAAAGAATAACAAACAGAAAATAAAATGTAATAGTCTTTGATTCGACTGATCATTGACCTAGGGAAATCACAACTATTGATGATTACTTGCCTATAAAACCAGGATGTTTTCTAGATCCACCACCAATAATACCCTTGGAGACCATGAACATAGTTTCTCTTGTATCACATTTGAAAGTATCTTGCTAAGAAAATTTGAGGTGTGCAGGTTTTCCCTTAAATCATAGGCAACAACACCATAATTTCACATTGATATTAAAAAATTAAACAAGAAGTTTACATTTTAACGTTATGATATTCTTAGCATCTGTCTATACTACTTCTATGATTTATAGCGAGTACATAAATATTTCACTAGACTAGTTGCTACCGGGTCTGCTCTGCTAGTATATTTTCTATCTGAATGCAAGGGCTTGAACTCCACATGTTTGGTGGTCACAAAAGATTTCTTGTTCTGTTTCTAATGATTTGATTCTATTCCTTTTTATTTTTTTCATTCTCCACTCCTTTAACAAGCACTCCATATCTCGACATCAGGAACACCACAAGCTCTTCTTCAAAACTGCCTTACATTGGGTTCATTCACATGCATAATGGAAGGTCTAGCTAAGCGACAGCCTACAATTGCATCTCCCATGTCAATGAAGCAGGAATATAGTGCTCCGCTAGTTCTCCCTCCTTTCACACTCTCCCTACCAGAGAACATCAGCGAGGGGTTTGCTACATTCTGCAAGTCTCTTCAACTGCCAAAGGGAGTTGGTCGTTGCTGATTCTAGATAATGTGTCGGGTGCAAGGATTGCTATGTTCTCTGTCTATTTTCCTTTTTCTTGCTTTTCCATTTTGGTGATAAAAGAATGGTTGTTGCAATTCTCTTCAACTTAGTGTAGTAATGTATGGATCACAGAAGATATGTATCCCCTTTGTTTGGGGTTGTAGGGATTTGTACGAAAATGGAATGAGTAATTCAATGAGCATAGAAATGTAGGTTTTGTGGTGTATGATGTTTCATAGACAATATTCTATTGAATGAGTAGGCTATTAATTGAAAAATGCAGACTAGATTGGAACTCTGGAGGGAGAGTGTATTCATGAGACAAGAACCAACTCCTTTGTAGCTGCTACACTCTATCAGGCTACTATAGCATCTTCATGACCACTAGTGTCAGAGCTCCAAGGTTACTGATACAAGCATTATGCTAACAGCATGACAACCTGACATCTCACTTGGACAGCTTCAAAGTACTTGTAACCAAGGTCAATGGGGTATAGAGTCCACTGAGGGATGATGGTAAAACACCCACGAGGATCCATGATATAACTTATTTGGATTTAGTATTAGTACTGAATATTTTTCCTACATTAGAATAGTTTTATGCTATAATGAGCTTACCTCCTTTAAAATAACTCGAGAATGTGGACTGTTATGTTTCCATGCATGTTATTCATATCTTGGATGAGCAGCAGCTGCCATTTCTAGTTATTAGACTTAGTTTCTCACTAGATTTGCTCTAGTGGCGGGTTTTCTCATAGTCTTGTCTATGCCTTGTTTAAATTAGCTTTCAATATATTAGATAAGTAATTCTGGTTGTGGAGTTAAAGAAAAAGGTGACGGCCTCATGAGAACATTAGTAGTCTAATTGGAATACTAGTAATATACATGAGGAATGGACATGTAGAAAGAATCCAACCTGAGATTTGGTAATCTGGTCACTAATCAATAATGGAACCTTCGAAAGGCAGATTTCAGCCACCATATCTGAAGCATCTGTACAAGAAATTAATACAGAGGTGCATAATCAAAGAGCTAATCATGAAAATCATACCAAAAATGTATGATGTCTACAAACCCAAATGTACTTGTTTAAGACAACACATTAGTTAATATCAAGGCATATATAGATTAGTTGCCTGCAATATTTCTACTAGAAAAGCTAGAAGAAATTGCATCTACTGATATTACACCATTAAGCGGCATAGTTAGGGAAGCACATGATGAAAAGACAAATAATACTAGACTTGGTGAGCGATTTCTTAAGCCTAAAGAAATTCACATAGAACACAAGTTCACAAACAAGTCCCCAGCAGGTAGGGAATGAGATATTAGCCTTTAGCTCCATGAACCTGGCAGGCATTTAACACTGCAGACAGTAGAAGAAAATAAAAAATAGATATGCCTGCAACTCAATAAACCAGTGGACAGAAAAATTTCCAATGGGCTTGATCCATGAACTTAGGGACTGTAAATGGGCTAAGATAGTGTGGCAAAACCTCCTAAAAGACTACACGCCAAACATTTTCTACACCAACAACCTGAAAGAGAGGATCCATCTTAATATTATATTTACAGAGTTGGCATGTTACATTATTAAAGAGCTACTTGATGGTCATCTTGTGTGGGAATGACGGTTGCATGGAAGGTTGAGTAGCTCCATGACATCTTCATATTGTTCTAGAAAAATGCATCACTCTTGCAAGAGAATTTAGTTGAACCCTTTGGGATATTTCCAAGAAGACAAATGGTTTAGAAGGAGATATAAGTAGTGATCATGTGAACATTTTGTCTTAGAAAAAATAGTTATAATCCCTTGCTAATCTAAAACTAGACTCAATGATAGGGAGTAGGGAAGACAAACCAATGTTAGTGAGAGTATTAAAAGTATTGTAATGTTGTTCGGGATGAGTGGGGAAGTCATTACCATGTTCTCAAAAACATGCTCCGTCACTTTTTCTTTTAGCTTTATCCTCCTCTAGGTCTTTGTGGTCACTGCAATCAAGATGTTACTAGTAGTTCAGAACAAACAACAAAAATGAACACTTTAAAACCCAGTGACATTTTTCCTAGGAGAATTGACATTGATAACTACTACTCGAAGAGAGTCCTCCTTTTAATACCAATTACACTAATCAAATTTTACCATAATCAACTCAAATAAGCACCGAGCAGTTATGGAATAGATTTTGGTCATGATGAAATATTCCTAGAAGCATTCAATGGGATGACGCCCCAAGCAAGGAACCTCTATACTTTCACAATATGCATCGGAATCCTCATGGAAAGCTGGTATTAATATCAAACAAGCACAGTTTACCTAAGATTATAAACTCTTAGAGACTTAGAATCGTAAGACATCCCAAACTGAGAAGATTGTGTTAACCTACCATCCAAAGTGATATTTATACAAATCCAGTCAGATGGTCAACAATATAATGCCAATGGCTTGAAGATCACTTAATGTCTACCAAAGATAAACAAACATGATACCTGATAAAGAAAAAGAGAAGGTCATGACCAATAGCTGATTATGTTTCAAGGAGAACCACTTTCAATCAAATTAAATTTCTATTCTAGACAAAATCTCATAGCACTGATAATCATCTAACTTCTGCAGTAGCATCAGAGAATAAAATAGGGATATAAGAGGCAACTTGAAGCAAACCTAAATGAAATTATCAATCCAACATAGTAACAAAACTTGTGTACATACACCAACTGTGTATATTAGTATTCTCAGTAAAGCATCAAGACTTTAAAATAAAAAGACAACAAGTAACTTGGCAACCAAAGCTTTTTTGCATAACGAATTCATTGTTTGCAATGAATTGATAGTGGTACATTCTGTATATGGCCTCTTCTTATTTTTCTTTTCATAACAGTGACTCCAAATTAGAGTTGGGAAAGATGCTCAAATGTTGTTGCACAAAAATCATGAGACATATTACATCAAAAAATACATCAAGCTTAAAAGTGCTAGAGTAGGGAACTGTTATGTTTGTAATGCCTTTGTCGCATTGGAATTGAGGTGCAACTGAAAGATGGAATAGATGGTCTCTACAAATCCTCATATGTTCTGATTAGTATGCAGAGGATGCAAAACTAGAAGAAGAGATCCCTTTCTTACAAATTATGAACTACATGAACATATCCAGCCAAATGGAAAGAATTTGTGATTTATATTGTTTCCATCCTTTATAAAGAAGTTCACCTAGACCATCTATTGAAATTGCATATAAGAACGTGAATTCCATACAACTAGTCTAAGAGCTTGAAATTCATAATAATATATACTTACACACCAAGAATTGCATCACATGAAAACTTAGTAACATAGAGACCCATTACAACAAAGAAAACATACTTGTAGGTATCCGCCATATGCACCATAAGGGTCAACTGTACCAGAGTTGTATGAAGTTTGGGTTGGAAAAAGTCCAAGTCAGTAAGATGGGCCATGGTCTATCCTCTTTTCATATAGAGGTTTAGGAAGTAGAACTGTTAGTGCATTCTTATGAACCAGATAAAAAGTAATTAAACTAAAATGAAATTGGTGTCCACCAGATGTTAAACTAATCAATAAAATACTTTGCCTAGTTGATAATACCATTTAGGTTTTGAGTTAGTTCAAGGCAGATATAAACAAGACATAAGGAAAAAAATCATTCTTAATCACTATAGATACATCAACTGACAAGGTCTCTCAGAAAGAACTCTCATCACCTGCAGTTCATCCTATCTAGCAGTGCATAATAGATGTTGGTAAGCTAGTGCATAATAGATGTCACGTTCACTTGTTGGTGATGATATTTTAGCAGTAAAATACTCAAACGCAAAGTTGTTGACACAATAAAAGGACTTGTTAAGATTATTGATTTAGGTGGAAAACCACACTATGAGTGAATCAGATAATCAAATTGTATTTTATCATGGAGATTTAACTATTCACAATGTATGCTCTCAGTAGAATCTGGAAAATGAAATAGATTACTAAAAATTTGACAAATGAACTAATTGAATTTAAAGCACTAACTACCAAAAATCAACTTGTGTCATTCAAACTAGAAATGTATTGGAAGTAACACATACAAATAAAAACTGAAGCATCACTATACGATGGTCATACATGAAGTACGATTCTTTGTGCAAGTGTTGTACTTGTATGATTGTGTATATGATGTAAAATTTCTTGTTAATATATATAATTTAGAACTGAGTATAGCTGATTGGATGCACTGACCTAAGAAGCATTTCCAAAAGCAATAAAATCTGCAAAAAAAGTATTCAGAAATTATCATTTGGAAAACATGCAAAAGGTATTAAAAATATTCAAAAAGGTATTCAGAAATATGGGGTGGGGAATTTTTCATTCATTATGTCTTCATCTAATGAAAGCATAATGGAAAGAAACAACCATAAGGTTATGCCTAACCTACAAAACAAATCACATGACTAGGGATGACAACAATCTTATCAGGGTAAATTTCATGACTAGAGATAAAATGAACAATTCTTGTAGTTTATATTCATATAGAGATATGTGTTTTTCTCTAAGTCAAAGTGATACAGCCAGTCAGATCCGAGGCTCTCCTGAGAACTCTCATGCCAATCAGTATGATAATTTAGATTTATTAGTAAAGTTTCATGTTAGTATCAAGTATGAATCTAAACTTTTCCTTAATATACTATTTCAAAATTTTCCTATGTATAGCGATTACAGAAGCATAGGACAAGGCATGTTGTATTTATAGATGAAAATATAGAGGCTAAGTAATCGTAAATCTTCTACAGCCAAATTTTTAGGAACCTGCATCAATGGCAAAAAGCATACAAGATAATTTGTATACATATTGGTTGTGGTTGTGTGAGTACTAAGAACATAAATGATCAATATATGACTGAACATGCATATAATATATAGCTAGCAAATGCTATTGACCCTAAATTCTATTCATTTGCTTGAAAGTACAAAATGACAGAAGTAAATGTGCTAAGTCTAGTGAGCATGGCGAATGCATGGATCCACATTGCTGATTTCAGTCATAGAAGAAATAAAATAACTATATAAAGATCACCTTCATCAAGAACAGAATACATCAGAGAACCTTCAATCTCGATTTCATACTTGTTAAAAGATGGTTTTACAAACCCCCTTTAGGAAAACGTTGATATACTAGTAGCCTTTGTTCTTCCTCCATACAATACCCAATCAGCTTCACTAAGTTGGTATTGCAGAGCTCTTTAAGAAAAACATTTTAGAAGTTAAGTTTAATAAATACATGTATCTCCTTTCTATAATATATATATTGTATTTGGAAACAATAAGATGTTTAAGATAGAATTTGTGAAAAACAATGCATGTATAAAGCAACCAATATTTGAATTTATCAGACAGTAGAAACAAATAGCAAGGTTGAGACTGAACCTAGTAAGGCTAAGAAAATAGAGAACTGACAGAACATATATGAAGATCAACTCATACTAATCATGTAGCACCAGCAATTAGTGGGCACCATCTTTTTGCATGGGCCATCAACAAGGCTAATGCAAACAAACATCCCAACAAATAAAGGAACCCAATAGCCGAACAGCCACAACTATTGATATTGTAAGGAGAAATTGAAAGCTCTGTCAATCCAGGAAAAGAACAATTTGAAAATATGCAGCTAAAACCCAAAGAACCAAGAGACCACGTGCAAGAAGGAAAGGCACAATAGACCTTTTATATTCACCCATTCTCTATCAATCAACACAAAGAAGCTAGGTGTGAAGGAACTTGTAGAAACAAAAAATGCTAGGTGCCAAGGAAATCTTTTCAATCATTTGAAAGCTCATTTGTGTTTTATCCTCCCTATCATCTCAAAACAAAACACTAGTCGTTCAACTAATTACAAACAATATGGCTTGGTCATTAAAGAATATATATTCTATGAAGTAGGTTAAAAATGTGTAAGAATGCGTGCATGGAAATAATATATGCAAGGTACCTTTTAGAATGGTAATATAAATAGGGGAGGGAATGATTCTAATGGGTTCAAAAGGAAGATCTCACGTTCACATATCATCCCATTCATCCAAGTATGTGGCTTGGTCCTTCCATAGCACATGACCAAAGTCAGGGTAGAATTTAAGATTTCCTATCGTAGTCCAATTTAGAATCAATATGTCCCACACCAATTTCTCTGTAGGAATGCTTGTGAGATAAACAATAAGACGCATAACTAGTTATATTCAGTGGATATGTTGATATAACACCATCATTCAATCTGAAAAACATTCTTCAATGTTCTTTAAAAGAATTCTATTGATCTGGTTGTCTTGAATTTTCCTTTAAAAACATACAAATCTTTTTTTTTGAGGAAAGTGGTGAGAAAACGTATATTGATACTACTGACCTGGTTTTTTTGTGAGACATGATGAGATTACCAACCAAGTTTCGTTGAAAGACATGAGGAATGAATCTCTATCTAAGATATTAGAGTCTAGTGGAAAGTGAGTTCATGTATGCCAAAAATAATAAAGTGAGCCCAAATTCCTAAGTTCGATTTTCTTGGTTTTGGCAGTAGATTTTTTTAGCTATATTGAAAGATATTATAGATGATGCCTAAAGGGTTTTTGTAGTTCCATGTCATCACCTAGTACACATGAAGCTTGAATCTCCTCAAGAAAGAAAGACAGTTGATACCTTCATGCTGGCATCCAAATTCAATTAAAATATAAAAGATACATTACTCACATTACAAAACACACCATGACATTACATTAAATGCATGTGTGCATCTATCACCTAAGAGAGCCTAAAGATCATTTTTATTGAGCAACCAAAGTATACTAGTAGAACTATGCTCCCATTGAAGGTAGAAGATTTAACACTATTGTTGCCACCTTGGGGATGAATAAATTTCAGGCTGGTGAGTTTCTCATTAAAGCATGAAATTCCTATAAACTAGGTTATACAATACATAATTCAAAGAAAAAATAATAAAAATAAAATTAGTTCTACCTTATACTTCCAGAGGTAGAACAATATAGGACTCTCTCGCTTAGCTCAAAGATCTGGGTGAAACATTATTTCCAATGTGAAGAATGAATACAGAAAATGAGTTTCCATCTTACATGGCTTCTGCAAACAATGACTTGTTGCTATCATGTAAGAAATCATGTGAGAATAAAGTATTGATAATCCTCCATGATATTTTTAAGTGGTTCAGTGAAAATTTGGACCACCTTATCAAGATTGCATACAAAGCTAAAAGGAAAATTGAAGGACTCTAAACTCACTATCCAACATGTAAATAGAACTGCTAACCGGCTACAAATAGTCTAGAATAAACCAAAGATATTGAACATAATATCAAGGTAAATGTTAATCATCAAAAAATATGTTTTCTACCTATTTTAGTAAGGAACTTCAGAACTCTATGTAATACAGACTTGTGGAACTCCAAGAATGTCACCAGAACATGTGCTCCTGACTAAAAGGAAACATATTATGGAGAACATAAGAAAGAACTCAAAAAAGTCTTCCTGATCACCAAACAACCAGACATATTCAAAGGGATCATGCAATTAATGACGGAGTCTCCTATATTCATGTGATTCACTTATTTTATCAGATAATCTAGGTGGAAAATCCAAGAGATTCTATTTTACTATGACACTATTTGATGGAAGTTTACACTGCCAATGAAACTTATTAGATCATTTTTAATGGATGCTTGGAAAATTCTCGGATATAATTATGGTTATGACTCACATTCATATAAATGTTGAGTGTTACTTCTATTGTGTGAAAGGTACTGTAAGTTTTTTTGCTAGAGTCAGTAAGAGCTCCATCATGGTGAATGTTATTGAAAACTTTAACCTATAATAAGATAAAAAGTTTTTTTGCTAGAGTCAATAAGAGATCCGACATGGTGAATGTTATTCCATCCATGAACTTGATACCTTCTGGATTTTAAACCTCCATTTGCATTTCAAGTAATGAACAAACCATCAAATGTAAGCTTTTACATACTAACATGATGGCATGCATATATAGCTTCTCTCTATATATTCTAGTTATAAACATATGCATGTATATAGTTCAAATGACCATATACACATTGTCATGTAGCCATCTACAATTATTACAAGTTGATAGGAAGAAATATGAGTGGTGTTCCATGGCTCCCAACTGAGAATGCAACAGAGTATTACTCGTATATTGCTGAAATCTAGAAGCATTCCCATGAAGCAAAGTTTTCAAGTTTTTCATTATGGTTCAAGTATCTGATCTGAGCAAGCATAAGGAAGGAGTAGAAGCAAAAGAGTGGTGCAAGAAACAATTAGGAAATATTTGGTGAAAAAAATACTAGGGTAGGATGGAAGAGGCACACTGCAAGTGACCTAAAATGTGCAATTATAAGCAGTGGGGGAAGGAGGTGGGTATGTACATCCACACTTAAAAATGAATTTGACTATGAAAACAAAACAAATCCCAAGTTTGCATGGGTTGTATATAATATCTTTTTACATATTTCTTTCAAGTATTGTACACATATAGGAGCTATATTGGTGTAAGAGTTTCCTAGGCATGAGCAGTCAAATTAATCTATTAATTGTGGGTTTCTAATAACTTTAAGAAATAATATATTATTAACATATTTGAGCTTCAATCTAGAAATAACATAAAAGTCAAAGATGTAAAATCTATAACAATAACATAATACTTAGAATATAAAATAGAACAATTAAACATACTGTAAAAAAAAGAAAAAATTTAGTCATACATTGGCAAATTTAGATATCTCAAGCCCTATTTAAATTTTGATCTCAGAAAGAATAAACATATATGATACAAGGCTTATGCTAGATAAAATGCTAGGAACTTATGCTTTCTCCATACCTAAATCCCCTTAACTGTCATATTAAAAAATCCTCCAGGCTTGATCACTCGTGTGGTCATTAGAACTCAACCTTTAATGCTCTAGAAACAAATATACTCAAGATAAAACCCAATTATGCTCTAGAAACTAGGTAACATATGAAGAACATGCAAAAGGCTAGGTCTGAAACGGTCCAATCAAATCCAAATGCTACATGAGTTAAAATATTTTGGAACTCCATAGTTAACATTTATGAAGTCAGCTACTAAATATAGTATTGGTTAAAACAAAATTTCAAATGCTTCTCTCTGCAATGCAGCCAAAACATAAAAAGAGAAGATGATGGAGCATATGCTATAAGGAATGTACATGGACAATTCTTGATCTTCCAAGTCCAAGCCATCAACACCTACCAAGAGAGTGTCATACCACTGATAGCAACTTGGTTCACAGACAAATGTACATCTTTACTGGATGTTGTGCATTAAACAACCTCTAACATGGTAGGCAATTCATATGACTAACTCTTAGGATGCAGAACAAGAAGCAAACCCCCTAACTGTAGCAACTACTTTTAAACCAACCAAAAATGTATTATGGTTGAAAAGGTTGCTACATCCATAGAAATGTAGGCCCATCCTAGCAATCCGAATTCCTACACATTTTAGATAATAGAATCTTGAGTATTTAAGACAACAAATGTCTTATCTAAGAACTCTAGTAGCTTCTTGGATCCTATTCGAGCACCTACCTAGAACGCGAGTATTCAACCTTGACGAGTCTACATCATTGTTTCAAAGTTGACCAAGATGGAATAAACATTATGGACAACAAGAATTTCTTAGTAGGGTAGCTTCTGAAGCGACTTCAAGATCCATTAGATCATGATCGGGAAAGTATGTTGTCACCAAGAATGATATAAGAGCTGCTTCAGTATAAATATACAAAATATGAGCAAAACCACGGATCAAGCATTAATTGTATGATCTTGACCATGTCTTGTTTCTGTTGGGGTGCCTCACAAGAACTGAGAGCAAAAAATGTAATATAGAAGAAATGATTCTTACATCCCTAGAATGGCTCTGTGATAAAATTAAGTGAAAAACTAATGGTGATTGAAGGATAAAAGAATTTTATTTATATTTTTGATAAAATGACAATTCATCCAGCTTTAGGAAAGGTAATGACACAACATAGGATGTTACTGGTGGTAGTGATGTCATCTGTAAGTAATTTAAATTTTGACTTCCCCTAATCTGTTATATCATTATTAGCAACCATTCATGATCCCCAAAAACTAGGCATACAAGAAAATACCAGAGCTAATTGGTTTGGTCCAAGAATCCTACAAGCCCTATAGGGCATTACTAGAAAGATATGACCATATATCTAGAGAATAGAACAGATCTGATTGATTTTGTTTAGGAATCCTACAAATCATATAGAACAATAGCAGAAAGATATGACCATATCTCTGGAAAACAGCATAAAGCCAATAGCACTATAGCAGCCATCACTCCACACCATCACTTGGAAACTAAGTATGAAGAAGAGGATGATAAATCCCAAAAACCAATATAGATGACAACATCTAAGTGCAACCATGTTGCAAAACAATATGTATTCATTAGTATGTGTTTCTACAGAATTGTCTAAAATAAAGTACTCAGCAAACAACTACTATAGTGATTTAAGACACTAACACTATGGCATATAAATCACACTAACACTCCAATGCTTCACCCATTAGTCCGTAACTTAGACATAATACCTCATTCTCCTACAGTTAAGGTTGAGCCATAATAGTCCTCTGAAATTATCTCTATATTCCTACCCTATCAAAATATGTCTTGATATGTGTACGTGGATTTTAGTTTAGATCTGGCATTATCACCTTTTTTTGGATACCCACTAAGGGTTATGCATCGGGGTCAAAGGTGGAAATCATAGGAAAGAATGTATAAGCAGGTGTTTATCAATATTATGGTTGTGTTAGAACATAATAAGTTTCATACCCCTTTCCAAATTGAAGCCTACGGTGTTTGAGCCTAGTGGCTACTTGCTGTAACGCAATATTGCCTGTGTAGAAACTACAAATTGCAATCATTTTTCACACATTTCTACTGGAAGTTTGAGATATTATACTAAATATAGAAATAATTACAAAAATGATGTTTTGTATAAGATGGTGAGATACTTTTTCAATGGTTCTGTCGCAATGTCAATTTCACATTGTCATGCAACTAGTGATCTCTAGGTCTGATTTTCCCTCACTCCTCTTCCACATCTAGGTTTTCCTAGTCTCTAGGTGTACGAGAGGAGATGGAGGGCGTGGGAGAGAAAAAGAGGATGAGAGAAGAGTGCGTCGTCAGATCAGGGGTTGTTGGCGGAGGAGAAAAGTGTGAGACTGAGAGAGAAAGAGATTTGGGTGCTATCAGAATGGATGGTGGGGGAGGGAGTACGCACACAATGGTGTGTCACGCCAATAGGGAAGGGAGTAACGCGCGGAAAAACTTGAATTTTGAGTGTTTGGTTATCTGGGAGAGCGGGAGAGAGACCAAGATATATTAGGAAAGAGCATTATATTGTAGTTAGTTGGTATATGTAGTCAATTTTGTAGTTACTTCGATTAGCTATATTTGTTTTGTTTACATTATTTTATTTTGTAAAGAAAATATTTTTTAACTACAACTATAATATTTGTAGTTAAGTTAAATGTAGCTAAATCATATTTTTCTCATAGTGCTTGGTGATATGGGTAGTCCAATCATTCCTTTTAAGATCATCATATATGAGGCATCAAATCCTGGGATGTTACAATTAGGTTTTAGGGTTAGGGTTAGGGATCACATCTTGAATCTTAGGGTTTTATGTTTCCCTTGACCCACCAAGGTTTACCTAAACCAACATGGGCTACATCTAAAAATTACCCTTGCAAGAAAAACCCACAAAACTTCTCTTTTTCAACTTCATCGTTATTTCATCTTTAATTGTACATTAGATAGTGGAGGATGCCTTAGTCCTACTTCTTATCAAAACCATAACTTGAGATGAGGAAGGAAGCACATTTTAGGGTTTGTTAAACAAAGAGATGAGAAGAAGATGAAATTGGACATGAGAAAACAAGAGAAATATTACTTCAACAAAACACTAATTTTTTGCTAGACATGTATCACCTTGTCTAAGGGGGTCCTCGTATACTAACTTAATGGTATAGACAAAAATATGGAAAGTCCCAAAATAGTGATCCTTTCTTGACACCATTAAAATTAGGTTATTCCCTAATAATATCCCTTATAAGTCTATAGTTTATTTGAAACTATTTAATATTATATATTATTTGAAAATCTTGGGCTCTAATACCAAATGTAACGAACCAAATTTTTTAGTATCTCCCAATTAAGAAAGGAACTTAAGATAGATAGTCATTTCCTAAAATTCTAAGATCCAGATTCAAGAAATAGTAAATAATACCAAATAATTTTCATTAGTAAAACAAACTTGTTTACAAAATGTATAATGAGTCTTTTCTAAGAATTTACATTGGTTTCTCAGAAAAAACAAATTTATACATGTGAAACTATCGCATATAAGAAGAAATGTCTAACTAATCCTCATTTACTTAACTTTAACGTCTTCAATTCATTTTATCTAATTCGTCATGTCTTAATATATTCATATATGGCTGTTACCTAAAACGGAAACAACAAAATACATGGATCAACATATTACTATATTGTGTATGTGGGGTTCATAAAAAAGTGTGAACATAAAATAAAAACATATATTCTGAATCATCAAATAGTTGCACATTTAATATATTTTTTTCATTAAAATAATCTAAACAATGTTTTCCAAACCACCTTGGGTGTAATCACCTTTCTCTATCATCATTGAACTTATGTGGAGTACCCCTTAGTAAATATAGTTGAGTTTAGAATACCATTGTTTCCATTAAATGATACTCATACTAGTAGTTATAATGAACAAGAAGTAAATAAACATCCAACATTTTTATCCCATCAAATTCCAAGAAATCCTCAGCAAACATTGGCATTGGATGGTGCGAGTATTTACAAGATAACCATGTACCTCATGTAGAACATGCAATATATTTCAAGTACTTTACGAACTTACCCAAACATCTAGGTATTCAAAATAATCACCCAAAACCATTTTCATGTATGTATACCCTTAAGTGTCACCATCATACAATTCAGATCGAACCCTACTTAGGTCCTAATCTTGGGTTTAGGGTTGTTACAAGTTTTGATAAGGAATAAGGCTCCAAACCTTAATTCCATCACATTATGATTCATTAGGGTTATAAACCCATATTCAACATTAGTTGAAACCCTAATAAGAAAATGTAACATATTATTGCATTATGAACACCTAAATCAAATTATGAGAATTAATATCATAGAAGGTTATGATCTTTTGTTTCAAAACCCTAATTTCATATGTATTTGATTATTGATCTAGAAACCCTAATTATTCATCATCATCATCTTGGATTCCTATTATATTCAACAATATCACAAAATACATGTATTTATTGATTTGAGAAATCTATTAAACAAATCTAGGGTTTGCTTTGTAGTAACAATCCTACATACATGTTTTAGGTCTACTTTTGGAACTGTGATAAGAACCATGAATCAATTATATTTTATTCAGATTGTACTCATTTTTTGTACAATTTCATAATAATTTGATATATTCCAACCTATATATTATAGTCTAGATTTGTTCCATGTTATGTACAACTTGACCAATCACTAGCATCCATGTAGGCAAGCATCATTTTATCTGAATTATCCACACGAGCCAGTCTAGCCAATGAGCTTACACCACTTTCCCAACTCGCTCCATCAACGTTGAGGTGGAAAAAGAGAATGAAAGGATAGCTTTCCCCTTACATGCTAGCCTTACGCTTGGGGGTAGGGAAGTCATTTTCCCAACCTTCATCTTCTACCACATGAACAACCCCTTTCTCATGCCTGTCTGATTTAATCAGTGAGTTAATTTTGGGCATTTGGGTGTTTGAGCATCATCCACAAATATCAGATCGTACTCAGGACGTCGCTAAACCCAATGGTGGCTTTGACTTCATGGAATAAAGTAGGGATAGGAGGAAGGACATTGACTACTACCAACATACTAAGGAAACCAGGGATAGGTTAGCTCATCTTTCTCTCCTAAATCTAATGGTAAAGGTTTTAGTTGCTATCGTTGATAAGTGAGAGAGAGGAGTTGAATAGGAAATGAGTTATCGTTGCATGGTTTCCTTTATTGATCAAAGGTAGAAGACAATTTATAGATCATACAATCTGGGATCCGACGGCCATCAGGTCTCGTGAATAATAAAGGCTCATGTCCAAGTTTTTAGGTTTTATTAAATGTAACACTCTATGGAAACTTATAAAACCCACATCTCTCTCATCCATACTCAGATGGGTCTCATTTTTGGATATTTTCCTTAAAATGCCATAATCTCATATTGCGCCATGTTTGGAATGAAAGGGATGTTTATTGATACCCATTTCTCTATCTTAAAAAAATGAAACAATATTTCCTTATGACAATTAGGTCCCTTATCCCTCTCAATTTTTTATAGGTAGCTAGGAGCATCCTTTATCTATGAAATTTTGAGGAAATTTTATTAATACCTTCCCAAATGTATATTTAAATTTTGGATTTTATTGGGAAAGATTTCATAGACGAAACATTCTCTTAATTTTTTTCCTTAAATTTATCACCAACATCACATGGAAAGTTATTTTTATCTCAAATTCTAGAATTTTCTTAGTTTCTGCATTATGTTCAACTATAATTGTCTTAGTATTATCCTTATTTCGTTCCCAAAACTTGTATTGTATGTCTGGGTTAGGTAATTACTCCATTAGTTATCTAAATTAAAAATTATCTTAGAGTATTTTGGAATTTTCCTTCTACCTCATATTTAAATTATCAACAACTCATAAAGCCATTATCATTCATTTTGCACAAATTCCTTTATTTCTTAAACTTGTGCTACAAGGACTTATTTGCAAAGTAAATAGTCTCATGGGCCTCTCTTGGGCCATGGGTTAAACCCATGACACAAAATGATTTCAAGGTGGTCCATTGAACCTTTAGTTTCATAACTAAGGTTTCAAATACTTCATCCTATCTTCCAATGTTACATTATCTATCTTGATATTCTCTAATAAAATTCAATTTTATTTTCTTAAATTAAATATAAATTTGAAAAAATTGAGTATCATACATCATCTCTTATCATTGTTGTATGTAGGACACTAGATATTTCATATCCTATTCACTCATTCTCTAAAACAAATTAATAACATGTATGAGTGCTCCTATGAAGATATGGGACCTAACTTATTACCATAGACATCAAAAAAATTCTCTAATAAGAATGTATACATGTCATCATCCTAGGAGTCATGTTATACTCGAATGTTGCAATTTTGCAAGGGCTTGGGGGAATGGGTTATTTCTTTTGCATCTAGTAAATCATATGTAATTACTAGAATAGTATAACATGCATATGGATCTTTTTTAACCTATTTGATGTCATCTTTAATGACATCATATATTGTGTTATAGAATGATAAACACCTATCAAGATACAATCATTGTGATTAATAGATTGTGAAATAAGTCATTTAGTGGAAATTATTTTGAAATGGGTATGTCATGTGTCTCTTATTTATAGACTTTGAAATGATACACTACCAAGAGAAATTGGGAAGCATACATGCAAACCATCTGAGTATATTTGTGAGGATTTTTTAGTTGCATCTTTTAGATTGGAAGTGGGTACAATATTTACACAATTGTATGTGGAGAATAAAATTGATCCTAAATATAAATTGTTGCAACTGCTAGGGTTGTAGGTTGGTTGATGATTTTTCCACCCCTGTAATTGTAATAGTTTAGGTGTGGATAGAAATGCCACAAAGTTTTTCATTTGATTATTTCTATACACAGATCAAGCTGCGAGTGGAACATATATGTTGGTGACCATAGTCTAGGCTTTCTTTCCTTTTTTCTTTGCACTAGGGATGGATATTTCTTTGAAGTTGTTGTGGAAACTTATGTGCCAATTATAATGCTAGATGTTGGCATTGTTTTGAGGTTAAGAAAAACATTCTTGCATACCCATTTATTGATGTCGGTCCTGGTATTGGTACCTTCTTCTATGAGGTCAAAAAAATATTTTGTTAGAGTACAATGTCATTATTGTACATTATGCTAGTTACTTTTCCTAGCATGTTGATGCCTTATTTCTCTATTGTCAATTTTTCAATGTGTGTTGCTAGGTCCTCCAATGAAAAAAACAATTGACTAAATGTTTTTTCTACCTTTTATTTGAGTACTTTGAGGTTGTCCCTAAATGGTGCCTACCTTCTATTCCATGCATATTGGGCTATGAATCATTTGGAGAGTTGAAACCATAAATTGATTTCTCATACTTTTGGTGAATGTACTATGCTAAGGTTTGTCCTTCTAGCTATTTGTGCAGTAATCATATCATGATCTTATCATCATCCTATTCCTATAGAATGTCAAAGAAAAACATGTGAACGTGGAGTTTAGGGTCCCACACCATTCATATTTTGCAAATGCAAAGTTCTTGACAAATTGTGCCTTCACAATTCACAAAAATCTCTAAATTCTTAAGGCATTCTTTTGATATCATATCTCTCTTTACTCTAGTGTAATCTCACTTTAGCATATTTCCTTTTTAAGGGAGTTAGCATTTACAACTAGTGATTGTGAGGGATCCATTGGACCACTTGATTTTGGTACATTTGTTGGTAAAATAAAAAAATGCATATATGAAGCACATTATGGTGCTATATGTATCATTATGTGTGCATATGTTTAGTGAAGTGAGGGTGTTCTAATTTTTTTTATGTTCATATGTGATTAAGCCTGACATGATGCTTGGTTGGGTGGTTATTTAAATGTATATGGACTTTGGAGCATCCATTTGATGTGGGATCCATTGCTAGACCCAAAAGTGTTGTTAGTAGGAGATGCATGCTAGAGGGAGGAGGTTGATGTTTGAGACATGGTATGTTCATCACAGACATTCTAAATGGATGGTTAATATTGATAAAATGGCATTGTGAAGTATCATCCATTTTTATAGTATAATTCTATGATGGATTGGCAAGCACCTACGGATGGATTGGGCAATTAGCATTTCAGCCTCATCAGTCTATGATGTATCATAGTCCACACTCATGGTTAAAAATAGTTCATTTGAGCTTCAAAGTGTCTAGATCAACCTGGGAATAGTAGGTGATTGTGTACTGAATGCCAAAGTACAGTAATAGTGGGTCATCTATTGGGAGTGTGGTCCATGGTTTACACTATCTTCCTACAGTCCACAATTGACTTTTTCACCATGTCTTCCTACATCGTCCATCTAGAAAATGCACATTGAATTAGTGGTTTGTCAATGTAAGACCCCTGACCTAGCTTAATGCCTAATCATGCTTTATTATCTTAAATAGTTTATTATAT
The DNA here is from genome assembly GCA_963693085.1 of Alisma plantago-aquatica. Lineage (NCBI taxonomy): Eukaryota > Viridiplantae > Streptophyta > Magnoliopsida > Alismatales > Alismataceae > Alisma > Alisma plantago-aquatica. The sequence goes on from OY856410.1 coordinate 377,380,850, forward strand.
GCCTAATCAAACTTTGTCTTCTGCTTTGATATCAATTACTTAAGCTATGTTTCAAGTTTGGTCTAGTTTGGAGACATTTTGAGCAAGTTATGCAATTATGTGCATGTTTTGGATTTTTATCCAATTTACCCACATCTGATGTTTTTCTTTCAATTTTTCACATTCTTGTTGTTCCTCACTTGTTATTATATTATTTTGGAGTTATTTGTGACATGGGGTGGCTAGTTGCATCTTGGTTTTGTGCTGAAATCTACTTAGGATTTTCCTCTGATAGATGCACTACCTTGAGTGCATGAATGATGGGTTTATTATTGAGCGGAGCCAACATCTCCTTTGAGAGCCAAGATTCAGTGGGCCACCTAACCCCCCACAACTGTGGAGATTCTGGGTTGCATGTAATGGATGCTCTTGACCTTGATTACTTGACATGTTTTACTAGACAACTTTCCTTATTCTTCTCTTTCCCTATTAGCTTTTTATACCCCTTTCTCTACATGAAACACATCCTTTGCTCCTTTTATACACTTCCTTCACCCCTTCGTCCCCTCTTCTTCTGGATCTCATCCTTCTCTCTTTATGAAGGAAAGGATCTTAAGAAAGGAAGACCGTGGAGCAATCTACTTGCATATGATCATGGGATTCAGATTAAGTCTTGTTTCAAGATTTCAAAGCTTCCTAAGTTGTTCTTGACCCAACAAAGTAATACCTTCTCTCTTATATTCATTTCCTTGATGATTCTATCCTCCTTTCTCTTCTTCTTATCTGGATCCCTGGTCCCCATGGTTGAGTTTGTGCTAGAAACATGAAAGACGCTCTTCTTCTTTCTCGTTTGATCTAAGGTTTCTCGTTCTTGGAAATGGAACTAGCTTGGACGAATGGAGAAGCCAAAAGCTAGGATTTTCTTCCTTCATCCTATTATTTCTTTCTGTTTTGAGATGCATCTTTGTTATCGAGGCAATTTATATAATTTGTTCTACGTTTATTGCTTACAATACAACTTGTCATACTAAATCTTTCTCTAAAACCTAGTAATCAGTAGTAAATTGGAATTCTTAGCTAAGTTCTAAATATATATGATGGTTTTTGAGTAGATAACTTTCTGGTTTCTCTGCATAATCTTGTGCACATTCTCTATGTTGGGAGTTGAGCTTTATACATTTCTTGTCCATGAATCGATGGAGTTGTTGTGGTGGAAATTTATGGTTGTCCTTGACCTAATTGAGTTGATTTCTACTTTGCCTCATGATCTGATGACTAGTCATTTGTGTAGAACTATGGTGGTGTATTCCTACTTTTTTCTTGAACTTATTAGATGCCTAAGAATCCATAGTCATAATATTCTTATCTCTGGTTGGTTGATGGCTTCCATAATCATAATAATCTATGGTGTTTAAGTGGTTGAAACTAGCTTGATTTATATGGTGCCTTGAAAATGTTTTTCTACTTGTTGGGTGACCCGATGGGTTGGCCTATAGGAAGGAACAATTTTGGTATTTTAGCTACTATTTTGATGACTTTAATGAGATCAAGAAATTATAATTATATTTTCTTCATCATTGTATGATCGATGATTATATTAAGCCCCATGAACAATGGTTCTTCCTAGGGTTTTGATTAGATTTATCCCTCCTTGTGTTTCAATCCGACAGTTGGTTTTGATGCTATTTTACTCGACCATTTTGTGGCAATCAATGGTTTTTATTTACTCATGTTTTTTATTTTCTCATGGCGGAGAAACGATGGTCATGCTGCTTTCCCAAGTGGTGCAAGTCGATGGTCTTATTTCTTTCTCAAACGATGGTTTTTCTATAATGTTTTGAGTTGATTTTCTCTTGTTTCCATAACTTGATGGTTGGACTCTTTGTGCCAACTGATGGAGGTTACTTATTTTCTATTTTGGATCTTCTTTTGTTCTTAAAAAAGATGGATTTGTTCCTCTCACAACTGATGATTTTTTATGCTCTCTCATGGATTTAATTTGATGATCTCACTATATTTACAATGGATGTATATCCTAATTGCTGATTTTCTTATTTCTCTAAGTGTTAAATCAATGGTATTCTTTACTGGCACAACCCATGGTCATCCTAAGAGGTCATGGACTGTTTTCTCTTAAGCATTAGATTGATGGTTCACTTAGTTTCTTAATCGATGGTTTACTTGTCTAAGAAAAACCATGGTTTCACTATTTTAATTTGATGGGTTTCCTTGATCATGAAATTGATGGTGAGTTTACGTCTCACACCCGAATGTGAGTTTAGGGCTCACACCCAATCATAATACATAGTTTTTCTAATCATAACTCAATGGTTTTCCTAGATGAACGTCACAAGGTTTTACGTGTCTGCATCTGATGGTTTTATTTTATGCAATCGCGATTCAACAATGGTCATTCATACACACGATGCAATGGTTTTAATTGCCTTGAATCTAATGGTTTGATGTGTGGTCTATGATTCTATAGCTTGTGTTTATTGCACCTAATGTTGGGGATTTGATAAGTTAGAATTAATTGTTTTGATCCCCCTGAGTTGGTAGTCTTACCTTTTCCCCCAAATGAATATAAACCTAAGATTGTTATAAAGTGTTGATTTGCAATGTTAGGATAACTTACGCAGTTAACTAATTGTACCTTGTATATTGTTATAATAAATGAATTTCTTCACATCTATTATGTGTTGGAGATAATAAGAACTAGGGATTACATACAATTTCTATTTTGGAAACCTTAAATTTGTTAAGTTGTTGAACCTTAATACAAAGAGAAGAACACAAAGATGTTGCTTAGTTTTCTTGTGCATTTAATATTATGATGGGATACTTTCTCTTTCTACATTTTTGTAATTATAATTTTTTGTTATGTGCAATGTTAAGTCGAACATTATATGTTACATGTATGTGATGGTAGTTGCACCATGATGAGGCATGTAAAGATAATGATGTTCTTACATGAGATAATGTGATGGTCATAATGTGTAGGTTTTCAGTAATCTGGCTTTGTGTGGCCGGTTGTCACAGTCAATGTTACATGAAACAATTTAAGGAATGTTTCTTTTAATTGATTGGAATGTCAACACTAGATTTGTTCCTAACTTGGGAGATAGGAATGTTTTTTGTAAAGCATTTTTCAAGAGGTAGGCCATATTATGAAGGTACATTTAACACTTTGTATGTAAGTGGGAAGACTTATATAATATCACAAACTGTCATACACACATGTGCTACTAATATTTCTTCATAGGAAAACACATTTTCCCTTATGTGGGAAGCGGGTTTTGAAACTAAGTTTGGAATCTTAAAATTGTTCCATTGGTACCAAGAGGTTGATTCCACCAATATGCATGTAATAAGAAAAAGATGAGGAAATTTTCTACTGGGATTAGAATATTTTAATATTCATATGAGGTAAGAATAAGGATAATCTTCTCCAATATTTACAAGGGTATCTTGATAACATGGAAGTATGAGGGAAATTATTCTTCTTTCAATGAGGTATGATGAAAAGGGTTTCTTTCACTTAGATATGATCATATTGGATGGATGGGGAAGGCATTTTCTTAATAGGTCCCTTAAGTATTACATCACATATCACCCCATGGGGGAAGATAACATATGATTGGTTTTCATTTTGCCAGTGTAGAGGCTGCATTGCCCTATTGTTGTTAAAAATTTGATAGAGTTAACTTTTTGATCTAGTTCATGTGGATAGCTCCTATGAGTGATAATGATCCTTTCAAGAAATTATATATGTTTGATTCCATAAATTTTTAGACATGGATGAGAAAATTAGATTTTGTTTGATCTTGGGGCCTCTTTTCAAGATCAATTGATGATTCATAAACAAAACTAGCAAGTCCACCTGGTTAAGTATTAAAAAAAGATAGATTTCCATTGTAGGGATTGTGAGAACATTTGATCAATGCTTGTTTCCCTTTACTTCATAAAATAATTGGGGATTACAAAAGGTTTTATTTGATATTCTGACTTGGTATCGTATTGTTTTTTATGTGGGTATCATTGGATCTATGTGCTTCTCCTCAATGATTTGGCTCATAAAGCGAGGGTCAAAGAAATTTAGGTGACTCTATTTTGGTGGTTAACTAAAATAAAAAAATTGGATATTTATTTTGAGTATTGAAGATATATGTACCAAAAGAGTCAACTATATGGGAATTTGTACTCATATAGTTTATGAATTATTGTCACCAAAAGTCAAATTTCCATAGTGGTATCTTTAGGTTTTGAGCCTTTAGAAATTAATTTCAACACTTTTTGTATTTCATGTTTTTTGATGAAGATTACACAAAAGTATGAAAAGAATCTAGACATTGAACCTATCTGATTTATTAGATTACTACCACAAGGTCAAAAATTTTGGCAGTGTTTCGATGCTATTTTTGGTTTTGAAAAGTGGTTTACTAAAGTCAATATAGAATATGAAATGTATTTTTTTTTGACAAGGTTTCTACCAAAAGTTTGAAGTTCGTTGAAATTATGACAATAATTTGGTTTGAAAAAGCTATCACCAAATGTAAAAATTTCAATAACATCTCGACATTGTTTTGGGTTTTGAAAAGATGGTTTGTTAAAGCCATTTCGTTGAAATATTAATGTATTTTTGGTTCCCTAAGAGGGTTGTACTAGAAGATTATGATTGATCAATTTTTTGAACCTATATAAGTTTCATGATGCTATTACTAAAAGATCAAAACATTTCTAGTATTTTAAAAGAATGTTGGTTTTTAGAAAAGTGATTTATCAAATCTAGAAAAATAAAACCTTGTTCTATTTTAGGTTTTAATGAGGTTTGTACCAAATGGTTCAAATTTATTGGAATATCAAACATGTTTAAGTTTAAAAAGATTGTTACATAAGAAATGAAATTTTGGCATCATTCCACGTTATATTAGAGGTAAAGTGGTTTGCTGATATCAAAATTGTTTATTAATGCTTAGTTGTATTTTTAGATTTGAAAAGGGTTGTATCTAAAGTTTGAAATTTATCAAAAGTTGAAACATTTTTAAGTGTTATGATATTGTTAAGAAATTATTACACTTTTAATATGTGGACACTATTCTAGGTATTAAGAAACATGCTTTACCGAAAATGTAATATTTGAAGATTTGATGTATTGTGAGTTAATTTTAGAAGGTTGTACTAGAAGTTCAAAATTGGTTGGAATGTTGCTCCTATTTTGGTTTTATGAGATGCTATAAAAATTTTGAAGTTTTTGCAAGTCTATAATGATGTTCACTTTTTGAAAAATAATTGTTTATTGAAATCAATGGGTTTATAATTTATTTAACAATACTTTGAGAAGGGTTTAACTAAAATTTTGAAATTGGTCAAAAACTTTAGGATATATGGGTTTTATGAGGTAGTTACCAAATGTTAAAAAAATGATACCATTTCAAGATCATTATAGATTTGAAATTTTGGTTTATATAAACAAAAAAAAATCAAAATTTTGATATAGTTTTGGTTTTGAAAAGGGTTGTACCAGAAAGTTAAAATGGTTGAAATTTTTAATCTATTTGTTTTAAAAGGAATTCTTACTAAACTATTTGACATTTTAGGTTGTGTTATGTTTTGGAAAGTAGTTTACAACTACTTATTGGAATTTCAACATCATATCATCTCCACTATGGTTTTAGTTTGAAGGTTGGAAATGTTGTTCAAAAATATTGAGAACAATCATATACCTCACGTTTTAAACCTTATTGTTTATATCAAGCATTTAAACAACATACTTCATCAGGTGAAAATAGGGCTTTTATCTTCAGTGGGGTTGCCCTTTACTTAACCATGCATGGTTTTAGTATTTCCAGGATAGGGTAATATCCATATGTACCTCTTGATCATGGTGTCCACTATCTATATCGAGTATAAGTGAATGGATATGTGGCTAGGGATAGTCAACTTGAACTGGGTCCCTACTTTTATTATTGCATTTTTGTTTTCTAATCCAATTATTGTGAGCTCTACTCTTCCCTATAGGTAATGATGTAGCCAGGTCTAGGCTTGGGTAGGAATGCTTCCTTCCCAGGATTTCACAAGTTCATACAAATTTTCATTATAGATAATATAGACTAGTACAAATATGTTGTATGTTCCCTACATGTATTCTTGGCTCTACTTTTGATGATATATTTCCCCCACCCTCGCAACAATTTCTGGCTCTGCCTCTACGCATAGGTTACGCATGAAAGAGGATGGTGTTAAATGCGTGTTGATGATTTTATCTTGAAACTCATTTCATACATTACAAAAGACTAAAAGAGATTCTACTTTATTTAGTATGAATATAATTTTTTTTATAAAAGGTTCATTCAATGGATTCATATATTTTTAATTCAAAGAGATGTATGGAATTTATAAAGTTAAACCAATGTGGGAGCTCTATCACAAGGTGCTAAAACTACCAGATTTGCAAAAGAAAATGGATGAATAGTCACCAGTGAAACAGAAAGTAGAATCAAAATAAAGGGAGGTACATCTCTAGAGGTTTCATATGCTATCAAAAGGTCAAATAAGAAATAAGGCATGTCAACTCCATTCAAAATCATATAGGAAGCTATAAACAAAAGGTGATGTCTCCTTAGAGACTATCATCATTGTATAAAGCAACACAAAAATACTTATAACAATAACTAAGATTTAGAGAAAGGTTAAGAGACAAAGAGAAAGAGTTTATGTTATATGGATGCAGTTGGATGAAGTGAGGGTGATCAACATGGCTTCTTGGTAGACATGCTTCCAGGGCATGGCATCCTTACCCAATATGACTTTCAACACTGACTCTCTCGTTGTGTTCCACCTTAAAGGAAAATAACTCTATATGGAACAATCTTCTAGGACTCCAACATTAATTTTTATGCAATTATGATCATTAGAAATCATCATGGTCATCACCATGAATTGCAAGATAATGCATGTGTTTTTAATATGGGACCGGATAATGGATCTCAACCATGTTTAAGTGGGAAAACATGAAAACCTAATGGTAACTCTAAAATATAGTTTGGAGAAGTATTTAATATAAATTAGGATCAGTGTAAGGCATTGAATTACCCATGGTGAAGGTCCCCCATATTCCTAAAACTACTATTTCCTATCCAAGAAAGAAAATAAAAATCTTCATTAATTGATTAAGGACATTTTTTCTTACAAGAATAAAAAAGGTAAAAAAATTAGAATATAAATGTTTTCTCATAGAAGCATTAAATCTTGTTTCTCATATCATCACACCTATTGGGGGTCTGAAAATTGGGATAATGGAGAATGCTTATATTATGAAAGATTCACTTCTACCCTACATGGATGTAGTTAAGATCAAAATTGTTTCCCCTACTTCCTTCACCAAAAGTAGTTTATTAAGGTGCCATGGAGATGACTTACTATCTTTGATACTATCATGCTCTAACTATAGGCATTTCTCTAGGATTCATGGCCCTAGGGTTTAAGCCTAGAGTTGGTGACTCAGTGATTGTTGAACTTGAATGTCAAAAACCATCCCAATTGATGACTAGTTAGTCATATTTATTGAAATAATGGGCGAGGATTGCGGTTTTGATTGTTTTGGAATGGTATGTATCAAAATTAATGATATATGCTCATAAATTGTATTTTTCTATCACTTGATTGTACACACCATGCATGGGCCTCTTAAATATTCATGAAAAGGCTTGGTGAGTAGTTACTCTGGGTCAACCTTGGTGAGGACATTCCTATGAGGATGTTTGGGGAATTTTTAGGTAATGATTGGGTAAGGGAAAAAAAATATAATGGAGTGATAAGGCTTAAATGGTTTCTAATCTTGTCCTAAATTTTTTGATGTAGTAACTAGGTTTGATTAAATAGTAAGAATACATAGTCAAGTGCCTTCCCATGGTGCACCCATTTTGTAATTAGGCTTGATGAGGTAGTTGGGGGAAGGCTTTTTTCTAATATGTGATAGTTTGAATGGAAGTACTTAGGATTAATCAGTCAAGCCCCTATGGACTTTTAGTTATGATGTCCAAGCAAGGTATTTCATGAACTTCTAAGACACTAGGGTAACAATGATTTATTGTTTCCTAATTTAGAAACATAACTCTTGAATAATAGATATGCAAGAACATGGATCAATGTGTAGTATATATAATGCAGTAAGTTGGGATTGATCCATAGGGAAAGATCTTAGCAGTAGATCTAGGTTTGTTTTCTTAGGTTCCTAATGTGGAGTGTAGGATTTGAATAGTTTTCCTTTGATTTTTAGTTACAAGAAGGTAAACAACAAAATGAAATTGTAATTAATGAAACCTAGATTACCCAATAGAATTAATACTAACTAACTAATCAAGAACGAAAACTACACCAAAGATGTCAACCAAAGACAAGAAATTAATATTATACTAACAAGATAAATCCTAGTTAGAAAGTAAAGAAAAACCTAACTAAACAACACAAGAGAGAAAAACTAACAACACTGTATTAACAACACTAAGAAGGCATACAAAGCCTACATTAAGCAATTGACTAGAAATACCTAGCAATAAGTAGTTATGGAAAAGAATTGAATACTCAATGAAGGGTTAACTAACATGAACAAGCCAATTAACTAACCAAGAAAATGTGGCTAGCTAGCACTAGACAAAACTAAGGTTTAAAAAGAAACAAGGGTTAGTGTCCATTTGGGCCTGAATCTGAATCTTAACACAGTTACGATCAAAAACATTCAATCAAACCATGTTATAAAACTAAACAACATAGTAGGATGATGATGAATTATTCTATACTACTAGTTGACTATGAGTGGCATAAGGTGTACATTGGGAAATTAGTATGTATTACTACCTATCCTACCTTTTGAGGTTTAATTAATTAGGGTATAGGTATAATAAAATCAAGGACACACTAGTTTAGGTCTCTAAAAGTGATTCTTATGATGTACTTAGTGGCAAGGGGTGGTATGGACTGTTGGAGAAGGGTATCCCACCTCTTATTACCCTCCATCAAACATCTAGACATGCTATTTGTGGATTACATCAAGGGAGACACTACTAGTAATTTAGATCTCACACTAAGAAATAGAATGTGCAGGGGAAACATTTTTGACGAAGGTAAGTAAAGAAGCAAGTTCAACAAAAAAGGATTAGAGTTGGATCTTGGAATATTGGCTCTTTGACAGGGAAATCTTTGGAGATAGTGGATACCATGATGAGAAGAAAAGTCAATATAGCTTTCTTGCAGGAAACCAAGTGGACAGGGGAATGCTGTAGAGAGATTGGAGACACAAGATACAAAATCTGGTATACATGTATTGATAAACATAGAAATGGTGTAGGTATTATTGTTTATAAGAGGTTGAAGGATGATGTTGTCAAGATTACAAGGATGGGTGATAGAATCATAGCTATCAAGGTTGTTCTTGGGGGAAATATTTTTAACATTATTAGTGCTTATGCCCCCCAAGTTGGCCTTAGCAAGGATGGAAAGAAGGATTTTTGGGATGACATGGATGAATTAATGCTAGGAATACCGATCGAGGAGAAGATTATTATTGGGAGTGATTTAAATGGTCATGTGGGGAGTAAAAATTCCGGATATGAGAGAGTTCATGGTGGTTTTAAACATGGCAGAAGGAATGGAGAAGGAGAGAGGATATTAGATTTTGTAGTTGCATATGATATGATTTTGGCAAACATTTCAAGAAAGAGAATCTCATAAGATTACTTTCAAGAGTGGGCACAACTATAGCCAAATTGATTACCTCCTTACAAGGAAGGTGGATTGTAACATATGTAAGGATTGTAAAGTGATTCCTAGCAAAGAACTCACGACCCAACATAGGTTGGTGGTTTTGGATATTAAAAAAGATCAATAAAGGCAAGCATAACAAAAACCAAGATAGTAGGATCAAGTGGTGGAATCTTAAAGGATAAAAGAAATTGACTTTTCATGATAAACTCATCAAGGAGGTAACTTGGAATTTGGATTCTGATGTTAACACTATGTGGCATAACATGAGCTCCTACAGAACAAAAATTTACAAAGAGGTTTTAGGGGAGTCTAAAGTTTGTGGGCCTCCACAGAAGGAGACTTGGTGGTGGAATGATGAAGTACAGAAGGCTATTAAACTGAAAATGGAGATCAATAGGAGCTTGCCCAAATCTGGAGATGATGCAACGTTCCAAAGATACAAGAAAGCAAAGAAAGAAGCTAAAAAGGTTGTTCAACAGGCAAGGTCTAGATACTTTGATGATATGTATAAGAAGTTAAATACTACAGAAGGGGAAAAAGGTATATATAAAATGGCTCGTATAAGAGAAAGGAAATGAAGAAACTTGAGTCAAGTAAAATGCATAAAGAATGAAGATGGTAGAGTATTGGTGAAGGACGATGATATCAAGAACCAGTGGAGAAATTACTTCCATAAGCTTTTCAATGGAGATATTGCATATAATGTTAGCGACTCGTGCGACATGAATACAAGAGATATCATTTTCACACGATGAGTTTCACCATTTGAGGTCAAGAATGCTTTGAAAAAGATGAAAATGAGAAAGGCATGTGGACCAGACAGTATTCGCATTGATGTATAAAAGAGTATGGGGGATGAGGGAGTTACGTGGTTAACACATTTCTTTAACAAGATCATGAAGACCAAGAAGATGTCGGATGAGTGGAGAAATAGTACTATAGTCCCAATCTATAAGAATAAAGGTGATGTTCAGAGATGTACAAACTACAGAGGTATCAAGTTGATGAGTCACACAATGAAGCATTGGGAGAGGATTATTGAGCAGAGGTTAAGATCTATAACGCAGGTATCGAACAACCAATGTGGTTTCATGCCTGGAAGATCAACACCAGATGTTATTTTTCTAATAATAAGGCTTATGGAGAAGTATAGACAAAGAAAAAGATATCTTCATATGGAGTTTATCAATCTAGAGAAGGCTTATGATTGAGTAACTACAGAAGTGTTATGGATGGTTTTGAAGAAAAAGGGTGTACATATCCAATACATTGACTTGATCAAAGACATGTATGATAGTTCTACTGCAAGTGTCAAGACTTATGGAGGAGAGACACCAACTTTTTCCATCACAGTTGGGGTACACCAAGGATCCACACTCAGCCCATATCTATTTGTTCCTGTTATGGATGAGTTGACAAAGAATGTTCATGATGATATTCCTTGGTGTATGTTATTTGTTGATGATATTGTTTTGATTGACGAAATTAAAGATGGAGTGAATGATAAAGTTGAAAGTTAGAGAAAGGAATTGGAATCAAATGGATTGATGATTAGCAGGAGCAAAACTGAGTATATGCATTGCAATTTCAGTCAATCTCACGGTGTGAATGATGCAGCCAAGTTGGACGGAGTATATATACCAAAATGTGATAAATTATGTTAATTGGGTTCTATTATTCAAATAGATAGGGATGTTCAAAATGATGTTTGTCACCGGATCACTGTAGGATGCTTGTATTGGAGGACTACAACTAGAGTATTATGCAATCAAAAGATCCATCTTAGGTTACAAAGTAAGTTTTATAGAACATCTATACGACCAGCCATGCTCTATGGGAGTGAATGTTGGGCAGTGAAGAAATAAGGTCTCAACAAGATGAACATGGCTGAAATGCATATGCTGAGATGGAGGCGTGGGAAGACATGAAAAGATCACTTGAGAAATGACTATATCAGGAATAAAGTGGGGGTGGAGAGCATTGAGGACAAGTTGTGTGAGGGCCGACTCAGATGGTACGGACATGTGTAACGCAAACCTACTAGTGCGCCTATATGAAGCAATGCTATTGAGCCAAACACTATAAATAGAAGAAGAGGAAGGCCTAAATTAACATGGGATGAGCTTATAAAGAGATATTTTGAATCTCTACATCTCAATCACAATATGGCCCATGATAGTGCTGAATGGAATCGAAGGATCCATGTAGCTTACCCCAACATAGTTGGGATTGAGGCTTAGATGATGATGATGATGATGATGGCCAAGAAATAGAATAATATATGGGTATGTGGGAATAAGGGTATCTTGATAAGGATCCACTAGTTGGACATGAGATCTCTTCCCCAAATAGCCACACATATATCATTCTATATTTACTTTGGTGGTTCCAAACATGAATAACCATATAAAGATATGGGAAATGAAATAAAAGAAAGAAGATATCGTTTCCAAATATATGCACAATTTTAAAAATGTTATTTTCAAATATGGGATCAAACTCACATTTTATTCCCCCAAACAGCCCGCAATGGGGGCATATCTACTTATGGCCAAGAGAAATAAAACAATGGAAAAAAAGTGGTATGAAAATCCAGCTTGAAGTAGTATTTGACTCCTTATCCTTTAGTATTAGAAAGGATGGTCTCCTCCATCCTTCCAAGTGGAATGGCCTGGAAAGTGGAAGTAGAATGGAAAAAACCCTAAAAGATAGGGTTTTAGAGTGAAAGAGGGAAGAAAAATGGAATAAGTGAGGTATGTGGGAGTAGGATTCCACCTTCAATGCTATGGGATATAACCTCTTTACTCCCAACCACCACTAATGTTTATATATTGGCCAAGGAATCATAGTGTAACACCCGGGCCCACTACCCTAGGCTCTAGTAGAGTTTCAGGAATGACGACTGGCCCCACAGACCACCACTAGCCTTAACTGCGCACTTTGTCCACACTCACACGCAAATCAGGATCAACTTCCCGACTGGTCACCCATCCTAGTACTACTCCAAGTCGAGCACGCTTAACTATGGAGTTCTTTAGCGATGGGCTCCAGGAAAAGGAGGTGCACCTTGGTGATATGGGTAGTCCAATCATTCCTTTTAAGATCATTATCTGAGGCCTCAAATCATGGGATGTTACAATCTCCCCCACTTAGACTCTTGACGTCCTCGTCAAGGATCAACTATAAGGCCTCATAATCTCTTCCCCATTTCAGTGCAGACCCACAATGATACCAACTGTGACGTCCCCAGATTTTCACTTCTCCAAACCCTATTGGGAATGAGATGTCAGAATCCGAAAACATCATCCAATCATATCAGAGAGCGATGCGGAAGCATAATACGCATACATGAACATATAACCATAACATACTCAACATTCAACATTTATATTTATACAACATGAATTATTACACAATGATTTACAATTACATATTGAATGAAGATTTTACAATCTATGAACATGTATGCTAACAGGATCTTAACACAATAGGTACAACCTGGACAACTGCTCACTTCCCGTCTTTTATCCCAAGCTAGCTCTGAACCTAAAACATACGTGAAACAACGAATCAACACACAAGGTGTTGTGCACGTGGGCAGAAAGATACATATATTTATGGCTTTCATGATTTTTGAAAAAGATTTGCAGAAGGAAAGAAAATCATAGAAAACACTTCTTTATTAAGTGAAATACTCCAATTTAAGCCATTTTCTTAGATGAATTGCATTATCAAGGTGGACTAGTACCAAAACATAAATATTGGGCCCATCCCCATGTACCAAGTACTCTAGGGAAACTTCCTATACACCGTGTGCTATAGGGAGGTGTACTAGCCAACATTAATCCATTCCCTCGTAAGGGGGATAATGAACACCTTAAATAACTACAAAGCATCTACTTATCATTTATGTTTACAAGTGATAAAACATCGAGTACTATATCGTGCTACTACATACAATATTTGCAAATAGAAGAGAGCATACATACATATCATGATTGCAAGCAAGAAAACCATAGTCATATACTTAAATAAAAACCCACGTACCTGAGTTCAGAGATTCCTATATATATATTCTGGATCATCTACATCTCTGGTCATCACCTGATTAATAGCAATTAATCATCATTAATATATGTACACCATATTCTTGGTATTTTAGGTCCAAATTAGGGTTTTACACCAAAACTAGGTTCAACTGATCTTAAATATGTCTCTAGTATTTTTATAGAGATCCAGATGTCATTCTAAGGGTCTGGTATGATTTTTATATGTTTCTGATAACTGGTCTATTTTCTAGAATTAAAATGAGGTTACAAACATGGGATTGGATTTTAATGAGAAAAGACCTAAAATTTCTCAATAATATTAAGATCAGAGTCCACATTTAATTTCCAGATGATATTAGGGTTCAAACTTATTTTTCTCAGATTTAACCTCGACCATTTTCTAATTATATCATTTAAATGAAGCATTCTCATCTAAATTAAATATCATCAATTTTAGTTCATCAAAGGTCTGATCTAAGGGTCCAGTAATGTACATGGCATTTTTCTGAGTCTAGGAGTATTTTTGGATAAGTTATTGGCCAAGGGAGCTATTTATAACCAATTGTGCAAGATTAAGTCTATTTCTGAGAATTAATAAATGCTCTACCTTTTACAGGGCTTGGGTCGGCCAGTTCATCCGGTTTGGACCCGGTTCAGGATGGATGGAGAGTCAAGAGGCCCAGTCTCTCTCTCTCCCTCTTTCTTACGGTCTCACGCTCCCGATTCATCCCGTTCTTCTGTGCTTCGAGCGCCGTAGCTGGGAGAGGTATCTCTGGTGAGTCTGATGTTGAGGGTGCATCGCTCATGGTGGAGGACGCTAGAAGCTCGTTTCGTCCCTCTATATCCCCCAGCTGCGAAAACAGCTAGGTTGGTGACCAGCATCTCGGCAAGGTCGGGCTTGCCGGTGTGGAGCGTCGCTGCAGGTAGGAGGAAGGGAAATAAGGCCCTCTGCGTTGTTGTGATTAAACCAAGTGTCGCCGATGAGCAACTGGACTCCAAGATCTCGAAAGCCCTATTGATGATGTCCAGCGTCGAGGCTTGATTCACTGTCCAGGTCTCCACATTGGATCCAAGGTGAAGAAGGCTCTACAGGATTGGGGCTTTTCTCACCATGGCCTCCCCGCCTCCACCAACTAGCTCCTAAGCTGCTGCGATCGGTGGCCTTGGCATGACCACAAAGAAGTGGAAATAAGGGAAAGGGTTCCAACACCAGGATGCTTGGAACTATTTCGGGTTTATGGCTGGCCTGGTCGTAGGTTCTGTCGCCACAAGTGTGGATCTTCAGCGAGCAAGGGACGACTCCTACCATCATCTCATATTGGTCTCGTTATGTTCCCGACATTGTTGTGTACTGGATTAGGCCATGGAATCCGGCTAGGCTCAGGCCAGATGCCTCGCTTTCCTTCTTTCTCTATTCTGCCGTGTGCACACTCTAATCTGGGCGACCAGACACCGCCACCGTGAGCGAGCAAGGAGTGATTCATGTCATCGTCTCACACCCATCTCGCCATTCCTCTTCTCCATGTTCTTCTAATCTTCCGCAAGGTCTGGACCATTGGGACGACAAGCCCGCCATCCCCCGCGCCTCTGATTCACACCATCACCACCTCAAGCACAAACTCAGGCAAGAAAAGGTTGTAGAGGCCTTAAAGGCTAGATCTTGCTTTACGAACAGATACGTGTTGAAAGGTTCCTACTCGCAATCACCAGATGAATCATAGGAACCCCCAGGTGGATGCAGGGAAGTCCAAGGAACCCATGGTCAGACTTTTACCTCCCCAGATATGAAGCCTCGATGACGGGTGTTGGACGGACTTGAAAAGTGTGCATGATCTATTGGTTAAGGATGATATCTGTGGGTTCAGATTGTGTAAGGGGTGTGAGGGGTCTAAGGAGTTCTGTTATTTGGCAATCAACCCCTTGATCTGATGTTTGCGTTGGAGTCGTTTCGCTGGGTTGAGGATGCCTCCTCCACAGAAATAGGAGAAGGGAGATGAAGTCTCCATGTTCAAATTAGTAGAAGGGTAACTTAGATTTGTCCACATACATTATCCTCAATGTCAATTAAAAACTAAGCTGCATGACATATACTTTTGTAATAGACCTAGATGAGACTTCTCCCAAGAACAAGCTTTTACTTATTTAGACCAATAGATCACATCTCCTAATCTTAATGAACTCCAACAAGGACTTCAAAACATTACAAATTTTTTTAACATAGATCCCCTATCACATTATCTCTCATCCAACAATGTTTGAGACAAAAATTTTATAACATGATCATGTAAATAGTAACCATTGACCAAAGTCTATAAATTAATTGAATCTTGATCAAACAAGTCCAACAATATCTTTTATGGTTGTAATACACCTTAGAGTTCATCAATTGGCCACATGAAACCTCAAGTTCCATCACTACTTCATATTACTCAAGGTACTTCTTCAATTACTATATCGAATATCACACTCCTAAAATTAGGGTCATCACATTCACCCCATCTTATATAGAATTTCATCCTCGAAATTCAGCCAATGTCATGTTAATCGTGATATCAAGGAGTTCAACCTCATATAGGCCGCTATTTCTAGGTGATAGGGAAATGTAGTTTTGGATATACCCTAAGTTGTCATTTGAGGATATAAAAGCACCTTGGGTGTAACCACCCCACCTTATATATATAGTGAAGCATCATTTAATGGCTTAGTCATAACTTGACATTCTATTATTCTAGGATTTACATCACTTATTACCTGAATAATTAGAGATTTACTTATATAGAGTTGAAAAGGTATTACTAAGGGTTTCATGTTTCACCCTACTCCCTATGTAAGGTGATATCAAGATTTCTTCTCATTTAATAATAGAACTTTCGAACTTAACATCTTAGTGTGGATTATGATCAACATCATACTAGCATTTCATCATTAGAGGGAATTAATTTTCATACTTACACATCAGGGTTTTCACCCTATCGTGTGATCGTTATCATTAATATAGAAGCTTAGATTTGAGGTTAAGAACATTATTGGTGATCGTTTTATCAATGATTTAAGGATATCTACATTTCAGCTCATAATTTCAAACTTATATCATTCATGCATGACATAGAGGGAAAGAAGACATACTAAGCCAATTTTATCATGATTTCAAACTTAGATATTTCATGTATGATATAGGAAGGGAATATATAATAGGTCAAGCTTATCTAAGTGACCATTCATACATAATCATCCAAATAGCTCAAGTGAGGTTTCTAGCATCATATATAGAGAAAGAGAAGTGGAAGGAACAACATTTATGAGTATCTTATGCACGAAGAATTTTACTCTTAGAACCAAAGTTCATATATCACCTCACTTGTAGATAATGATGAGATTCACAAACATATGTCACTCAAGCTAAGACCTAATTCAATCAAAAGGATTGACTTTCTCATCATGAGTCGCCTATCCATCATTTTTTTTAAACCCAACTCTCACATACAGGATTGAATCATGCAAAGGACTCAACTCATCCACTCAGGAGTAACTCAGCTTAGGACACGTCATTTCACATTATCTCATATTTTTCATATATTTTAGGGTAGGTCCTATGACCCTCTCCTTGTGGGTCTCACTCTCTCTGGAGTTCACCACATATCTTGTCCTAACACTAGAGATCCTCCTTTGTAAAAGAGCTTGAGGCTCAGGCATATTCAACGTTATCTTAACTTAGCTCATCTTAAATAAGAAAGAGTATGTACTTTTATCATCAAGACTTAGCTTAGATTATCCAAAATTGGATTCAGACCTCATTTACAACTTAGATCTTTATAAACAACATATACCTCAGAGATCGGATTTATATTAGATCATCCTTGCTTACATCAACTATCATTCTATTACCTATCTATCTATCACATATCCTTATAAGGCTCTAGACATCTAATCTAGATCTATTCTCTCTTCTAGACTGATGTCACTCCCTTTCACTTAGATTGCATGAACACTAACTACTCTCCAGTGTGAGGGACACATTTTTATATTTACATATATATAATAAAATATTATATAGTTTTTCTCCGAGAAAGAAGACGTCAGAGAAAACACTCGAGGCTCGAGTCGATTGGAAAACAAAACCAAATAAGTAAAACCGAGTGTCCCACACACAGTAGATAGTCTAGTGTCATGTAACCTAGTGAAATGGTGAGAACAAGGTGTAGACCAATGTAGCTACCCAATACATATGAGCTCTATATGGGAAGGGTTTCAGACACTTGTCTAAACCTACTTCTCGAACATCTAGGTTCTAACCTAGAGGCTAAGCCAGAACTTATTCCTATAGAACAACTTACTAAGTTTCTAGGATTTGAAGTGAAAGGTGAAATTACATTTTATGTTTCATGGTGAGCAATTGTTAGGTGTAGCTATTGTTCATGCTCTGATACCATTTGTAACGCCCGGGCCCACTACCCTAAGCTCTAGTAGAGTTTCAGGAATGACGACTGGCCCCACAGACCACCACTAGCCTTAACTGTGCACTTTGTCCACACTCATGTGCAAATCAGGATCAACTTCCCGACTGGTCACCCATCCTAGTACTACTCCAAGTCGAGCACGCTTAACTATGGAGTTCTTTAGCGATGGGCTCCCAGAAAAGGAAGTGCACCTTGGTGATATGGGTAGTCCAATCATTTCTTTTAAGATCATTATCCAAGGCCTCAAATCATGGGATGTTACACATAGTGTTAAGTGGGGGTGAATTGATAAAATGATAGTGTGGAAGAATTAGGGTTAGGTGGGTAGCACAATCGTGGTGGATAGGTGTAGGAATCGTCATGGTAGGTAAAAATGGTTATGTTGTGGAGATAAAAACATCAAATAAAGTTGGGTGTTTAGGAAGTGAGGTGGCACTGCCATGGTGGGTTAAGGGTTTCATGGTTGTGTTGAGTGTCATAGCTATTGTGTAGGAGGTTAGGAGGGTTATGCTCTGGAAAAAGGTCATCTTGAATGTTGTTGCGATGTTGGTGTTGGGTAACATGATTGTTTTGGTAATTGAACATTGTGGATGTTTTGTTAATAGAGTTTGTGGTGAAGCCATGATGATGATGAAGGATTCTAAGGCACCAGGGCCTGATGGCTTCAATGCGGTTTTCTTTAAATCCGTTTGGGATGTTATAGGTGATGATGTGATTAAAGCTGTTCAAGGTTTCTTTAGCTCTGGTAAACTTCTCAAGGAGTGTAACTCTGCTTTGATTACTCTCATTCATAAGAAAGTTGATGCTACCTCTCCCAAGGACTTTCGTCCTATTTCTCTCTGTAATATCATCTTTAAGGTGATAACGAAGATCATGGCTAATAGAGTGAAATTTATTCTTCCCAATTTGGTGGATGAGAATCAATTTGCTTTTGTCCATGGTAGAAGAATTGGAGATGCGATTCTTCTTGCCAATGATATTCTTAGTTCTTTCAATAGTTCTCGCAAGTTAATGTGTGTTAAAGCGGATTTGGCCAAGGCTTACGACACTGTCCGGAGAGACTATATTCTTTTTCTTCTGGCCAAGATGGGTTTTCCTTCTTGTTGGATGGAATGGATCTCAGAGTTATTCTCTTCGGCTTCTTTCAGGGTGCTTGTCAATGGTACTCCTTCTGATTATTTCTATGCCTCTAATGGAGTGAGACAAGGCGATCTGTTGGCCCCTTTTCTGTTCACTATTGCTATGCAAGGTCTCTCTAGTATTCTCAATGCAGAGATCACTAAAGGTGGTTTCAAGCATGTTGGGTGTGGAGGTGGCTACGGGGTTTCCCACATTGTTTTTTCTGATGATTTGCTTATTTTCTCTAGAGATCAGGATAAAGATGCTCTGTGTGTTAAGCATATCCTTGATTCTTTTGGGAGGATTTCGGGTTTGCAGCTGAACAATGAGAAGAGTCATATTTTTCTGAGCAAGGGAGCGGAGGATAGTAACATTGGTGATATTCTTAACATTCCTATTTGTTCTTTGCCTGTTAAGTATCTAGGTCTTCCTCTCTTCACAGGGAGGTTGACTAGAACTTTATGTAGCCCTATTGTGGACAAGATTAAAAATAGGCTTTCTTCTTGGAAATCTCACTTTCTTTCTCAGGCTGGAAGAATTGAGCTAGTGATTTCTACTATTTCATCCTATAGCATGTTCAGGATGGCTGCTTTTCCTCTCCCTAAGTCTACTATCTATGAGATTGAGAAACTTATGAGGGATTTTATTTGGAATGATACGAAGGAAAAAAAAACATATTCATTATGTTTCTTGGAGTTCGATTTGCAGACCTAAAGATGAGGGAGGTCTGGGAATAAGAATGATTGATGATTGGTCTAATGGTGGTATTATTAAAAATCTCTGGAGCATTGCTTCTAAGAAGGATGGTTTATGGGTCAAGTGGGTACACGAGAAGTATATCAAATCTGAGTCCATCTGGACAACTGAGATTAAATCTGGAGCTTATTGGGTCTGGAATAAGATGCTGAAATTCAGACCTATGTTATTAAATCATATTAGTTTGTGCTTGGGCAATGGTAGCACTTTCCTGTTTTGGTTGGACCCTTGGGTCAATGGAGGGGAAAGACTGATCGATCTTGTGGATGAGCAGTTTGTGCTGAGATTGGGTAAAGGGAGGAATTGCATAGTTTCTTCTTGTTTGATCAATGGTGAGTGGTCTGTGCCTGTATTCAGGGGTGCAGAGATTCTGAGGGGAGTTCTTCAAACCCAAAATTTCAATATTAAAGAAGAGGATGAGATTTTATTCAATGGCAGTAACAAGAATCTTCTGTTAAAAGATGGTTGGGCTATTTCCAGAAATAAGCATCCTAAAGTTCAGTGGTCTGAATGGGTCTGGTCCAATTCGTTTCCCAGGAAGTGGTCTTTTATGTTCTGGAAGATGTTTTTGGGTAAGCTACCCACGTTGGACTATTTGAAAAATATCAGTTTCCATTTGGCCTCAAGGTGTTGTTTATGTGAATGTTGTGAAGAGGATATCTCACATCTGTTCTTTGAATGCCATTTTGCTAGAGATGTTTGGAAGAAGTTTCATTTGAAGTATAACATTCAGATTAGTTCGTTGATGGATCTGCTGTCTCTGAGGAATGATGGAAAGGTCCAAGCTGCTTGTACTGTTTATATGCTCTGGTTGGAGAGGAACAGAAGGATTTTTAATGGTGTTGGTTTGGACGTGGATAAGCTTTGGCTGGCGTGTGACAAAGATAGCTTTTTAATTCTGTTTTCAGATAGTAGTTAACCTGTATAGATAGCTTTCTACAGTCTGTATAGTTTGTTTGTTTTTTTGGTGGTTGTGCCTTGCAACCTCCGCTTTCTTTTCTTTGGTAGTTACACCTTGTATCTACACAAACCCTTTTTGTTTCTCAGTAAAGAGGCACCCCACCCTTTTAGCACCAAAAAAAAATAGAGTTTGTGGTGGTTGAGATTCCTAACTTGCTACAAAGTTGCCATTCATATTATAATTTTATCTCTTCGATAATGACAGTGGGTAGGTACTACATCCATTTTATGGGTTTTATGTAGTACTTTGATCTTCAAGGTCTTCATCCACGGTACACTTTTCTTGTCATTAACTCTTTAACACTTGGGGTAGGTTGGATTTGACTTTGATGATTCCTTGGTCTCTTCCATGTGTGTGGGATCCCTAGAATCAACTCTCTCACTCCTCCTTCCATCAATTAGTATCCAAGGCACCTAAAAATCATGCAAATAGCATCCATAATTTCATTTCATATAAAATACCAATTAGTGGGAAATACTTGTGTTATAAAATATCTAATTGTAAATTATGGGCAATAGGACACAAAATGAAGACCAATTAAGATCTACATTGCCACTCCAAGTTCAAAACATGCTTGTCCTCAAGTATTCTCTAACTAAATCTCTTTTCCAATTTAAACATGTAGGAAATTACAAATGCATTCAACAAAATATATTTTGATTGGATGGGCCCAATAATGACTAAATACATACATTCCACTTCTTTCCTCTTCTCTTTCACAAAATAGTTGCAATTATATAACTAAGCATGTGAACTTCCGATATACAACATCAAATGAACAATCAATCGACATAATCTTCATAAAGCTCTGAGTAAGGGATTTAATAATGGTCATAAATGATTAGGATTGTTGTTGCAGTTTCATATGCCAATACATTGCAAGCGACCGACTTAGGTATGTGAAGGGGGTAGATGGGATAGCGTTGATTTTTCCTTCCCCAAATAGAGTGCAAAAAGAAGGAATTTGGAGTGTTATTGCATTGGGTTCTCATCTTTTATTTTCTTCGATTGCAATACATATGAGCATTTTTATTATTTTTTGGGGTTTTCTCTTCATTATCACTTGTATACATATGGTTGAGTGGTGGAAGGAGTGAATATAGAGGAGGGAGTGTTGGAAACCCCAAGCTTTTAGAGGGTGGTATAGTCTTACTAATTTTGTGCCATTTGTCATATTTTCATGATGATGGAGGATATGAAGTGATGAAAGAAAATTGAGTTAATAGAGGGGTCACTAGTGTGGATCTTCTTTGGAAAACCACTTCATAGAGATTACTTCAACACACTTCATCAATCAAAGTAAAAAAAGTTATTGGAAAAATATAACAACCAAATTTGTATCAAGAGATTGGATAGACCCTAAGTGTTGATGGCTTAGATCATAATTCAACCAATAGTTCAACAAGAATGAAAGGGATTGTACTTATGTATAGAGTCAAAAAATGAGATGATCTATTAATAAAAAACATGGTAATATGATATGCATCTATCAAAACATCCAACTATATTGAGATTGGGTTAAAACATCCTCTAGAGCAAGCAATTTCAAGTTTGGGAAGAATTGGGCAAAATGGATTCAATTGCCCCTATGAACATCAAGACCTACTCTACTAAGATTTATATAACATGAAAACAATTCTCAATAATCACACACACGGGAAACTAGCAGAATCTACATGCAATGCATTGTGTATAGGTGGCTAGCAAGAAATTGAAAATGCTAGGAAATTATCTATACATCATGCAAATATGAAAAAAAAATCCTAACCATATAAAGGTGGTTAAATCATCAATTAATCATTAAAATGGGGTGGGACATATCAATTAGAGATTTAGAGTATGATAAGGATGTGTACTGCCCAACATCAACATGAAACCAAATCATTGGAATGATGGAGTGTTGTCACTATTGAGGTAGTATATCCAATGCTCCTCCTTAGGATTGGGGTATTGGTAGTAATGGCCACAATATCCTACCTATGGAGGTGGGTATACTGAGTATTCTTGTAGTGTGCTCAAGTAGTTCTTCCCCGATTGGTGGCTCCTCTACATCGATGTCTTGGAAATAAAACATATGCTTGATCTTATAGTGCATCTATTGCTGATCAAGCCAGATGTTCCATAGTGTCTGATGAATCCCCTCAAACTATACCTCAATAGTGGACATAACTTAGGAATTTTTGGAGGTTGTTGTGCATCATCTATTTCTTCTCTCCTTCTTCTGTAGAGGGCTTATATGTGTTGGTTCTTCTCTACACATTGGTCTCTACTACCCCTCTGGAAAATCAATTAGTGGTTATATCTAGTCTTCTCTAGGATTCTCACACTCCTAATGTGTTATCATCTTCATAAAATATGGTATTCACAATGTGTTAGCAATAATAATATTTGTATGATAGGGTATCTCAAGGGTGAAATGTGGATACTTGAGGTTGGTATTTTATATAATCTTATCATCCACCATGGACATCATGTGGGAGCAAGATTCATACTTCACATATACAATTTGTTTTCCTTAAACTTTACTAAGACTCTCTAGGTCACTTACCAAGGACATGTAATGTTGGTCATCATCCCTCCTAGATTAATGGATTTGCACTTTGTGAAGGTATTGAATTGAAATGATCAATCATTATTCACCCGAGCTTAAACAACACACCATTTGCCATCTAGCCCATCCAAAAAGGCCATTTTCTAAGCACCCATGGTTTTCATTTTGTCAAAAGATGGCATTTGTTAAATCTTTCTGAATGTACTAACAATGGATTTTGTGGCCCACTTGTTTTTATCCTTCCTATTGTGAAGGTATCATGACTAGTGAACCTTGTTTAGACAACTAAATAATTAGTTCTTGTATATCTTTATATCCTCACATCATCCAATTTCTTTGAAATATTGGGGTTGGGTTCAAAAGTATTGTTTATATGATAAGTTGTCAAGACACGTCAATCAAACAGTCTAAATATAATGCCATCTTCTCCTTGATACTTCACCTTCTCCAAATAACTAAAGAATTCATGATTGGTTTCCACATATGTTTATTAAACATCAGTGAGAAACTTTTACAAGACACACATATCTAGGATCCCCTTGAATTCAAAGTAGATCCCTAAGTCTTTCATTGTAGACCTACATGCATAACTAGTGGGGATCACCCTGTTGTCAATGACTCTAGATCAAGAGGTCTCACAGTGAGTTTTCTTCTAGCTCCCCTCCTAAAAGTGACTCCTTTGAGTTGTTATCCCAATTTCTTTATCATATCTACCTCTAACTAAGATACCACATTCATCATCTCTACCTCCATCTCCTCATTCTCAATTTTTGGTTCTTCTTTCTCTTCATATGTGAGTGACCATGAACTTGTGCACAAGTTGAGGGAAACCATATCTACAGGTTGATCTTCTTCTTCTATGAGAAATCACCTTCTCTCCAATGGTAGTGTAGTTTGGTGCTATAGAGAGGATGTAGAATAATGTGCTAGTGTGAGTTGGTAGGTGCATACAGAATTGATTCAGCTGCATCTGTCTTCCCACTTAAGGATGGGATGTGTACTCAAGTCCAATTGACAGTGTTATTCAACTCAGTTTTTAGCGTCACTCCTTACTCTCCATGGTAGTTGAGATCTGAGGTACAATGTCTAGAAGAGAAGTGCAAGTGAAAATGGCTCCTAGAGGCAGAGTGTGTGTGGGAGACAAAAATTGATCATACGAAGATGGGGTAGGGTTGTGGGATATATGGTACACTGATATGAGAGGCCTTTTTGTGAAAACTTTGGTGGAATTAATGGTCTTGAGGCCTTCCTCCATGCCTTCCTTCACCTTTTTCATGTATCCCTTCATCCCAAAGATTTTAGGTAGATTTGAATGTGGGAGGAAAATGTTTTAAGGTTTTTGGTTACCTAGGTGGATTTGTAGTCTATGTGAAGACATGGATGTGGTAATGGGATGAAATGAACATATAAAGGTGGAGAAAAGTAAACTAAGGGTTGAAATTTATTTTTTGAAGAATGGGTACAAATAATTGAGAGTTGGGAGGATTTTGCGAATTGCATGTGGAGCTTGGTGCCACAGAATATCCAATTTGATGGATTAGAATGAGGGGGCTCGTAATGACCTTACCCTATTTCTTTGACCTAAGTCGGGTGGGGCAAGGACATCATGGCAACATTAGCCACCATGGACATGAGGGTGACTTTCCAACATGAACTTGATGGTGACCATGACGATGGCAACAAACCATGACATTCCCATTTTTCCTTGTGAATCAGTACCACAGTCATGGTGAGATACCACAACCATTTTATTCATTTTTTGAACATTTTTTTGGAATCAAGAATATTTCGTTTCACTTGTCACACCTCATTACTTCAAGTCCAAACTCATTCTTTCCACCCTTTAGGCACTCTCTCAATCTTTATCCCTACTTGTCCGACACACCTCATAGATAAGAAATATATCAAAAACAAAGTGTGTGTGTGTAAGTGTTTGTTTCTTTAGGGTTTTATATCCAAAAAGGATTGGAGGCCCAATTTGTATCTCATGCCTCTACAAAGGCATTTTTTAAAAAAAAGAACATTAAAAAAATACAATAAAAAATGGGGTCGGAGTAAGAAGTATCTAAAACAAACGTGGGTTGCCTCCCCTAGAGCTAAGTTTAGTGCCTTGAAACATGATTGGTGGTACATACATCAATAATTTTCTTAAGAACCTTCTGGTATCACCTCCATAGTAGATTTCTTTTATATGAATTCAAGCACAACTCTTCATTGCATTGCATTTATTGAACCGAAATAAAAATATAAAAGATTTTATTGGTTGTGGTGGGAACAATCTCAACAAGGGGTCTCAACCATTGTCGATTTACAACAAATTCATTTGCCCCTTCCTTTTCATGAATAACAATTGTCTCATATGGGCACACATTCTTGACTTGGTAGGATCCTTTCTACTTGATCATAACTTCCTAAATTTGAATTTCATCTGGAAATTAGACATCCAAACCCATTAATCGATCTTGGAGGTCTTCTTCCTTAACAAATTGCCATATAAAATTCAATTCTTTCCTTGTAATTCTTGGATAACTCATAGGCTTCATGCCTAAACTCTTCAATTTCACTTAATTGCAACTTTTTTCAAAAAGTATATGTGTCTAAATCCACATCCATGGTTTTCAAACTCCAAAGAGCCTTGTATTGCAGCTCAAACAACAAGTGGATGATCTTCATGTATATCAACTTAAATGGGGAAGTATTAATTGTGTCTTTATATATAGTCTTCTCATAAATCAATATTGAATCGAACTGACCAATTCTTACAATTCGGTCTCACTTTTTCTCTTGAATGAGATTTATCTCCCCTATTGGAAAGATCAACTTTTCCACTAGTCTGAGGATGATATAGGGTAGTCACCAAGTGGTTCACAACATATCTCTTAAAAAAACTCTCAAAGGTCCTATAAATGAAGTGGCTACCACCATAATAATTAGGGATTTGGGGACTTCAAAATGGCTAAAAGTATTGATTTCACAAAAAATAAATTTGTGGTCATTTGTCCTTGTAGATATGGTTTCAAACCATTTAGATACATAATCAAAATCCACCAAAATGTACACAACTCCAAAGGAGGAAGGGAATGGGACCATAAAATCAATGTCCTATACATAAAATACATCAATCACTAGAGTAGGGGATAGAGTGATCATGTCTCTTCTTGAAATTATTCCCTCTATTTATAACTTTAAGCAAGCCTTACAAAATTTTAGAGAATCCTTTAATAGGGTTTCCTAAAAGAACCCACATTGCAGAATATATGTAGTCATTATTCTCCCTCTTAAATGATCTCCACATGCAATGGACTAACATACATAGACAATTTCTTGTTGCACACACTCGGTACACAATCTCCTTCTAGTGAGTTGGTCGGGGCAGTCTGAAGGGGTTTGGTCATCCCACACATTATTTTTTACCAAAGCAAACAATCTATTCCTTTTCTCTGTAGACAATGTGTTAGGCACTCTTCCACTAGCCTAGAAGTTGGCTATACACTTGAACCATGAAGTTTTAGCAGAGACAACTAGAATGAGATGTTCACGAGGTATCATTTCTTTGACCTTTTTTTTTCAATTATTCATAATGTGCATCAATGAATGAAAGGTGGTCAGTTGCACAATTTTGAATTCCCATCTTGTCAACAATTTACACATCAAATTCTTGGAGCAATAGAACCCAATGTATCAATCTCATGTTTGAATCATGTTTGAAATAAGGTACTTGAATGCAACATGGTCGTTTTTTAAAACAAATTCTTTCTAGTGAACATATGATCGAAACTTATCAAAAGAAAATACTACTACAAGTAACTACTTTTCAATAGTAGTTAAGCTCCTTTGAGATTCACCTAGATTCTTTATTGCATAGTAAATTTCATGAAGTATCTAGACAATACTCTAGCCCAGTGCAACCCCACTATCATTTTAGATACATATACGATGATCTCAAATGGCCTAAAACTCTCATAGGTTGCATAATTGGAGAAGAAATCATATTTTACTTTAGGTGGTTGAAGTCTTCAATAAATTTTTCATCAAAATGTACGTCAATGTCTTTATCAAGAAAATGGCACATAGGCCTTGATATCTTAATAAATCACATTGGCCTTGATATCTTAATGAAATATTTGATAAATTCGAGGTAGAAACCTGAATGCCATAAAAGAATGGTAGGTATTATGACTGAAGGAATATTCTGAGTACAAATGAGAGCAACTTTTGTTTTGTCAACTTCAATGCTAACTTTTGAAATGTGGCTTCCAAACACAACACCTTTTCTCCCAAGAATGAACTAGAAGAACATTGACACATTTTCTAAGATAATAGTGAGGTGTGACAAACAATCAACATGTTTCCCCAAAGATCAAAAATCAACCATAAACACATAAGAGAGGAATCAAATATATTTGCAAAGATAGATGTCACATGGCTCTGCAAGGTGGATAGAGCATTGTAGAGACCAAAATGCATTCATCTATAAGCCAATGATCTAGTTGGACAAGTGAAGGTCATCTTTTCTTGATTATCTAGGTGAAGGGCCACTTGATATTAGCCTCACCAACCATCAAGAAGATAGTAGAAAATTTGTCTTGGTAGTCACATAAGTATTTGATCAATGAAGGGAAACTAGGAAAATATGCCACTGATTTGATAGAAGAAACAAAACAAATTACTGCCATTTCCCCTTAGAGAAGAAATTGCATCAACAACTATGAATTTGTGGGAAGGAAAGGTTGCAAGGAATATAACTAGTCCTTGAACAAGTCCAGTGTCTATCCTTGTTGTAGTGTGCTTCTTTCTCAAGTTGCATCTGGATAGCTATCGATGATGTCCTCCTGGTTGATCATCATGGAAGGCAGTTGATGACATCCTCCTTAGCTATTGGAAAAGGCCTCATCATCTCTACATAGTCCATGCAGACCGTAGGGAACTAATATTGTTCTTTTAGAATAGATAAGAAGTAGTTGTCTCTTCTAGTTAACGTTCTAGTGTTTACTTGCTTTCCCATGTTGTCTTTCCCTTGTTGTCTCTACCTTTTACAGGTAAGACTTTCTCAGGCTCTCATGTTACCACAACTATAAGAAGACAACAATTGTTAGAGCTTATTATTGTGTCTTCTGAAAGCCTCAACTACCCCTCTATTTATAGGAGGGTTAGGGTCAATATTTCTAGATCAGCTAGTAGTCAAAGAGATGGATTTCCAAGAATTTTTCAGAACCTCTAAACCATGAACCGATCAGTTTATTGTTGAACCAGTCGGTTCATTGCTGAACCAGTTGGTTCACATGTGAGTCTATTCGTTCAACCCTTCAATCGATCAGTTCACTGTGTTTCCTATTCACAATTGTATTGGCTTTTAGTACTTGACTAATACACAACATGAGGTCAGCATCAATTCTTGATCCAATCTCATTGATCAACCAACCAGTCGGTTCATAACCTGAACCAGTCAGTTCAAACATTTGAACCAATCGATTCACTAGATGAACTGCTCATTTTAGATTTTTGATTGTCAATCTTGTTTAAATTGAATACCTAACACTTTAGTAATAAAGTTTAAGACACATTCATGAGTAAATGTGTATTCTATGGGTATCTTATGTGTGTGACCCTATAGGTCCCAAGTTACATTGGTAGTGAGTGTCCATAACTAATTTATGACATCACAAGCAATGAGTGGTAACTAGAAAGACATCATTGCTACCCAAGTAATTGGAATGGAGAATAACTTCAACCTACAATATGTGATTAGTGTTATAGTGATTGTATGGTTCCTTTGCCTCTGATATCCAAATTCACCTCAAGGCATGGAATTGAGATTGTCATCAACTTTCTATCCATGTTCCTTGAACTAGAGTAGACTATATGAGATATATGAGAACTCAATATCTCGTATTGACTCACATGAGCATGGTCATGCATTTATCAGTCTCACTTATCAAGTGTTTGAGATATCAAACTCCTATAGGAGGGACAAATCCCATCTACATAACTCAAATCCATTCCCCATGTGTCACAATGTATCCGGGCATAACCCTTATAGTACCGCTTATTCAAGGTCATGTTGGATGATGTCAAAGTACATCAAATGACATGTGATGAGTGTGGTGATTTTAAGTCTAGGAACTACAATCACCACCATCACTTTGGGAACTGATTCTGACTAGGATTGTATGACCACAATCACCACATATATTAGGTAAGTATGTTACATTATTCTCTAACATGTACCTATGTGTTTGGTTTAATATCATATATCATGACAAGTGAGATTCTATCATCAACCAATACACACTCTAGTCTTATGTGTTATTGTTGTCTATTAGCTTCCACAATAATAACTGACTAGGGACATAACAAGAATGTATATACTCCTAACATCTTTATGATCTCATTGTTCAAGTTTTCAACCTGAAGTCATGCTTCATGGAGTGTAACACCCCTCCAAGCACATATATACGTCAGCATAAGAAAACCCTATGTTGTCCATAACATGAGTCACTTCACTTGGAGGAACATCACAAAACAGGATATACATTGCAACAAGGTAAATGAAACACCATGCATTAAACTTGAACTTGATTTATACATTATTCATAGTTGAGTTCTTGAATTGAAACTAGCTAATATATACATCATTAGACATCCTTTATACATATGGGATCTATAAACATTAGGACCTTCCATTGTATATTGAACCCCAACATGTATGTCTTTTGGAAACTTTGATCTATTCCTTAAGTTGACCTTCATATTTCTCTATCGTGGAGGTTGCTTTGTACCTATGGGCATCACCCCACTAGACATGCATGCAATAAAAACTGCATTAGAGTAAGAAAAATTGAGTATTATTGTAACAACATAATAACTTTGGCAATAAGGAAACAAATGAAACTAATTGAAAAGTAGATTTAGACTCACATAATTTAATCTTGGTGGTTGATTAAAGTATCCTCGATACTTATGCACCAATGGTTCTTACAAGGCTCATAGGCTCAACATTAACATGATGAGGATAAAATAATACAACCCATTACATGATTCATCATTATCTTAGAAAAATTACTCAAACTGATTCTACATTAACATGACATGAATTCTTAAAATATTATTAAAGCATAATATAATGCTAATAACTTTAGGGGATCTTTCATGCAATTAGGATTTAATTTCAAACACATAAATATACATATAATTCATCCTGATAGTCATAATAATTATAATACGATAAAAACCAATACTAAATACTCAAAGTGCATGAACCCACTTACCTCTCTCTTAGAGAAGACCTTAGTTATTCTTCTTAGGTCATTTGAACTCTAATCACTTCCTTGAATGTCTTGAAACCCTTAATACCATTTTTATTCAAAAATCATTAATTAATATAATTTTTAACTTAGTTCTAGGGCTTCATGGCTCTTTAAACCCTAATATAATGTCATTAGAAAACATGCTCTAACACTCTCAAATTTGGGTATCAAAACTAAAAATCATGTTCCTCATTGAAAAATATTTCTGAAACTTATTTTCTCATATTTTTGTGATTAACCATTGATTTACTGTGAATTTGTGAATATTTGTTCAATAAGAAATTAAGAGAAATCCACATAGGCACGGTTTTTATCCATTGGAAAGAAATTCACATCGGGAGGGACCCACTGACCAACTCGCACAATTGGATCTGGCCTCCTGGTTTGGGCATGATCCAAAACTCTGCTCGTGGTGGGGAAACAAACTAAAACATGAAAGGGCCATAGTGGCCATGGGTGAGCGAGACACAAGCACCTTGGCGTAAGTGTAAAATGGTAAATTGGGGCATATGAGGTCTTATGTCCCCAACTCAAATCGTGATAAGAACACATGCTAGGAGCAACACGATCTGGAGAAGCAAAAACTGAGCTTTTAATCATTTTGTTGGGACCCAAGGTGCTAAGAATATTTATCTATCCTAGACGGACCTAACGAGCTCAACCTTGGGTTGCATCATGGTTAACAAGACTAAACTTTCCTCGTATGGAAGTAGAATGTGAAAGACTATGAAATGAAAAGTTGAAAATTTGCACTAAATACCTTTAACTTTCTTTATTTACAAAAATTGGGATGTTACAGTTCTACCCACCTTAAATAAATTTCATCATTGAAATTTCCACTTACTACCCACCTTAGGGTTTCACATATTATGTACATGTTGATTCTCTAATATCATCTTATAGTCTCATTAGCATACTTAAGACATGACTTACTCATAGTTAACATAAATTCATGAGAACTTAGTTAACTTGACATGATTCAATAATGGGATGGAGTTTTACTTGAGTTGATACTCTCACTCTCTTGATTGCACCCTCAATGCTCATAAGGCCAGTTAAGGTTCACATATAGCCAATTAAGACTCACGTAATGCTCCCATAGAGCTCACAAGACCAACTAAGGCTCGCCTAAGAATGATTAAGGATCACATAATGCTCCCACAGATCTCATAAGGCCAAATGAAGCTCGCATAAGGCCAGTTAAGGCTCACATAACATGATGGAGAGGAAAATTATCAACATAACATGATTTCTTATTCGTAAACATGATTTTCATAATTTCTTAATTCATAAGCATAGAAGTATTACGTGATGTTCAATTCAAACACATAATCATAAAATAGTAGAGAACATTGTTTAGTATAATTTGCATGATTTTTTTTCATATCCATGTCAAATTATCCATCTTTTGCATGCATGTTTGATCTTATTATGTGTATAATTAGGTTTACGTGACTATATGTATCAAACTTTAACATTGACTCTTATTTTATTTTTCACCTTTGGATACATGTCGATCAGTCATATATTTAGAGGTGACATGTCATATCACACTTATCATAACACCTCTCTAGTACACATGTCCCATACCACATGCATTCAAAAGGGCAAGACAAGCATGACATACCATTCCCTCTACAAAACCCCATGGGCCTGCGTCCCATACCACAAACACATGGGAAGAAGAGAGAGCATGCTGTGTACCATTCTAGAGTTAACACAAAAATCTAAACCATCTAGGCACATACCCAAATCCTTATCTAACAGATGTCTTATGACTAGACCTTGACTTTGTTTCCCATATGTTGAACTTAATCTTATATAACTAGGGCTTAGAACATGTAAATCTTTAGCTTAATGGACATCTACCCCTTTCTCTGATACCATATTGTAATGCCCCTCCAAGCATATATATATGTCAACAGAAGCAAACCCTATGTTGTCCATTATATGGGTCATTTGGCTTGGAGGAACATTACAAAACATGATATCCATTGTAACAAGGTAAATGAAACAACATGCATTAAAATTGAACTTGATTTATACATTATTCATAGTTGAGTTCTTGAATTGAAACTAGCTAATATATACATGATTAGACATCCTTTATACATATGGGATCTATAAAGATGAGGACCTTCCATTGTAGAAGGCACCCTACCATGTATGTCTTTTGCAAACCTTGATCTATTCCTTAAGTTGACCTTCATATGGCTCTATCCTGTAATTTTCTTTGTACCTATGGGCATCGTATCCCCAGCCATGCATGCAATAAAACATGTTACAATAAGCAAAATTGAGTATTATTATAGCAACATAATAAATTTGGCAATAAGGAAAAACATGAAACTAATTTTACTATATATTTAGACTCATATAACTTAATCTTTGTGGTTGATTAAAGTATCCTAGATACTTATGCATCAATGGTGCTCATAAGGCCCATAGGCTCAACATTAACATGATGAGGATAAAATAATACAACCAATTACATGATTCATCATTATCTTAGAATAATTACTCAAACTAATTCTACATGAACATTACATGAATTCTTGAAATAGCATTAAAGCATAATTATTAAACTAATAACTTTAGGGGATCTTTTCATGCATTTAAGATTTAATTTGAAACACATAAATATGCATATAAATCATCCTGATCATCATAATAATTATAAGATGATGAAAACCAATACTAAATGCTCAAAGTGCATGAACCCGCTTACCCCTCTCTTAGAGAAGACATTACTTATTATTCTTAGGTCATTTGAACTCTAATCACTTCCTTGGATTTATTGAAACCCTAAATACCATGTTCATACAAAAATCATTCACTAATATAATGTTCACTTTAGTGCTAGGGTTGCATGATTATTTAAACCCTAATCTTATTTCATTAGTAAAACATGGTTTGACACTCGAATTTGGTAATGAAAATAGGAAAATCGTGTTCCTCATTGAAAAATCTTTCTGAAACATATTTTCTCATATATTTCTGATTAACCATTGATTTACTATGAATTTATGTATATTCAACCAATAAGAAACTAAGGGAAATCCACGTAGGCACAATTTTTATCCATTCGAAAAAAAATTCACATCGAGCAAGACCCACTGACTAGTTGGCCCAATCGAGTCTGGCCATGTGGTCTGGGCATGATCCAAAACTCTACTCGTGTTGGGGAAACAAACTAACACATGAAAGGGCCATACTACCCATGGGTGAGCATGACACAAGCACGTTGGCGTAAGGTAAAAATGAAAAGATGGGGCGTCTCAGCTTCTTTCCCCGACCCAACTCATGTGAAGAACACAGGCAAGGAGCAACATGATTTGAAGAAGAAAAAACTGAGCTTTTGAATGTTTTGTTGGGACCCGAGGTGCTAACCATCTTTACCTATCTTGGATGGACCTAACGAGGTCGACTTTGGATTGCCTCATGGTTAGGAAGACTACACAACTTCCTCTATATGGAAGTGGGTGTCGTAGAGTAGGGGATACAACAAACGAGTGAATAAAAGTAAAAACTAATAGTTCATGCAGATTTAGAACAAGAAGGATCCAAAAGTGATGAAATCAGTAGTGCAGTTTGCTATTGCTACCAAATTAGTGAAATGAACTTAGAATAGCTGAGAAAGGTGAAATTGGGGTACCTAAAATCTTGGTGAAAAAAGGGTATCTAAAGCTTCCCAGATGCCTAGATGACTCCTCCGCACTTCTATAGACGGTGATGAGGGTCAGAGAAACTGACCACAACCAACCATCCGGAGGAGTTATTGATAGAGTAGGGAAGGGGAATTGGAGGGTGCTAGGGGCTAAGGCAACAATGGTTTTTGGATCCCCCTTGATTGTTTTCTGTAGGTTACATATATAGGTGATGATCGGTAGAAGCCTGAAGTTCTCATGACATTTAAAACAGAGAAAGGACTCGACAGTTCTAGGAGTCTGACAGATCTAGGGCACAAGAACTCCACAAATCTGGGGCGGTTCGGTTTGGAACGGAGAGGGGATGGTGGAGAGATCCTCAGATTGGAGATTTATACACTGGAGAAAGAGATAAGGGAGGCATGGACACGGTATTACAGTGGAGTCCATACTTCCCTGGTCTCAGGCGAAGGGAGAGACTCTCCCACATGTGAAAAGCTCTGGGTCCAATTATGACCTAGACCGAACTCCTCCCCCAGCGGGTGACATTTTAGTTAGATGATATATTTGATTGATTTCAATTAAAAACTATATAAGATCTTCTCTATTTAAATTAGGTTGTCAAAATAAGTCCTAATGACTTCAAATTTGAATTGAAAGTTAATTAGAGGGTCTAGAATCTCCCTGTCCAATTATATTTATATTTTGATAACCTTTTGTCCATTAATCTCATAAAGGTCATTATCTTAATGTATAAGAATTAAGACGAATTATATTACCTTCGTGAGTTCTATTTTGAATTAAAATTCAAGGTATGATGGAAAATCTCATTATATTTGGATAATTTGCATCAATGTGCAAGATTTTGAAACTAAAAGTTTAGAATTTGCACTAAATATCTTAAAACTTATTTTATTTACAA
The DNA here is from genome assembly GCA_963693085.1 of Alisma plantago-aquatica. NCBI lineage: Eukaryota > Viridiplantae > Streptophyta > Magnoliopsida > Alismatales > Alismataceae > Alisma > Alisma plantago-aquatica. The sequence continues at coordinate 377,416,360 of OY856410.1, forward strand.
AAATTGGTATGTTACATGGAGTCACATCTTTATCCAGACATTTAATATGTAACATAATTATCTCATAACTGATTAAAACATAATAACTGGGAGGTTATTTTTATTATTAATCAAATCATTTACAAGATATGTTGTTACAATCATCATATGATTGTCTCTTTGGGCATGCATACCAACATGGAAATGGTAAGTATCCTCTCTTGGTATTGACATTCAATTTTGTGTAACCAACACACATCCTCCACTTGAATCATTCTCTCATCGGCATCATCCCACCCTCCTCATTGGGTGCAATAGTGATCCCAAACTTTTTCAGTAGCATCTACATGGAACTCACCTATGAATTGTTATAAATGAGTTAGATTTCCTCTCATCAAGTAACTGTATGACCTCTTGGGTCACAATTTTTTTTCTTTGTATTTATCCTCCTCTACATCTCCCAACTAGGGCAAGTCTTCTCATCTAAGTAGATAGTCATCACAGGAATTGAAGTTTCACTTCCCTCAAATCAATAATAGGCCATCCAATGGCGTTAATAATCTTCTTATGTGAGCAGGTTCTTGGCCTAGAAAAATAATGCATATACTGATCACCATGTGGATGTCATTCGGACAGGGGCAACCATACTTCAAGCCTTTGGGAAGTGCATTTAATTCAAGGATGGGAGACTATTTAATGGATGTATTTGACACTCTAGCCACCATAGAAGTTAGATTCGTATTAGAAGAAACTAGCTAAGCCTCTTTGACTTCATTAACTATTTCTTCAACAAATTCAATGAGTGGTTCAAGTCCTTTTCCATTAGTGGAATTATCAGTCCATGAGTGTAAACATTCCTCAACAGAGTCATCAAGGAAGTCAAGCAAGTAACAATTCTCGGTAATGGTGTGAATAACTTTCACTCTAGAGGATGAATTAAAGATTTTCAATATAATCTTCGTATGCCCAAATGGGAAAAAACATGGTCTAGGTCCTCACGTGAATAACAACATACCCCAAGATTGTAGTAATTTTATAGCTATATTGTTGCATATGAAGGATGATAAAACCATTTGGGAAGATGTGTCATTATTGATTCTAAATAGAACATCTATTTCCTACCCTTTGGATCTTCATATATTGATCACCCAATTCAAGGGTAAATTTTCATGCTTTAGATGACCCAAGGAAATTTCAATGTACATGCGATACATATCAAATTCACACTTCACCTCATGTGTAAAAGATCATGATCAATGTGATGCCCACCAATATTGCAAGTAATGATAGGAGATCAGGGGTCCTTTATCTTCTTAGGGACTACATTTCACATATTTGGACTCACTTCTACATTGATTTTCATTTATTGGGAATCATTCCTACAGTCTTCCTTATATATGGAAACATGTCTTTAAGGAATTTTGCATATGCGGGAATTTTCTTTACTGTATCGAAGATGGGTATACAAATGTGCACATGATTGAATGTATCAAGGATGTTTTTTGTTTGTTTTTTTTATGCACATCCAATGCATATGTGAATGAAGTCACTTGCACATTATTTTTCTCATGCACAATATGGTCATTTCTTTCCATGACAACATGATTGTTTGGTGGTATTATATCATTAATTATCACATTATCACTATTCAACATCACAACAACATCAACCACTAGAGTCACACTATCAACTTTGTCATCCATCACAATATCACTGCCAATAGTCTACTTTGGCCTTTCCATTGTTCTACCATTTCTTAGATTGGTAACAACCTCCACATGCTCCTAAAGGAATAAGGGGGATGAGGAGAATAAAATGGTTGTTGTGAAGCAGGTGGTGGTTGGACATGTAGGTAGATATATCCTTGGTGACAATGTGATGGAGGTGGTGGTGAAGGGGTGAATTTTCTTTAATGGAAGGATACTACACATACTCTTGTCCATGTTGAGATGGAGGAGGATGTTGGTAGTTGAATAATGATTGTGGTGGAAGAATGGGTGCATAGGGATGTGGTGGAGCTTGGTATTAGTGAAGGAAATGTACATGCACTTTTGGGATAAAATAAGGATCTACTAGTATGTGATCAAATTTACTATGGGTTGGGAAGTAAGTTTGCTTTGTAGATGGTGAGAAAGCATCGAGTATAACTAGTCCATTCTTTTATCAAGTCTACTAATGGATTGATCATGAGTAGACATCTTGTTCTTGACCTTGTGAACCCAAGCAACTTAGAAAGGACCCCTTCCTAAATCTTGTTCTATACCATTAACATTTTTGTTGTCCTATTGGTGACCCTTTTAACTAAATCTTCCTAGTTGCTATAGGATTGTAGGACCTTCATCTCCTCTAAGCTATCTCCAACTAGCATAAAATGGAATAAGGAATTTCTTCCTTGATTCTTCATCAGCTAGAATCTTCATCAATTGATGGTTCTAGTCATCAGAAGGTAAAGGAGATGCACGAGGTTTCATGTTGATGTTCTTATAATAATCATTCAACAGAATAGAAGCTTAATGCCTAGAATTCTCTACCAATTGTTCAAATTCTATGAATCTGCCATAGGTTGGCCCTAAAATCCCCTCCATGTGAATCCAATATTGTTTGATCAATTCATTTAACCTGGACTAAAAAGTAGCACAAGTTTCCATAAAGGAATTTCATGATAAGGACACTCTCTCAACATCTTTTGGCATCTTTCCCAAGTTTCATGGAACATCTCATTATCTATTTGTGCCAATTTTTCAATATAGTAGAATATTTTCAAAAAGACATTCCTCTTGTATTCCCATTTCATTATCTCCCTTTTTAGGAATACAATTCTTGGCTTTGTCCTTTATAGAGAAGGGGAACATAGTCAAATGAATGGCATTATCAATTGTTGATTGAATTTAGAAAGTATGTCAATTGAGGTTTCAATTTAGAGTCTATGGTATCTCAAGCCTCAAATTTGTAATTAAGAATATACTTAGTCTCATGAACCCTTTGCAAGGCCCAGGGTATAATCCATGGGCTTGGACCTAATTCAAGCCCATCTGAACTTTTTAGGGTTTGCATATATATCCTAGTGAGAACAATGGTGATTTTGGTTATTTCTTGATTCGAATATATTGATGATGGGAGAAGCTACATAGTATTCAAGATATTTAACAGAGTAGGTAATTTATTAGTTAATTATATAGAATATAATTAGAAGATAATTTTCAGATAATTAGGTGATAAGTTAAGGATTTATCTTTGGAGAAGTGATACATAATAGAAGTATGATGATTATCCCAAGTTTTAGGAGATTTGGAGTATCTGATGTGTCCTAGAGAAATATAAACATGAACATGTTTTATTTTGAAAAGGAATTATAAGAACAATGTAGAAAAGAGTCAAACGGGTCCTAAATATTTTGAAAAGGAATTATAAGAACAATGTAGAAAAGAGTCAAAAGGGTCCTCGACTGGAAGATCCGGGTCGTGATCCACGGGGAGAGTCATCTCTCCCGTCCAAACTCTAGTTGAGTCCCACGGGAATAGGAGCCCCATGCCTACTGAGACTCTCCTCTTCTCTCTAACCCTTATGTATGGTGAATAATCTCTCATGTGGCATAGAGAGATTGAAACAAACTTGATTGTATCTAGAATCGTCATTATCTCTAAGAGTGGTGATAATGACAAATTGTTGGATAGACCAGGGTCTTATGGCGAGCTACTGATGTCTCAACCCTCAACCCTATGCATATATAAGCACATAAATAGCCTTACTAAGACTAGATAAACTCACTATTGTTGTTAATTTCACCTGATCTACCGTGATATCCCCTTCATCTTCTTCCCCTACTATGCTTAGGGTGTTTTTGGCCATCCATGTCAAGTCTGACAATCACAAGCAGCCTAGAAGGGATTTTTGTGTTAGGTTGAGACAAAAAAAGAGTTGGTTAGCCCCAAAATCCACATTCAAGAAAGATGATCAAAGTCAACCTAGTAATTGACTATTTTGGTTTGTCTGAAAAAGCTCTAAAAGGGAGAAGTAGCGGAATAACCTTCCTACCATTGGACCATGTGTTTCAAGGTAAGGAACATATTGTCCTTTCATCTCTCTATTTTTCCTCAACCATGTGGGCATTGGGAGCCACCATGGAGTGAGCACATTGCCCCAGTCCTGGTTCAGCTAATGACATGGAAAAAGGGTATGTTTTTCCTATGTGGCACAACATGATAGGACATATTATGTTAATATTGTGTTAATCATAGAAAATAGATCCTAACTCCAAATGTAGTGAAACCATATATCAAATTTCTCAAAAAAATACATATAATCTAAATAAAATTGTTTCATTGCCTAAATATAATACTAGATCCAAAAAGATGGTCAACACATGGTTGTAAGGTGATTAATGCTTACAAACCCCAGTTTTGCCAATTATAATGTTAACACATTTAATATGATTAATTTGAGATATAGTCTAATGTAGTTGAATATCTTAAGAGAACTAGTAATGATGATGGTAATGATGATATTAAAAGAACTTAATTGGATTCAAATGTTAACGATACATTGATACGTCATCTATGTAATAAACATGATGATTAGTGGTTTGAGATTAATACTTACAACTTCATAAGATTGTATCCCACATGATCAGATATATGCATGCATAAGGACATATTATGATCAATCTACGATATGTGGCTTCATTGATGTACATACTTTTTCTTCTAGTTTAAATGTGGGTTTAATATATCATAATGATGAGAAGATCATATGAAAATCCTAGATCTTATGTAAATATCATTATTAATTGATTCCAAGTAGATTTAATATGTGGTCATATTGATAAAATGATCAATCAAGTAATAAGGGTTACACCTAATGTGTAATTAGGGTTTATGACTCTTAGTGCTCCTGAAATAGTGGAATTAGGCTTTGATACCTTCATTCCCAGTCCAGACCCAAGATAAACCTAAACCCTAGTTGGTATCTTATCTAGACCTAATTAGTATCTTGTGAATGTTTGGTGAAAGTTTAGAGTTATAGAAACACTTTAGGGTTACTTATAAGCATCTGCATTATCAATTGTCAACACTTTTTAGGATAATTTCTGAACTATTGATTCAATGAAATAATCAGTTGGATCTTTATATGCTTTCTGTTCAGATACAATGCCAATATGAGTATCACATAATGAAACTAGAATATTTTGAACCCCGAGTAACATGTATCAAGGGGTAATACACATATGTCCAAGGATGGATATTGATTAGAACTAAAATAGCATACCAATAATGGGTTAAAATATATAATGAAAACACAACTCCATATGTGCAAATAATTTGATTAATTGCAATAATGTTTTTATTATATTAGAACACATTTTGGTTTCACCATGTACACAATACAAAGATATATTGATTTACATATTTGTTTCGGTGGCATTTTAAGCTAATCAAAATCAATTATTGGAAGACATGGATATCATGAAGATGGCACCAATAAAAAACATGCTAAAGATCATTAGAGGATTAATTACTATTCTAATACTTCTTCTCATACATGTTACTCTCTCATATATATGTTCGTTCTCTGTAAAAAAGTCATGCAACTCCTTAGAGGAGCCTCATTTTACATATTTTATCAAGATTTTATTCAATTAATGGAAAATATTTTTTTATTTATTCTTTTTTTATATTTAGATCCTGGAAGATTTACATAATGACTCTTGACTTTCAAGTCCACCCTGATTGGGGGACACTCAAAAGTGGGGGTTGTTATAGGTTGACTCCTACTCAAACATGAACATGAATGTCCTTCTCCCTCCTCTAAGATGGAACGACATAGAAATTAAAAGTAGAATGGACAAAACCCTAATCAAATAATGTTTTGGGGTGAAATATGGAAAAAATATTGAAGACGTGGGGTAGGTGGGAGTTGGTGGATACCTTCAATGCTAATGAGATCTAACCTCTTGCTCCCAGCTTCAACAAAAGCTTATATAGTGCCCTAGGAAGCATATGTTAAGTGGTGTAAAGTGGTGAATTAATAGTTTCGCAGCATTAGAGTTAAGTAGGTAGCACAACCATGGTGGACATGTGTAGAAATGGTTGTGTAGGTGAAAACAATTGTGTAATGGAGATAAAAAGATAAGATAAAATTGGGGTTTTTAGAAGTGTGGTATCATAGCCACAGTGGTCTGAGAGTAGAACAATTATTATGGAAGAGATAAGGAGGGTTTGATCTTTAGAGAACAACTATCTTGAATGGTTGTTGCCATATTCATGTGGGTTAACACTTTCGTGCTTTTCCTTTAGCATCACGGTCATTTTTCAAAGCACGGCCATCGCGGTTGAGATTATTGACTTGCATCAAAGTTGAGATTGAGTTTGTGATTTTATCTCTTCTAGAACAAGTATGGGTAGGTACCATGACTATTTTAGGGGTTTTCCATAGAACTTAGATCTTCAATTTTTTCATCCATGTTGCACTTTTCTCATCTTTGACTCTTGAACACTTGAGATAGGTTGGAGTTGGCTTTTATGGTTCCTTGGACTATTCCACACATTCTAGAGTTCTTGGCATCATCTCTCTCACCTACTTCTATCAATTAATCTTCCAAGTACATGAAAATCATGAAGACAACATTCAAAAGTTTATTTCCTATCAAATGCCAATTACTGAGAAATACTTGTATTATGAATCATCTAGATGTAAATAATAAGCAGCATGACATAACATGAAGACCGAGTTAAGGGCTTCATCAGTATTCTACAACAGAGCTACCGTTAGTTAGATGTATGTCTTGGTCGGTTGTTTAAACATTATTGAAATTGTTTTTCAATTGATTGCACATTATCTTCATCACAAAAGAGATTAAGGTCTTTAATCTATCATTTCATTTGTCGATTATTTCTTGTAGTGAATATTGAATCATTTCATACATTCAATCACGTATGCAGTTAAGAGTATCATAGTTTTTTGGATTTATTAACCATTACATTGAATCATCTCTTTGCATCCTCATATCATGTGAGTTGTCTCATAGTCTGTTAGATTAATTGGCCATTGCATAGAATCATTTTGTTGTTTCCTGATAACCCATGAGATGTAGCTCGCAAAGTTTAGATACTCTCGTTGATTTGTCTAATTGAATGAAATTTTTAATGCCATATGGCTGAACTTTCGGTAAGTGTAGTTATGTCTATGATCTAGTGCTAAATTTGGACATGTTCTTTTACAACCCCAATTTTTGGGTTCTTTTGGTGAGAAATGTAATTTCTCTTAGGGAAGATATTTGAACAAATAATGATATAATTTGTTTTGAATAAATGAGTTTCATTTACAATAGCCTTGATGATTGTTTTATGGGCTTTATTGGCTATTGGGCCCAATAATAAAGAAAGGACAAAAGAAACTCTATTATTGAGTAAATAAGAAAATAGAGGAAAGAAAAATGTGGAAAGCTCTAGAAGGCAAATCCAAAGAGGGATTTCGTGCCTCTTGAGTTCCTTGGGTTCCAAGGAGTCAAAAGTTGCATAGAGAATGCAATAAGAAAATAAAAGATCAATTAAATGTTTCTTTATTGATAAAGAAATTGAAAATAATGATAAAATGTAGAGAAGAAGTGGAAAGAGGTATAATGGAGTTATCCTTGGTGGATTTTCGTATCCAAAGGATTCCTAATATTAAAAGGGATGTCAATGAGGAAAATAAAAAGAGAGATAAAAAGAAATGCTCAAAAAGAGATATTTTAATAAAAAGGATAAGGAGAATATGAGAAATAGACTTTTAAAAGAAGATAAAGGCAAATAGATATTCCCCAATATACGGTCCTCTCTCCCCGCTCTCTCACCCTAGCGCCGCTAGGGTTTCTTCCTCCATTGGAGGATGGCTGGGGGGAGGGGATTTGGCCTCCGCAAAGCGGGGCGCCACTCCCACTCGGCCTCTTCTCGCCCGTCATTAGTAGGATCTCTTCTTCAGGAGGTGTGTGGATGTGATGTCTTTGTAGGTAGCAGTCTTCTTCCTCCCTGTCTTTGAGCCCGGCTACGATGAGTTTCCTATCCCCTTTCTCTTTTAGTGACTTTCTATTTAGATTGTTCTCTTGTTTTGTCTATCTCGCTGTTAATCAGTGCTACTTTCTCTTCTCGTGGTAGATTTTTCTTTCTCGGTCAATTTTGTTGTGGAGTTTGTATGGCAGCAAATGTGGGAAAAATATCCTTTTGGAACACCGATTTGGTGCATGTACTCTATGACATATACATACTCAGGTTGAAGGTATTCCTCATAGAAAGTTGCCTTAGCCAACGAAGGATAAGAGGGATCTATACATCACTGTCCTTATCAGATTCCGATATGAGTTTTTGTGGTGGTTTGTATCTGTTCTTGGTCTTTGTGTAGTCTTTTAGTTTGTTTTTCTCCTCATGTAGATGTCGTATGGCTCCTCCATAATAAAATTTGTCTGTTTAACTTAAAAAAAAAAGATATTCCCCAATATGGGAATCCATGCCTTTGGGATTTCTTGAGGTCCAAGGGACCCAAAATAACAAGATAATGGCAAAGGGAAAAGAAATAACAATTAATTTTGAATAAAATAATGAATAACTTAGGAGAGAAGGAAGCCTTCTCATCCATTGCAATTTGTTTCCCAAATTTCGTACAAAGCTAGATAATGCCAAGACAAACGTTCCTTTAAAATTTGAGACATATAGGAGTTATGGTTTGGGAGATATCAATTTTCCAAGTTATCTCCAATTTGGGAATTATTCTGAATTAAAGAAATGTATCTTTCCTTTGTTTTGGATCGCGAGCAATGAGGTTCGTTGGATCTTAATCCAACGACGGATGCTCATCTTCTAAGTCCCAAGAAGACTAGGACTCTACAAATATAGGGATAATTTCCCATCTTAATTTCTCGTGATCCAGAGTATGAGCAAGCCTGGTGATAGTTCCATTGGACTCATGAGATGAAACTGAAGGGAAACATACCTGGTTTGATGAGGATTGGTTGCCGTTTGGGAAAGTTCCCAAACCAGTAGGGACTTGCCCTGACCCTATATATCGGGGAGGGTGATCGAGGGGACTGGCACCTCTTTTTGCTAGTCCAGCCTCTACGGAAGGAAGCAAGGAGCGTTTTAGTACGTTCAATTGAACGCTTTTTCCTGACTTGCACCCCCAGCACCTCAGAGACCCTCACCGGAGTCCGGCAAGTAGGCGACAACCTTGGTGAGGCTCGGGCAGGCAATTGAACCTACAGTCGACTTCGACGAAGGGAGGTGAATCTCCCTACCCTATCGCCTTGCCCGCATGTGATCTAGAGCCCGGAGTCAACTTCTCAGTTGACCATCGGGTCTGCAGTGCCTCGCGCAAGGTAGAAGACGAAGACCTCGTGGTCTTTTACCAAAATACCCCTATGCGCCTTCAGTCCAGGTAAGGGTGTTTCCATCCTTCATTTCTTTTGTTTCCAAAGGAAGGGCGCGCACATCCACAGCTGTTAGATCCTCAGTGGACCTGCGGACCATGGATCGGGCGATCCTAGTTTTTCTAGAAATAGTAAGTAAACCAATAAAAAGGATTTTCTTGGTAAAAATCATATCTTGAGCTAGAAAACTCGGATGAGGAAAGTTAATACATGGAAAATGATTAGAAAAATATGAGGGATACATTAAAAATGGTTTGGACACCTAAATCAGTATATTTTTGCAAAAGTACATATTTTGGATAGAAAAGGTATTAATTTGTGGTTAGAAACCCTAATTGTTGATAAAAGATATATTTAATCTTGCCATCAGATTATTTCGAGAATGGTTAACTTGTTTAATAATAAAGTTAGATTTTAACTTGTTTTGATGATGGAATTTCAAAGTTTAGGGTTTTAAACCTAATAAAGGGTTAATATGTTTAGAAACCCTAAACAAGAGAAAAAGAAAAGAAAAGTACTTCTAATCTGAAATAAGGTTTCCTGTTGCTAAAAGATGAACTTGGAATCTTTTGTGAAAGAAAGATGAAATAATTAGGGTTTGTGAGAGATTTTGTAAAATTAGGGTTTAAAGTAATAAAAATGAAGTGGAACCCTAATTATTCTCAAAACCCTAAAAAGGACAAATAAACCTAGGAAACAACTAGGATTAATAGATCAAGATGACATGATTAATGATAGAAAAATTGGATGCCTTTTTAGGATCAACCTGTGTGTACTTTCTTGATTTCTTGATTGGTTGAGTTATTTCTGCATTCAAGTCTTCTTAACAAATATGTGGTTAATTATGAATAACCGCTTTAGCTAACTGAAGGATTCCTAAATGATTAATCACATTGAATGCAACTAAACAGTTTGGATGTTCATATTGCAATTATAAAGTCACTATGATTATCACAATTTAATATAAATGTGTATTCCCGCACCTACATGCCACCCTGATGGATGATGCCAAGAGAGTCAGGCCCAGGAGGGTAGACCAATGGGCACCATGAGAGGTGACCCATAGACACCAAGCTCGAGATTGAGAAGGTGGTCTATATTGTATGACTAATGGGCACCCTAAGTGGTGACTCACATGCACCCAGCTTGGGATTGATAAGGTGGCCTTAAGTCAATGGCAAAAGAGAAACCCTAAAGGGGGTAATTCCAGGGTTAGGGAAAAAGCAGTGGGGAATGTCACATGGAAAAATGTAATTTGGTTTGCTAAATATCTTGATTGTGATAATTAGATGGTTAGACATAATTGTCAGATTATGGTTGCCTCCACAAACCATCATATTTCGATATGCGGATCGTTGTTTTGTTTGTCGGCGTTTTAGGTGTAACCATGGAAAGCACAAACAGTAAAGTGACACATCGTGAAACTAAGAAAAAGTGCAAGGAGGATTAGATAGAACAATACAAGCTATGGATAGTTAGATTTCCAAAGATTTAACAAAGGTATGCAAGTTTTATTTTAATACCAAATTTCAGTTAGTTAGTAGAATTTCATAATTATCATTGATTAGTTGTCGAACCTTTGATCCTGTTAATTGTTAATAATGACTCTGATACCAATAGTAATGACCCCGTCTCCCGGTAACCCCCACTTAAGGGAGACCACTTACTATTTTTGTAGTACCCAGGTGTATCATGATCTTTGGCATATCATGATTCCTCAAGATGAAGTTGCATGTGGCATGTTGTCATGCAAGCCGGGAGGTGAAGGACGAACACTAGTAACCCAGTGTTTTGATATAAAGGTTATGGAGTCCCTGAGAGGGAATGGGGGTTCATCACTATGGATGTCGTAAGTCTCTCCTAGACCAAGGAAGGTCAAGGTACAATATGGGTTATGGTAGATCACCTTACCTAGATGACATGAGAAAGAAGGAAACTATCAAGGGACGGATCCGGTTGAACCACATATGAGGGAGAGATGGTTCAACTACACCATGATGCGAGTTCAAAAGTTCTTAAGTAAAACCCCAGGATTCACTTGCATGAGGTGGAAGTAGATATGTGAAGAACTCTATGTTAGTACAGTTTATCACCCCTGGCTAATGGTTAGTATGATCCAGACTAGAGGGTTTGATGAGAGTATGTGTGCTCATTCAGGGTGATATCAGGAGACAGTTCTTCTCTTCTGTAAGATGTGTTGTTAACCACTATAGCCTTTATCAGGATGCAAGAAGTTCTATAGGGAGGTTGAGTCAGTCACCACTTCATTAAGATGATGTTGGTGTAGAAGGCCTCGTGAAGGTTAGAAAAGAACCACAGTGTGTGCAGATGAAGTCGCTTTGATCGTGCAATGGCTAAGAGAGAACCCAGGGGTGACATGAGTCATGAGCTGATGCAAAGCAGACTGGCATGCAGTTCACTATGGGAGAGTATGTAATGTGAAAATCTGACCCCTCTAAGCTACAGCTGAGAAAGTTGAGTCCCCGATATATGGGTCCATTTGAGATGGATTGGTGGAGATGGTTGTGTTTAACCTTACCCTGCAGGATAACATGATGTGTGATGAGTTCCATATGTCTGGTCTAGAGCACTATGTGAGGTACCCAAGCCATGTGTTGAGCCCTAAACCTATTCAACTTTTTGAGAAGCTGAAAAGTCCTAAGTCACCTATGAGGGTACGATATACACAGGTAAGAAAGAACTCAGATGGAAGAATATGATATGATGAAGGTTCTTGGGAAGCACCATGGAAAGGGTAGAGCCACATGGGAGCCATGATGGACATGAGGAAGTCTTATCCTGATTGTTTGTTTGCTTGATGAAATTTTGAAGGCAAAATTCCTATAAGAGGGGAAGGATGTTACAACCCCAATTTTGGGTTCTTTTGGTGAGAAATGTAATTTCTCTTAGTGAAGATATTAGAACAAATAATGATATAATTTGCTTTGAATAAATGAGTTTCATTTACAATAGCCTTGATGATTGTTTTGTGGGCTTTATTGGGTATTGGTACCAATAACAAAGAAAGGACAAAAGAAACTCTATTATTGAGTAAATAAGAAAGTAGAGGAAAGAAAAATGAGGAAACCTCTAGAAGGCAAATCCAAAGAGGGATTTCGTGCCTCTTGGGTTCCTTGGGTTCCAAGGAGTCCAAAATTGCATAGAGAATGCAATAAGAAAAGAAAACATCAATTAAATGTTTCTTTATTGAGAAAGAAATTGAAAACAATGATAAAATGTAGAGAAGAAGTGGAAAGAGGTATAATGGAGTTATCCTTGGTGGATTTTCATATCCAAAGGATTCCTAATATTAAAACGGATGTCAATGAGGAAAATAAAAAGAGAGATAAAAAGAAATCCTCAAAAAGAGATATTTTAATAAAAAGGATAAGGAGCATATGATAAATAGACTTTTAAAAGAAGACAAAGGCAAATATATATTCCCCAATATGGGAATCTGTGCCTTTGGGATTTATTGAGGTCCAAGGGACCCAAAATAACAAGATAATGGCAAAGGGAAAAGAAATAATAATTAATTTTCAATAAATTAATGAATAACTTAGGAGAGAAGGAATCCTGTTAATCCATTGCAATTTGTTTCCCAAATTTCGTACAAAGCTAGATAATGCCAAGACAAACGTTCCCTTAAAATTTGAGACAAATTGGAGTTATGGTTTGGGATATATCAATTTTCCAAGTTATCTCCAATTTGGGAATTATTCTGAATTAAAGAAATATATCTTTCCTTTGTTTTGGATCACGAGCAATGAGGTCTGTTGGATCTTAATCCAACGATGGATGCTCATCATCTAAGTCGCAAGTAGACTAGGACTCTACAAATTTAGAGATAATTTCCCATCTTAATTTCTCGTGATCCAGAGTATGAGCAAGCCTAGTGATAGTTCCATTGGACTCAGGAGATGAAATCGAAGGGAAACATCCCTGGCTTGATGAGGATTGGTTGTCGTTTGGGAAAGTTCTCAAACCAATAGGGACTTGTTGCGACCCTATATATAGGGGAGGGTGATCGAGGGGATGGGCACCTCTTTTTGCTAGTACAACCTCTACGGAAGGAAGCAAGGAGCATTTTAGTACGTTCAATTGAACACTTTGTCCTGACTTGCAACCCCAACACCTCGGAGACCCTCGCCGGAGTCCGATGAGTAGGCAGCAACCTTGGCGAGGCTCAGGAAGGCAATTGAACCTGTAGTCGACTTTGACGGAGGGAGGTGAAGCTCCCTACCCTATCGCCTTGCCTGCAGGTGATCTAGAGCCCAGAGTCAACTCCTCAGTTGACCATTAGGTCTGCAGTGCCTCGTGCAAGGTAGAAGACAAATACCTCACGATCTTTTACCGAAATATCCCTCCGCACCTTAAGTCAAGGTAAGGGTGTTTCCATCCTTCGTTTCTTTTGTTTGCAAAGGAAGGGCACGTCCATCCACGGTCGTTGGATCCTCAGTGGACCCGCGGACCATGGATCGGGCAATCCTGGTTTTTCTAGAAATAGTAAGTAAACCAATAAAAAGGATTTTCTTGGTAAAAATCATATCTTTAGCTAGACAACTCGGATGAGGAAAGTTAATCATGAGAACTAATCACAAAAATATGAGGGATACATTAAAAATGGTTTGGAAATCTAAATCAGTATATTTTTGCAAAAGTACCTATTTTGGATAGAAAAGGTATTAATTTGTGGTTAGAAACCCTAATTGTTGATAAAAGATATATTTAAGCTTGCGATCAGGTTATTTTGAGCATGGTTAACTTGTTTAATAATAAAGTTAGATTTTAACATGTTTTGATGATGGAATTGCAAAGTTTAGGGTTTTAAACCTAATAAAGGGTTAATATGTTTAGAAACCCTAAACAAGAGAAAAAGAAATGAAAAATACTTCTAATCTAAAATTAAGGTTTCCTATTGCTAAAAGATGAACTTGGAATCTTTTTTTAAAGAAAGATGAAATAATTAGGGTTTGTGAGAGATTATGTAAAATCAGGGTTTAAAGTAATAAAAATGAAGTGGAACCCTAATTATGCTCAAAACCCTAAAAAGGACAAATAAACCTAGGAAACAACTAGGATTAAAAGATCAAGATGACATGATTAATGATAGAAAAATTGGATGCCTTTTCAGGTTCAACATGTGTGTACTTGCTTGATTTCTTGATTGGTTGAGTTATTTCTGCATTCAAGTCTGCTTAATAGGTATGTGGTTAATTATGAATAACCGCTTTAGCTAACTGAAGGATTCCTAAATGATTAATCACATTGAATGCAACTAAACAGTTTGGATGTTCATATTGCAATTATAAAGTCACTATGATTATCACAATTTAATATAAATGTGTATTCCCGCACCTACATGCCACCCTGATGGATGATGCCAAGAGAGTCAGGCCCAGGAGGGTAGACCAATGGGCACCATGAGAGGTGACCCATAGACACCAAGCTCGAGATTGAGAAGGTGGTCTATATTGTATGACTAATGGGCACCCTAAGTGGTGACTCACATGCACCCAGCTTGGGATTGATAAGGTGGCCTTAAGTCAATGGCAAAAGAGAAACCCTAAAGGGGGTAATTCCAGGGTTAGGGAAAAAGCAGTGGGGAATGTCACATGGAAAAATGTAATTTGGTTTGCTAAATATCTTGATTGTGATAATTAGATGGTTAGACATAATTGTCAGATTATGGTTGCCTCCACAAACCATCATATTTCGATATGCGGATCGTTGTTTTGTTTGTCGGCGTTTTAGGTGTAACCATGGAAAGCACAAACAGTAAAGTGACACATCGTGAAACTAAGAAAAAGTGCAAGGAGGATTAGATAGAACAATACAAGCTATGGATAGTTAGATTTCCAAAGATTTAACAAAGGTATGCAAGTTTTATTTTAATACCAAATTTCAGTTAGTTAGTAGAATTTCATAATTATCATTGATTAGTTGTCGAACCTTTGATCCTGTTAATTGTTAATAATGACTCTGATACCAATAGTAATGACCCCGTCTCCCGGTAACCCCCACTTAAGGGAGACCACTTACTATTTTTGTAGTACCCAGGTGTATCATGATCTTTGGCATATCATGATTCCTCAAGATGAAGTTGCATGTGGCATGTTGTCATGCAAGCCGGGAGGTGAAGGACGAACACTAGTAACCCAGTGTTTTGATATAAAGGTTATGGAGTCCCTGAGAGGGAATGGGGGTTCATCACTATGGATGTCGTAAGTCTCTCCTAGACCAAGGAAGGTCAAGGTACAATATGGGTTATGGTAGATCACCTTACCTAGATGACATGAGAAAGAAGGAAACTATCAAGGGACGGATCCGGTTGAACCACATATGAGGGAGAGATGGTTCAACTACACCATGATGCGAGTTCAAAAGTTCTTAAGTAAAACCCCAGGATTCACTTGCATGAGGTGGAAGTAGATATGTGAAGAACTCTATGTTAGTACAGTTTATCACCCCTGGCTAATGGTTAGTATGATCCAGACTAGAGGGTTTGATGAGAGTATGTGTGCTCATTCAGGGTGATATCAGGAGACAGTTCTTCTCTTCTGTAAGATGTGTTGTTAACCACTATAGCCTTTATCAGGATGCAAGAAGTTCTATAGGGAGGTTGAGTCAGTCACCACTTCATTAAGATGATGTTGGTGTAGAAGGCCTCGTGAAGGTTAGAAAAGAACCACAGTGTGTGCAGATGAAGTCGCTTTGATCGTGCAATGGCTAAGAGAGAACCCAGGGGTGACATGAGTCATGAGCTGATGCAAAGCAGACTGGCATGCAGTTCACTATGGGAGAGTATGTAATGTGAAAATCTGACCCCTCTAAGCTACAGCTGAGAAAGTTGAGTCCCCGATATATGGGTCCATTTGAGATGGATTGGTGGAGATGGTTGTGTTTAACCTTACCCTGCAGGATAACATGATGTGTGATGAGTTCCATATGTCTGGTCTAGAGCACTATGTGAGGTACCCAAGCCATGTGTTGAGCCCTAAACCTATTCAACTTTTTGAGAAGCTGAAAAGTCCTAAGTCACCTATGAGGGTACGATATACACAGGTAAGAAAGAACTCAGATGGAAGAATATGAGATGATGAAGGTTCTTGGGAAGCACCATGGAAAGGGTAGAGCCACATGGGAGCCATGATGGACATGAGGAAGTCTTATCCTGATTGTTTGTTTGCTTGATGAAATTTTGAAGGCAAAATTCCTATAAGAGGGGAAGGATGTTACAACCCCAATTTTGGGTTCTTTTGGTGAGAAATGTAATTTCTCTTAGTGAAGATATTAGAACAAATAATGATATAATTTGCTTTGAATAAATGAGTTTCATTTACAATAGCCTTGATGATTGTTTTGTGGGCTTTATTGGGTATTGGTACCAATAACAAAGAAAGGACAAAAGAAACTCTATTATTGAGTAAATAAGAAAGTAGAGGAAAGAAAAATGAGGAAACCTCTAGAAGGCAAATCCAAAGAGGGATTTCGTGCCTCTTGGGTTCCTTGGGTTCCAAGGAGTCCAAAATTGCATAGAGAATGCAATAAGAAAAGAAAACATCAATTAAATGTTTCTTTATTGAGAAAGAAATTGAAAACAATGATAAAATGTAGAGAAGAAGTGGAAAGAGGTATAATGGAGTTATCCTTGGTGGATTTTCATATCCAAAGGATTCCTAATATTAAAACGGATGTCAATGAGGAAAATAAAAAGAGAGATAAAAAGAAATCCTCAAAAAGAGATATTTTAATAAAAAGGATAAGGAGCATATGATAAATAGACTTTTAAAAGAAGATAAAGGCAAATATATATTCCCCAATATGGGAATCTGTGCCTTTGGGATTTATTGAGGTCCAAGGGACCCAAAATAACAAGATAATGGCAAAGGGAAAAGAAATAATAATTAATTTTCAATAAATTAATGAATAACTTAGGAGAGAAGGAATCCTTTTTATCCATTGCAATTTGTTTCCCAAATTTCGTACAAAGCTAGATAATGCCAAGACAAACGTTCCCTTAAAATTTGAGACAAATTGGAGTTATGGTTTGGGATATATCAATTTTCCAAGTTATCTCCAATTTGGGAATTATTCTGAATTAAAGAAATATATCTTTCCTTTGTTTTGGATCACGAGCAATGAGGTCTGTTGGATCTTAATCCAACGATGGATGCTCATCATCTAAGTCGCAAGTAGACTAGGAATCTACAAATTTAGAGATAATTTCCCATCTTAATTTCTCGTGATCCAGAGTATGAGCAAGCCTAGTGATAGTTCCATTGGACTCAGGAGATGAAATCGAAGGGAAACATCCCTGGCTTGATGAGGATTGGTTGTCATTTGGGAAAGTTCTCAAACCAATAGGGACTTGCTGCGACCCTATATATAGGGGAGGGTGATCGAGGGGATGGGCACCTCTTTTTGCTAGTACAACCTCTACGGAAGGAAGCAAGGAGCATTTTAGTACGTTCAATTGAACGCTTTGTCCTGACTTGCAACCCCAACACCTCGGAGACCCTCACCGGAGTCCGATGAGTAGGCAGCAACCTTGGCGAGGCTCAGGAAGGCAATTGAACCTGTAGTCGACTTTGACGGAGGGAGGTGAAGCTCCCTACCCTATCGCCTTGCCCGCAGGTGATCTAGAGCCCAGAGTCAACTCCTCAGTTGACCATTAGGTCTGCAGTGCCTCGTGCAAGGTAGAAGACGAATACCTCGCGATCTTTTACCGAAATACCCCTCCGCACCTTAAGTCAAGGTAAGGGTGTTTCCATCCTTCGTTTCTTTTGTTTGCAAAGGAAGGGCACGTCCATCCACGGTCGTTGGATCCTCAGTGGACCCGCGGACCATGGATCGGGCAATCCTGGTTTTTCTAGAAATAGTAAGTAAACCAATAAAAAGGATTTTCTTGGTAAAAATCATATCTTTAGCTAGACAACTCGGATGAGGAAAGTTAATCATGAGAACTAATCACAAAAATATGAGGGATACATTAAAAATGGTTTGGAAATCTAAATCAGTATATTTTTGCAAAAGTACCTATTTTGGATAGAAAAGGTATTAATTTGTGGTTAGAAACCCTAATTGTTGATAAAAGATATATTTAAGCTTGCGATCAGGTTATTTTGAGCATGGTTAACTTGTTTAATAATAAAGTTAGATTTTAACATGTTTTGATGATGGAATTGCAAAGTTTAGGGTTTTAAACCTAATAAAGGGTTAATATGTTTAGAAACCCTAAACAAGAGAAAAAGAAATGAAAAATACTTCTAATCTAAAATTAAGGTTTCCTATTGCTAAAAGATGAACTTGGAATCTTTTTTTAAAGAAAGATGAAATAATTAGGGTTTGTGAGAGATTATGTAAAATCAGGGTTTAAAGTAATAAAAATGAAGTGGAACCCTAATTATGCTCAAAACCCTAAAAAGGACAAATAAACCTAGGAAACAACTAGGATTAAAAGATCAAGATGACATGATTAATGATAGAAAAATTGGATGCCTTTTCAGGTTCAACATGTGTGTACTTGCTTGATTTCTTGATTGGTTGAGTTATTTCTGCATTCAAGTCTGCTTAATAGGTATGTGGTTAATTATGAATAACCGCTTTAGCTAACCGAAGGATTCCTAAATGATTAATCACATTGAATGCAACTAAACAGTTTGGATGTTCATATTGCAATTATAAAGTCACTATGATTATCACAATTTAATATAAATGTGTATTCCCGCACCTACATGCCACCCTGATGGATGATGCCAAGAGAGTCAGGCCCAGGAGGGTAGACCAATGGGCACCATGAGAGGTGACCCATAGACACCAAGCTCAAGATTGAGAAGGTGGTCTATATTGTATGACTAATGGGCACCCTAAGTGGTGACTCAC
Source organism: Alisma plantago-aquatica (assembly GCA_963693085.1). NCBI lineage: Eukaryota > Viridiplantae > Streptophyta > Magnoliopsida > Alismatales > Alismataceae > Alisma > Alisma plantago-aquatica. The sequence goes on from OY856410.1 coordinate 377,435,621, forward strand.
ATGCACCAAGCTTGGGATTGATAAGGTGGCCTTAAGTCAATGGCAAAAGAGAAACCCTAAAGGGGGTAATTCCAGGGTTAGGGAAAAAGCAGTGGGGAATGTCACATGGAAAAATGTAATTTGGTTTGCTAAATATCTTGATTGTGATAATTAGATGGTTAGACATAATTGTCAGATTTTGGTTGCCTCCACAAACCATCATATTTCGATATGCGGATCGTTGTTTTGTTTGTCGGCATTTTAGGTGTAACCATGGAAAGCACAAACAGTAAAGTGACACATCGTGAAACTAAGAAAAAGTGCAAGGAGGATTAGATAGAACAATACAAGCTATGGATAGTTAGATTTCCAAAGATTTAACAAAGGTATGCAAGTTTTATTTTAATACCAAATTTTAGTTGGTTAGTAGAATTTCATAATTATCATTGATTATTTGTCGAACCTTTGATCCTGTTAATTGTTAATAATGACTCTGATACCAATAGTAATGACCCCGTCTCCCGGTAACCCCCACTTAAGGGAAACCACTTACTATTTTCATAGTACCCATGTGTATCATGATCTTCGGCATGTCATGATTCCTCAAGATGAAGTTGCATGAGGCATGTTGTCATGCAAGCCAGGAGGTGAAGGACAAACACCAGTAACCCAGTGTTTTGATATAAAGGTTATGGAATCCCAGAGAGGGAATGGGAGTTCATCACTATGGATGTCGTAAGTCTCTCCTAGACCAAGGAAGGTCAAGGTACAATATGGGTTATGGTAGATCGCCTTACCTAAATGACATGAGAAAGAAGGAAACTGTCAAGGGACGGATACAATTGAACCACATATGAGGGAGAGATGGTTCAACTACACCATGATATGAGTTCAAAAGTTATTAAGTAAAACCCAAGGATTCATTTGCATGAGGTGGAAGTAGATACATGAAGAACTCGATGTTAGTACAGTTTATCACCCCTAGCTAATGGTTAGTATGATCCAGACTAGAGGGTTTGATGAGAGTATGTGCGCTCATTCAGGGTGATATCAGGAGACAGTTCTTGTCTTATGTAAGATGTGTTGTTAATCACCATAGCCTTTATCAGTATGCAAGAAGTTCTATAAGGAGGTTGAGTCGGTCACCACTTCATTAAGATGATGTTGGTGAACAAGGCCTCGTGAAGGTTAGAAAAGAACCACAGTGTGTGCAAATCAAGTCACTTTGATCATGTAATGGCTAAGAGAGAGCCCAGGGGCGACATGAATCATGAGCTGATGCAAAGTAGACTGACATGCAGTTCACTGTGGGAGAGTATGTGATGTGAAAATCTGACCCCTCTAAGCTACAGCTGAGAAAGCTGAGTCCCCGATATATGGGTCCATTTGAGATGGATTGGTGGAGATGGTTGTGTTTATCCTTACCCCGCAGGATAACATGATGTGTGATGAGTTCCATATGTCTGGTCTAGAGCACTATGTGAGGTACCCAAGCCATGTGTTGAGCCCTAAACCTATTCAACTTTTTGAGAAGCTGAAAAGTCTTGAGTCACCTATGAGGGTACGATATACACAGGTAAGAAAGAACTCAAATGGAAGAATATGAGATGATGAAGGTTCTTGGGAAGCACCATGGAAAGGGTAGAGCCACATGGGAGACATGATGGACATGAGGAAGTCTTATCATGATTGTTTGTTTGCTTGATGGAATTTTGAAGGCAAAATTCCTATAAGAGGGGAAGGATGTTACAACCCCAATTTTTGGGTTCTTTAGGTGAGAAATGTAATTTCTCTTAGTGAAGATATTTGAACAAATAATGATATAATTTGTTTTGAATAAATGAGTTTCGTTTACAATAGCCTTGATGATTGTTTTGTGGGCTTTATTGGGTATTGGGCCCAATAACAAAGAAAGGACAAAAGAAACTCTATTATTGAGTAAATAAGAAAATAGAGGAAAGAAAAATGTGGAAGCCTCTAGAAGGCAAATCCAAAGAGGGATTTCATGCCTCTTGGGTTCCTTGGGTTCCAAGGAGTCCAAAGTTGCATAGAGAATGCAATAAGAAAATAAAAGATCAATTAAATGTTTCTTTATTGAGAAAGAAATTGAAAACAATGATAAAATGTAGAGAAGAAGTGGAAAGAGGTATCATGGAGTTATCCTTGGTGGATTTTCGCATCCAAAGGATTCCTAATATTAAAAGGGATGTCAATGAGGAAAATAAAAAGAGAGATAAAAAAATCCTCAAAAATAGATATTTTAATAAAAAGGATAAGGAGAATATGAGAAATAGACTTTTAAAAGAAGATAAAGGCAAATAGATATTCCCCAATATGGGAATCCATGCCTTTGGGATTTCTTGTGGTCCAAGGGACCCAAAATAACAAGATAATGGAAAAGGGAAAAGAAATAACAATTAATTTTGAATAAATTAATGAATAACTTAGGAGAGAAGGAAGCCTTCTCATCGATTCCAATTTGTTTCCCAAATTTCGTACAAAGCTAGATAATGCCAAGACAAACGTTCCCTTAAAATTTGAGACAAATAGGAGTTATGGTTCGGGAGAAATCAATTTTACAAGTTATCTCCAATTTGGGAATTATTCTGAATTAAAGAAATATATCTTTCCTTTGTTTTGGATCGCGAGCAATGAGGTCTGTTGGATCTTAATACAATGATGGATGCTCATCGTCTAAGTCCCAAGTATACTAGGACTCTACAAATATAGAGATAATTTCCCATCTTAATTTCTCGTGATCCAGAGTATGAGAAAGCCTGGTGATAGTTCCATTGGACTCAGGAGATGAAACCGAAGGGAAACATCCTCGGTTTGATGAGGATTGGTTGTCGTTTGGGAAAGTTCCCAAACCAGCAGGGAATTGCTCCGACCCTATATATAGGGGAGGGTGATCGAGGGGATGGGCACCTCTTTTTGCTAGTACAACCTCTGCGGAAGCAAGCAAGGAGCGTTTTAGTATGTTCAATTGAACGCTTTGTCCTGACTTGCAACTCCAGAACCTCGGAGACCCTCGCCAGAGTCTGACGAGTAGGCAACAACCTTGGAGAGGCTGGGGCAGGCAATTGAACCTACAGATGACTTCAACGGAGGTAGGTGAATCTCCCTGCCCTATCGCCTTTCCCGCAGGTGATCTAGAGCCCGGAGTCAACTCCTTAGTTGACCATCAGGTCTGTGGTGCCTCGCGCAAGGTAGAAGACGAAGACCTCACGGTCTTTTACCAAAATACCCCTCCGCACCTTCAGTCAAGGTAAGGGTGTTTCCGTCCTTCATTTATTTTGTTTGCAAAGGAAGGGCGCGTGCATCCACGACTGTCGGAACCTCAGTGGTCCCGCGGACCATGGATCGGGCGATCCTGGTTTTTCTAGAAATAGTAAGTAAACCAATAAAAATGATTTTCTTGGTAAAAATCATATCTTGAGCTAGAAAACTCGGATGAGGAAAGTTAATACATGAAAACTGATCAGAAAAATATGAGGGATACATTAAAAATGGTTTGGACATCTAAATCAGTAAATTTTTTCAAAAGTACATATTTTGGATAGAAAATGTATTAATTTGTGGTTAGAAACCCTAATTGTTGATAAAAGATATATTTAATCTTGCGATCAGGTTATTTCGAGCATGGTTAACTTGTTTAATAATAAAGTTAGATTTTAACATGTTTTGATGATGGAATTACAATGTTTAGGGTTTTAAACCTAATAAAGGGTTAATATGTTTAGAAACCATAAACAAGAGAAAAAGAAAAGAAAAGTACTTCAAATCTAAAATTAGGGTTTCCTGTTGCTAAAATATGAACTTGGAATCTTTTGTAAAAGAAAGATGAAATAATTAGGGTTTTTGAGAGATTTTGTAAAATTAGGGTTTAAAGTAATAAAAATGAATTGGAACCCTAATTATGCTCAAAACCTTAAAAAGGATAAATAAACCTAGGAAAAAACTAGGATTAATAGATCAAGATGACATGATTAATGATAGAAAAATTGGATGCCTTTTCAGGTTCAACCTGTGTGTACTTGCTTGATTTCTTGATTGGTTGAGTTATTTTTGCATTCAAGTCTGCTTAACAGGTATGTGGTTAATTATGAATAACTGCTTTAGTTTCCCGAAGGATTCCTGAATGATTAATCACATTGAATGCAACTAAATAGTTTGGATGTTCATATTGTAATTATAAAGTCACTACGATTATCACAATTTAATATAAATGTGTATTCCCGCACCTACATGCCACCCTGATGGATGATGCCAAGAGAGTCAAGCTATGGATTTGATAGAATAATACAAGGTATGAATAGTTAGATTTCCAAAGATTTAACAAAGGTATGCAAGTTTTATTTTAATACCAAATTTCAGTTAGATAGTAGAATTTCATAATTATCATTGATTATTTGTCGAACCTTTGATCCTGTTAATTGTTAATAATGGCTCTGATCTCTTGGTCTCCCTTAAGTGAGGGTTACCGGGAGATAGAGTCGTTACATGTTCAGATATCACTATATGATTTATTATCATTTTTCTATTTGTTATCACAATTTGTATATAGATTAGTGTCCATTGATCCAAATCATGAATCCAATGAACCCTCAATTTTGGGCAGGCTAAAAAGAGGTGTCAACATTTCCTAATTTTTAGTAAATTATATACTAATTTATTATCTCATTTTCTCTTTTTTATTTTCTCATCTCCCATCTACTTCTCACTTCTCTCTCATAGATTTATTTTTTCTTAACTCTCAGTAATTCTTTCCTCCCTCCCACTATTTTATTTCATAATATCAAGGAGTCAAATACATTTTACTTTGACTTTATCACTTTCCTTTTATTTCTCTCTCCCCTACCATAAATTGGGGGTTTGTTCCACAAAATTTGAAACGATTCATCTATCACTTTCTAAAAGTATAATTGAAGAATTATTTTCACCTTTCAAGGAATGTTGCTGGTTTAGATTTTGTCGATGTGTTTTAGTAGTAGTTTTAATGCTACACGGCAAGTTAATTTGATGAACTTGCTCTGAATAAGAAATACTCCCACTGTGTTCGGATACTGACTATTACTATTTTGAGATTTTTGACATGTAAAATATAGGTGAGGTAGTTCATTTTGTCTATCAACGCTTACTCACTTTAGCATGTATGTGTCAAATGAATGGTGAGAAAATAGCAAGCACAAACTTTGGCGTATTTCCAAATTCAGTCAATATTGGTGCAATTTTGAATCACTCTTTTTACTCTTTTTATTACTAAAATGAATAAATACAACTATTTGTATAGTTGAACGGTATTAATATAATACAAAAACAATAATCTAGAAGTGTCACATTTTGAAATTCTTTACTCAGACCAGGCCTTACAGTGTCGTACATACTATATAGAAAATTGAATCAAATACTCATCATACAACATTTAGTGACTATATATGTGATGGCGTAATTTAAAATCTATAAAATATGATATCAGTAAAAAAAATTTGCAATCTTTGCCCTTGCCGGATTTGCTTTTGCAAACCATAATGGTCAAAAAATCTAAATAGAATGTTTTGTTATTTTTATTAACAATATGGCATCATTCTCATATTAATTCTAAAAATGATATGATTATGAGGAAATACATTCCCAAAGAGAATACATCTCATCGGGAGACATATTGATACTTTAAAAAAGAAATACGTCCCCAACTCAAATGCATTACTCCAAGCAGATTTTGCTTTATGTTTTTAATAATAATACCATATATGTTTTACACATATACAATAAATTACTAAATGACCATAATCTACATCAAATTATGTATACTTAATATATGTTTAACATTATAGTTAAATATAATAAAGCAATAAAAGAATATTATATTTTATTTATACATAATATTTATAAATGTAAATACATTGTTCAAAATAAAAGATACTAAATTTATAATAAATTTCAGAATTTAAAGATACTCAAATATGTACATACATAAACTCATAAACAAAAAAAAACTAATATAGTAATATATATAAGACACGTTCATATGCAATATATATATATATATATATATATATTTATATATATATAATACAAGATATATAATATAAAAATAAAACATGTCAACTATTTATAGTAAAATATACAAGGACAATTACAATTTATAAGAAAACATGTAATAAATGATACATATGATGTAAAATGCAACACATAAAAATCATTTATATATATATATATATATATATATATATATATTGGGGGGAAGCCAGGAGGCTATTTATTCATCTTGCCCTCCTCATGCAAGCCAATAGGGAAAGGTATTACAAAATGACAGGTTTGCTGGAATAATAAACTTGGTAGTACTACTACCATTACAGGACTCTTCATCAAGATTGGCTGATAGCCAATCCGACGACCTTACATAGGTAAAGAATCCAGTGGTGTGTTTTTGGTGGTTCTTGGCCAAGGTATCAACCATTCTGTTACAACTTCTAGGTGTGTAGGTGACCTCCCACTGTGTGTGCATGATGATCCTTTGCGGAATTCTTTCAAGAATGATGTCAAAGTGGGGGTTTTCCGTTACGTCTGAATGAAACATTTCTATGAGAACCTTGCAATCAGTTTCTATACAGACCTTCTCTATCCCAGACATGTGAGCTATCTCAAGTGTTATGTCTACAGTTGTGAGCTCGACATGCAGGGTGAAGTTGGTGGCCATCTTCCTCACATGTACACCGATCCATTTCCCTTTGTGGTCCCATCCAACAATTGTTACTGTGGACTTTTGCGTGTTCTAGGCCACATCTGTATTTATCTTGACTACCCTAGGTGGGGGTCTTCTCCAGGAGCGTTCGCTCGGGAACTACCTAGGCGGAGTTTTGTTCAGTGCTGCTCAGTTCATCAAAAGCGCATCACACTTGATTCTTTGTACCAACTGACAGGCCGAGATGTTCAAGTTGTTAAAAATAGTATTGTTCCTCACTTTCCAAAGATGCCACACAACTATCATGAACAACTGTGCTTATTGGTCACCATGTTTCAGCTGTGTGGTAATCCAACTTTGCTGGTTCTACAGGAAGAACTCATGTGGGAGGTGGTCAAAGTAGAGTTGTGTCCAAACTTCCTTGGATATTTGACAATCTCGTAGAGCATGGGCTAAAGTTTCCTCGTCAAAATTACATCATTCACATGTGCTGCTTGAGGCAAGATTGTGTTGAACTATTCTCTTATTGGTTAACATCACCTCGTGTGAGGTAATCCATGTTAAATACTTGACTTTGGTAGCCACTCGGGTCTTCCATACAGTGTTCCATTCTCCTTCAATATGGATATTGCGATGTCTACGCAGGATATGAGATGTAGATTTAACAGAGAATTGACCATTTGGCGTGGCAGCCCACACACACATGCTATCCATGTTAGTATTCTTTGAAGTTTCCAAGTTCAGTATTTAGGTCACTTCCCTTTTTGGGATCCAATGTTGTAGGAACTCAGTATCCCAACTTCTTGTGTCCATAACGACACTTGCAACAGACAAGTCTGCCAAAGCTTTAGGAATTGGGTGCAAAGTTTTGTTTTTAAGGATAATTCCCACCCCCAGCCAAGCATCCTCCTAAAAGTTGATGGTATTTCCATTGCGAATAACCATGTAGGAATTGTCATCGATAAAGGACTTACATTTCAAGGTGGCCTGAGCTATTCTGGATAGATTACTTCCTTTTCCTTCTGAGTGTTCTAGATATAATATCCTCATGAAGTTGCACCAAACAGACCTCCGGTTAGTGGCTATTCCCAGGAAGTTTTGGCTATTAAAGCTATGTTCTATTCTCTCATAGTCTTGAGTCCTAGAACGCCGTCTTCTCTTGTGTTGGTTACCTTGTCCCAGGCCACTAGGGACATAGGATGCTTCTTGTGGAAGCTACCCCAAATGAACCGCCTGATGTTGCTGTCTATACGGTCGCATAGGGTGAGAGGAAGAGTCGATGTTTGCATGGTATAAGTTAGAATTTCCTCAAGGGTGGACTTGGTCAAGCAGCATCTGTCATCGAGGGATAACGTTTTTGCAGCCCATCCATTCATTGTGCTCTCAATTCTGTCAAGCATACCAGCGTATGTCTTCTTAGTCACCCGCTTGTGGATTATGGGTACTCCAAGATATTTCCGGAGGTCCTGGATATTGAGATGGCTTCCCCGGATGCCTTTTCAAACTTCTCGAAGCATCGTTTGATCGTGCACATATGGGCACATGATGCTTTTCCAAACAAAATCAGATCATCAACAAAACATAGGTGGGATACTTCGATCCCCTGTCGTCTGAGCTTAACTGGTACCCATTCTCCACTTTGAACTAGAGCATGTATCATTTGGCTTAAGTGTTCAATGCACAACACAAAGAAGTAAGGGGCCGACGGGTCCCCTTGTCAGAGTCCTAGACTAGGTTTGAAGGATTGAGATTTATCGCCATTCCAAAAGACCTCACACTCTCCAATCATGATGGAGTTCATAATGTAAGTTACAATGTTGCCTGGTAGGTCTAGCTTATGGAGGCTATCAGCAATGAATGTCCAAGCATGTTTGTTGTAGGCCTTGGACAAGTTTATTTTAATGGCCATGTACTTTCTCCCCCGTTTCCTTTTTATCATGTGGATAATCTCCTGTGTGAGGGATATGTTATCTTTAATGCGACGTCCAGGGACAAATGCACTTTGTTCTTGAGAAATCCACCCAGGTAGATGAGTCTTTAGGTGTTCCACAACAATCTTGGAAACAAGTTTAAGGTTGAAGTTATTCAGGGATATATGGCGCATGTGGTCACAACTTGTAGGGTGTTGAGTTTTGGGTATCAGGACCATGGTGGCATTGCACATCGCTGCGGGAAGGGGTTCTCCTCCTAAAGCACTTTGCAGTGTCTTGAGCATGGACTGCTTCACTGAGTCCCCGTGATGGATTAAGAACAAGGCTATGATCCCATCTGGGCCAGCTACCTTGTAGGGGTTTACCTCCCTGAGTATGTCCACGCACTCATCTTCAGAAGGATCTACTGCAATCTTCTTCTTCTGACAGTTTGTAAGTTTCTTGAAGTGGCTGAGAACAATAGCTATGGCTTCACCTCTGCCTTAGACCGGTTCTATAAGCAAGTTTAGGAAATGATTGTTCACCATGTTCTTGAGATCATCTTCCTCTGTGATCCATATACCTGCTTTGTTTTGAAGGGAGTTAATTATATTCCTCCTCCTGCTTTGTTTCACATAGATGTTATAGAATCTAGTATTGCAGTCTCCTCTAGTAAGCCAGTTTATGTGGCTTTTCATTAACCATTCCTCCTCCTCTTCTCTCAGTTCCAAGTTGAGTTCAGCTTTCATGTCCGTATATATGACTTCAGTGATCGGGTTGTAGCAGATGGCAAGCTCTTTCTCAAGCTTCATGATGTTCCTCTTGAGCACAGTCTTCTTCCTTTTCTTTTCCAAAACCTGTTGCATGTCCCACTTGATGATAGCGTGTTGACTTTGCCAAAGGCAGTGTTGAAGTCTTCCGATGAGTCCCAATTGTTCTTTAGCAAGGACTTAAGTCCCTCGTCATGGGCCCAACTGGATTTCGTTATGAACCTTGTGTTGCCTTTAGTAGGGGCGCAAGACTTCACAAGTAGTAAGTTGAGGTCAGATTGCATCCTCGATAGGTGTTTAACAGTGAACTGCTCATAATGCTACAGAAACACACAGTTTGCTTCAACTTTGTCAAGGCGTTGTTGTAGGATCCCTCTTTTGAAGGTGAATCTTGGGCCCGAGAAACCAAGATCAGTGAGACCTGCCATTGTCAAAGTTTCCTGGAATAGTCTGGCCTCAAAATGGTTGTAATGTGTACTACCGCTTTTCTCCTCAGGATTGCATGTGGTATTAATGTCTCCCAACATGATCCAAGGTTTAGAGAATGTCTCCCCCATTCGGATGATGTGCTTCCACAAGAGATTGTGAATGTTAATATGAGGATTAGCATAAACAAACGTGATCAAGGTGGAGTTGTTAACGTAGCAGGTGATGAACTGTCTATGATAGTTACCAATTTGGACTGAGCAGTTGAGGCTATTCCAGCACACCCAGATCCCTCCGGTGAAGCTTGTGGTTTCAACTCTAAAGGATCTATCGAACCCCATGTTAGATATGATGTGTGAGGCTTTTAGTCCGCTCACCCAAGGCTCAATGATATAGACAATCTTGGGTTTGTATGATGACATAAGCTCTTTCAGATTTTTGTGGGTATCCTTCTTTCCTGCTCCTTGTATATTCAAGCACATCGTGTCTATCATCAACCAACTAATTATTGTTTTCATTGGGCTCTGGGAGACCACTAGGATCGGGTGAAGGAGGCATATGGTTCTCTTTGTTATCATCCTCTGCAAGTGGTGGCTCAGGCGATGGGGGTTGGGAATTTGAGGTTGTGTCACCTGTAGGAGGTAGTTCTTCTTGGGTCTCCGTGCTAGGTTGTTTGGGACTGCGGCGGTGGGGCTCCGAGAGCATGGGGGCTCGTTGCTTTCCTTGCCTTTTCATTTTTGCATTGCTGCCTTTGGGTTTTTTTGCTGGAATAGTAGGGATGTTTGTAGCCAGGATGTCATTAATGTGATTGAGATCTTCACTTGAGACAGTCTCTTTTGTTGGTTCCTCCATGTTGATCGAGTTGTCCATCTCAATTTCTGGTTCTCCTTCATTAACTTCAATGACTTTCACCACATCATCCACGTCAGGGTTAACAACGATGTGAGCCTCCTTTTCCCTCTCGGTATAGTCTTTCTTCATGTTGGGTGGAGTAGATACATTTGTTATGTTTTATAGCACACTTTGTGGATGGTCCACTTTGTCTTCCTCCCTAACAGCTTTCTTCTTCCTCCATACTTTCTCGGTGCATTTAGGGTGCCCAGTGGTCCCTATCTTGTCAGGAATTTGATATGTGCTTGGATCTGTTGCTTGCTCCCTGCCTTCATCCTCAAGATTAGCGAACATGTTGCTTGTTCTTACAGCAACTGTGGTTTGATGGTTATTATTACTCCTCCTGCCGCCTTTCATATGCTTCTGTGATTTCCATGAGTCCTGGTTTTAAGTGTTTGTATGAGGTGTGTAGTCATGGTGTCTTCATTCCCCTTCCTTGTCTCCATCGGAGTTGTACTTGTCAGTGGTGCAGTCCTTGGAGGTATGCCCCGTCTGGCCGCACATGGCGTAGGCCCACGGAAGGCCTTCATAGATGACTTCGTACTCAACTCTGTTGATCAATTTGGAAGATGCCAGTTCCAGCGTGGTGTCCAATTCCAGTGCAAGCCGGGCAAACTTGCTCTTGGTTCTTCTAGTCGTGTGTACATCCACCTTGATCAGCCATCTTAGGGCTCTGCCAATGTATTCATACATTGTGTGGACATACACGTGTAACGATAGATCCATGATTTGTACCCATGATACAAATGATTCAGGGAATTCCTCTTTTGGTTTAAAGGTAGGGTACCATTCCCATACTATGAGATTCAGGCCAAAGACCTTCCAGGGTCCTTCTGTTAGTGCTTCTTCATAATCTCGTCGGCATGACAGTTGGATGACAAAGTGGCCTTTCTCCATCTCATACATGTTGAATCTGCCAGTTATCTTCCACAGAGGTTTGAGGCGGTCCCTTAGGGTCATATATCTAATATTTTCCCCAAGTAGGCAGACCACGACAACAAATCTCCATGGAGATGTGAGGACTTCCTCTGTGTCCGGTATAATGGTGATAGTGGGTGTACCATCCATCTCCTTCAGAGTGACATCTTCCTCCCGCATCCCCTCTACAAATAGTCGTTCGATGAATCCCTCGTTGGCTCCAGTGGATTGTCCTCCTACGACGACGCCTCGATAGGAAGTTTCATCCTGCTCTGTGACATTCCTCCTCAAACTGTAATGATTGGAACCTGTCATCAGCGGTGGGTAAACATTGGACTCAACTACTGGTATGTCCGTGCTCTTGGTAGATCATCTTCCTTCGCTTCGTTGGTGGAAGGTGGAACCTTCTTCAGACGAGCGTTCTTCATTTTGAGAGCCCCGCATGCCAGAAAAGTTGAATTGTATTCTGACCTCTGGGATGGAGAACCCCACTTCCTGAGGTTCGTTACTTCCTCTTCTATTCCTCCCATTGTCAGCGTGCTGATCGATATGATTTGATCCTTCTTGATTTGCCCTCGATCCACCATGATCCACTTCGGGATCAGTCTTGCGCGTCGTGTCGCCGCCGCTAGAGCCCCCCGGCCCCTAGGTTTCACCATCTTGGGATCAACCAGACAATCTGACAAAAGTCATTATAATATATATTTATTTACATGTAGCATTATTTGTATATGTTTAAAAAATAATACAATCAGACAAAAGTCATTATAATATAGTAATATAACCTTCTTATTTAGTTAAGGGACCAATATAGTCTGACAAAAATCAAACATATTATGATTTCGATATGTTGCATTTACAATTATATGTATCATATATCATTTGCAATAATATGTATCATATATTTTATTTTGATTATTTATTGTTATTTGTTCTTATATATTTTATTTGACATAATTTATATGTTTATATTTTTTAATATTATATTTTTTGTCTTTAGTAAATATATTTATGTATATTTTTATGTGTATCAGTGTTTGTTATATTTTACTATATTACTTTTGATTTTTGTTTCTAAGTTTATATATATATATATATATATATTTATATATATTTATATATATATATTTTCTTTTTTTATATGGCTTTTAACTTTTTTATATAATTATAGAATTGTTTCTGTTAATTTTAAACATGAACATTTACATTTATAAATATTATGTATTAGTGAAATATAATATTTATTTATTATTTTCTTATAGATATTATTTCACAATATACAATTACATTTATATAATTTGATGCAGATTGTGGTCATTTAAAATATTTAATTAAATATATAATTATAATAAACATGGTAACATAATTAAAAATAAATCAAAATAGAAAAAATAATCTGTTCCCATTCGAGACACATTGTTTTGTTCGTCTCAATGGGGGCATATTATTAATTTAATATAGCAATACCGCTTTGGAGACGTACTGTTTGAGAAACTTACCATTTTAAAAATTAATTTGTGACTCATACTATATTTATAATTAAAATAGAAAAATATGTTGTTTAGTTTTTTTAGTCAATAATGATTAGATATATTTTGCATGTTGTGACACGTCTCAATGACTCTATGGATGCCTACTTTCCTGTTTATTTTGTTGGGATTAGGAATATAATCCAGCCCATGTCTTAGTGGGATTTAGACTTGGGAGGGTTGGTTTGTGCTACCAATCCTAATAGGAGTCAAATCTTGAATAGTAGGAATATGACTTCCTATGTGCAACATGCAGTTGGACTAGGATTCGAACTAGGACTAGAATTCCTGGTTGCAATCACATGCATGGAGGCCTATAAATAGAGGCCCCTGGGGAGGCCTTTGGATTATCCACCAGTTGAGGTGTGAGTTCTCCAGTTGCTTGTTGGTGCCTTCTGTGGTAGAGGGTGCCAGAGAACAAGAACAACTGGTAGAGAAGCTCTCTTGGTTTATAAGAGAGGGCCAGCGACTTTGCCTTGAAGCAAAGTAGCGGTTGGCGGTTGCTACCCGGATTTAGGGGTAATTAAATCTGGGAGGTGTGAATTGTAATTTTATTACATAGTGCTTATTAGCGGGATTGCCCCGTGGTTTTTCTCTCCTTATTGAGGGGAGAGTTTTCCACATTAAATCTGGTGTTTTTCTTCTTTGGGTTTTATATGCTTGTTGGTAGCGCTTCCGTGACAAATTTTCGTCACATCCAGGACTGTATCGGTACAACATCCCCAACAAGTGGTATCAGAGTGAGGTTGCAGATACAAGTCCAGATGGGGAAATATGAAGATGCGACGCTGATAAAGTTGACAAGCACAAATTGGCAGATTTGGAAACCCAAGATGGAGGATATTCTCTATTGCAAAGATCTATACGATCCGATAGAGGGACAAAAGCCAGAGACTACATCTGATGCAGATTGGAAGAAGCTAAACAGGAAAACCGTCGGAACAGTGCGGAAGTGGCTCGACATCTCCGTATTCCATCACGTCTCAGAAGAGACCAATGCCAAAGATCTGTGGGAAAAGCTCAAGAAGTTATATGAGTGGAAGACTGCCACAAATAAAGCTTTCTTGATCCGAAATTTGGTGAACCTCAAGTACCGGGATGGTACAAACATCGCCGAGCATATGAATGAATTCCAAAGCCTTGTAAATCAGTTGGGGTCCATGAAGATGGTTCTTGATGATGAACTTTAGGCTCTACTTCTTCTAGGATCTCTACCGGACAGTTGGGAGACACTCGTAGTGACACTCAGCAATTCTGCACAGGAGGGCAAGTTGACACTTGACCAGGTGAAGAGCAGTGTACTGAATGAAGAGACTCGACGACGAGCCTCAGGCGACAGTGGATCAGAGGTGCACTTCACAGAGGGTAGAGGCATTGATAGAGCGAGAGACTGTGGTAGATCTAAGAGCCGCGGTGAATCCCAAGACCGCGAGAAGTCTCGTGGTAGATCCAAGTCAAAGAATGGTAGAGGGTGCTTCCATTGCGGCAAGCCAGGTCACTTCAAAAGAGATTGCAAGATTTGGAAAAAGAAACATGGGTCTGAAGCCAAAGACAAGCAAGATGACGACAAGAATACTACAGCGACGATCTCAGATGATAGGTGCGATGATGACGATGTGGTCTTAACAGTCCAAGAATAGTGTTTGCATGCAGATGAGGATGATTCTGAGTGGGTGGTGGATACTGCAGCTTCTTATCATGCTTCACCAAGTAAGGAGTTCTTCACTTCATACAGGATGGGAGACTTTGGGAGGGTGAACATGGGAAATTCCAGCTTCTCTAGAATTGTCGGGATTGGTGACATTTGTGGTCAGACAAGTGTTGGTTGCACGCTCACGCTGAAGGATGTTCGTCACGTTCCAGATTTGCGGCTGAGTTTGATCTCTGGTTCTTTCTTTGATAGAGAAGGTTGTCATCTTGATTTTGGTGGCGGCAAATGCAAGATCACCAAGGGGGCTTTGGTTATTGTATGTGGCAAACTGTCTCGCACATTATACAAGACCAAGCTCAAAGTACTTAGAGACGGCAGTATACATGCAGTTGAGGATAACCAGACAGATCTATGGCACAAACGGTTAGGACACATGAGTGAGAAGGGCTTGAATCTTCTATCCAAGAAGAGGTTGATTCCTTGTGGCAAGGATAGTGGTCTCAGTTCATGTGATGCATGTCAGACAGGAAAGAAACGACGAGTTTCTTTCAAGACAAGGTCTGCGGTGAAGTCAAAGCTTGTACAGTTGGTTCATTCGGATGTCTGCGGTCCGTTTGAGATGGCTTCACTGGGAGGCAATAACTATTTTGTCACATTCATTGATGATGCATCTAGGAAGGTGTGGGTCTACTTGCTGAAGACCAAGGATCAGGTTTTTCAATGTTTCCAAAAGTTCCATGCCATGGTAGAGCGGGAGACCGGTGAAAAATTAAAGTGTCTCCGAACGGACAATGGAGGAGAGTACACCTCCAGGGAGTTCCAGGCGTACTGCACGCAGCATGTCCTACGGCATGAGAGGACAGAGCCTGGCACACCACAACACAATGGTACAGCTGAAAGGATGAACCGTACTATTGTCGAGAAAGTCAGATGCATGTTGAAGACTGCAAAGTTGCCAAAGACATTTTGGGGTGAGGCAGTGAGAACTGCCTGCTATCTGATAAATCGATCTCCATCAGTTCCTTTGGGGTTTGATATACCTGAGCATGTATGGACAGGTAAGGATGCATCCTACTCACATCTCCGAGTATTTGGATGCAAGGCATATGCTCATGTTCCCAAGGAAAAGAGGCAAAATATGGATGATAAAGCGGTGCCATGTATCTTTCTTGGCTATGGAGATCAACAGTTTGGGTATAGGTTATGGGATCCAGTGAAAAGGACCATGACCATACACAGAGATGTGACTTTCTGTGAGAGTCAGACAGTGACAGAGCCTGAGGTTGATGATGCAGAGGCTGCGGGATCAGGTGACAGTTCTTCAGACGATGAGTATGAGGAAGATTCAGCTTCTTCACAGGTGCAGTCTTCTGATGATGAAGAAGAGCAACATAATCACCATGAGCAGCAGAGTGATAGCACATCAAGTGGTCCAGTTCCAGAAGCACAAACGAGTGATTCAACTTCACAGGAAGAGACTTCTGGGCAGGGGGAGCAGGATCAGGACCAGGCAGAGTCCTCAGAGCAGCAGCTGAGGAGGTCTGACAGAGTACGTCATCCTTCATCCAGATATCCGGCATCTCAGTATATCTTGCTTACTGATCAGGGGGAGCCAGAGACTTTTCAGGAGGCACAAACTCATAGAGACAGAGTACAGTGGCATCAGGCAATGCAGGAGGAGATGAATTCTTTGCAGAATAATGACACCTATGAGATTGTAGCACTTCCCAAGGGTCGGAGAGCACTAAAGAACAAGTGGGTCTATAGGATGAAGAATGACGACACTGGTAGTGATATTAGATACAAAGCCAGACTTGTTGTCAAGGGCTTTGGTCAAAGACCAGGAGTGGATTTTGATGAGATATTTTCTCCGGTTGTAAAGATGAGTTCTATCAGATTGGTTCTAGGCTTGGTTGCTAGTCTAGATCTGGAGCTTGAGTAGATGGATGTGAAGACAACTTTCCTTCACGGTGACCTTACAGAGGAGATCTACATGGAGCAGCCAGAAGGTTTTAAAGTCAAGGGGAAAGACCACTTAGTCTGCAAATTAAAGAAGAGTTTGTACGGGTTGAAACAGGCTCCTAGACAGTGGTACAAGAAGTTTGATTCTTTCATGCAGAGTCACGAGTACCAGAAGACAAGTGCAGATCTATGTGTCTACATCAAGAGGTTTCCCAATGACAGGTTCATTATTCTATTACTCTATGTGGATGACATGTTGATAGTGGGTCAGGATCTCAGTTTGATCAGAAAATTGAAGACAGAGCTTTCCAAAGCCTTTGAGATGAAGGATTTGGGACCATCACGACAGATTTTGGGGATGCAGATCACACGTGACAGGACACAGCGCAAGTTGTGGTTGTCACAACAGAGTTATGTTGAACGGGTACTTGAGCGGTTTAACATGGGCAAAGCCAAAGTCGTGGGGACTCCACTTTCAGGTCACTTCAAGCTGAGTAAGAAGTCATGCCCATCTACTGATGAGGAAAAGGAGGAGATGGCAAGGATTCCCTATTCTTCTACTGTAGGGATTTTGATGTACACAATGGTGTGTACCCGTCCTGATATTGCTCATGCAGTTGGCGTTGTGAGAAGGTTTCTCTCAAATCCTGGAAAAGATCACTGGGAGGCGGTCAAGTGGATCTTCAGATACTTACGAGGCACGGGCAACACGTGTTTGATGTTTGGTGGTTCGGAACCAGTTCTAAAGGGCTTCGTTGATGCTGACATGGCAGGCGAGATAGTTCACAGGAAATCTACTTCTGGGTATATCTTCACTTTTGCAGGGGGAGCCATATCTTGGCAGTCCAGGTTGCAGAAGTGTGTTGCACTTTCAACTACAGAGGCAGAATACATTGCAGCAGCGGAAGCAGTAAAAGAAATTCTCTGGGTGGTGATTTCTAAGGGAGCTGGGGATGATTCAGATTGACCAGACTATTTTCTGTGATAGTCAGAGTGCCATTGACTTGAGCAAGAGCACAATGCATCATGCACTGACAAAGCACATTGATGTGAGATATCACTGGCTTCGTGATGTTATAGAGAAGAAGTTGTTGACTCTGAAAAAGATCCATACTGAGAAGAATGCTTCTGATATGATGACCAAGGTGGTGACACGAGACAAGCTGTGGTGTACATTCCCAATGATGATCGCTGAAGACCACATCTCCCTCATGGGCTGGAGGGGGAGATTGTTGGGATTAGGAATATAATCCAGCCCATGTCTTAGTGGGATTTAGACTTGGGAGGGTTGGTTTGTGCTACCAATCCTAATAGGAGTCAAATCTTGAATAGTAGGAATATGACTTCCTATGTGCAACATGCAGTTGGACTAGGATTCGAACTAGGACTAGAATTCCTGGTTGCAATCACATGCATGGAGGCCTATAAATAGAGGCCCCTGGGGAGGCCTTTGAATTATCCACCGGTTGAGGTGTGAGTTCTCCAGTTGCTTGTTGGTGCCTTCTGTGGTAGAGGGTGCCAGAGAACAAGAACAACTGGTAGAGAAGCTCTCTTGGTTTATAAGAGAGGGCCAGCGACTTTGCCTTGAAGCAAAGTAGCGGTTGGCGGTTGCTACCCGGATTTAGGGGTAATTAAATCTGGGAGGTGTGAGTTGTAATTTTATTACATAGTGCTTATTAGCAGGATTGCCCTGTGGTTTTTCTCTCCTTATTGAGGGGAGAGTTTTCCACGTTAAATCTGGTGTTTTTCTTCTTTGGGTTTTATACGCTTGTTGGTAGCGCTTCCGTGACAACTTTTCGTCACATCCGGGACTGTATCGGTACAACATCCCCAACATATTTAACCGCCGTTCATATATAGTTTTGGCTTCCCAACTGTAACAGCGTATGGAAACCTTCCGGTCTATCCAAGAATTAATTCCCTACTGAACTACTCCCCTTCTCAATTTGCCCTTATGTTTACCAATCTTTGCCCATTTGCACCCTTCTTGGTGCCCATCATTTCTGAATACATTCACCATGCATCAGTTACAACTTACAAGAGCAACAAGGCAAGATTCTTATCTTATCACGTCCGGCACTCAGCATCTCGAGGCGACCACTATATTGGGCAACACAATCCTCGATTGCGGTCTTATCTGAGGCGAAGTTCCCCATACAGATACATGTTAACAGTCGGTCGCCATGCGAACGAAAACAAGTAGGACATTGATAAACCAGAGACCTGTACGATTAAAACCCTTTTTTTCTAATCACCAAGCACCGACCACAAACGAGGTCCCTATTTTGTCAGATGAACAGATTGCAGGTCTTTGTGCACAGGGCCATGTTTAGTGCGATCACGCCTCTTTGTCGACTGATTAATCAAAAGAGAACACCCTTTCACGTCTGTATTCGTACTGCTGACGCTAAACCAGCACGAAGTCGCCAGTGCATTGCTTAGTGATCGATCAACTTCACCAGCCCCAAAAATGAACGCATCTACCTCCATCGGACCGTGCCTCTTCTGATTGATGATCATCGTAGCCCTGGTCCTACGCCTGTCAAGCTTATTTCTGTAAGTCGATACAATATTGAGAATGCTGCTTTGATTTTAATAGAACGCAGAAGCGTGGGCGAGCATCAGGGTAAGTTTAAAATTCAGGAATTTGCACGTGTAGTCATGAGGGCTTCTACGTTCAACGATTCCTTTTCTCCTCCTTGGCGCCGGTTCCACGCGTTGGACCCTGGAATGGCGTTGGGTGAAGAAAATTAGGGTTTGCAAGGACGGTCGCATAGTTGATTTTATCAGGAACATTTATTACTCCTTGATCCTTGTGCAGTTGCCCATCCTGAGTTGTGTGATTGGATAGTTTGGAAATTCCCCACCTTGATTGAAGGACTTTTGCAGAGTTTGGTCGGGTTTTTGGTTTATATGGTGATAGTTACCATATTATGTGTTCGATTGGCTGTACATCAATGCTCTAACAAGGTCTTATATGTACAAGTGTAAAATATTCCAAGTCTTATATGGTAATAGTTACCAAACATGTATACATATGCCAAGTGTTTTGAGATCTCTAATTCTTAAGCATTGACATAAGGAGTAAACCCTATGAAATATATAGCGGATTTGCAAGTTATAAAGAATTCCTCATATTAAATTAAAGCTAGAGAAGAAATATAACACGATATACTATTTTTAATAATTATTATCATAACATATAAAATAATGATTTTTGACCAATCGTGATGACTTGTGGAGAACAAAGCAAGAAAGTACCAGAGCTACCCCTAGAAGAAAAAATGAGAGTATCCGGGAGGGGAATCCCTAAGACAAGCCCCTTAACTAAGGAAGAAAAAAATAAAAGACAAAAGACAAGGAGGTAAAAATGAAGAGCAGTCATGCAACATCACATGCCATAATCAGATAGGGACTCAAACGGGCCAGCACTAAGAGAAGGGTCGTCTTCCCCAAGACGGATCACAAAGGAAGATGGGGCTCCAAAGTACTTAGTCTTCAATAGCTTAAGTGAGCACGCATCACAACCCTCAAGCTCGTTTGCAAGAGAATGACCATAGAGTACAAAGTGTAATAACCGAGTCAATAAGAAGAGAGAACCGAGAGTGGTTATTGCTATAAAATCTGTTATTTCTTTCCTTTCGAATGGACCAAAGGATGGTAGTTCCTAAAGTATCCGAGTTCATGTTATAAACATGAATATTAGAAGAGGTGCCAAAGAAATAGAAATAAATATTGTCAGGTAGAGAAGTTGAGTGGGACAATTTATGCAGAAAACAATTCCATAGTAGGCGAGCAAAATGACTGACCAATCATCTCATCATAGTTATAAAGCAAAAAACACATCTATGAGATCTGAGAAATCCCTTGTTTGTCCAAAAATAAGTTTCTGATTGATTAGAAATCAGAGCAATAAGATAATAGAGGCAGAACATTTGATATGCATAATGTAAGGTGTTAGAGGGTCAATAACTTTGGGATTCATAAAGAAACAAACACATGCTTTATGAAAAAGGACCACGACCATTTCCAAATACTAGAGGTGTTAGGTTGAGTATATAGTCTCAATATAATCACTAATAGTAGAGAGGGCACAAAAGATAGACCAACTACATGTAGGAGTCGCTTGAATTTTGTAGATCTGAGGGACTTAAGGAGTAGAAATCCCTTAAGAATACAATTATATCTAAGGTCATGAGGGATGGAAAGTTGAGAGAGAATGCTACTTTAAGAGGATGCCCAGGTCCAAGGACCAAATCAAAAATTGATTTCTAGAAAAGTACCAGGGGGATGATTATAGAATTGGAGATTATGAAGTTTGCTTTTTGGAGATAGGACTAGAAGGAGGAGAGGTAGGAACCTTTGGGAATATGTCACGGTCTATGCTTAGAGTAGTAGTTGTGGGTGACCAAGGAGTAACTTTTGTTCATAGAGGGATGTTGGGACTGTATATAAAAAGACACAAGTTATACAACTTAAGGTTCTAATACTTCAACCGTTCAATGTACTAGGAAAAAAATGATGTCTTAGTTGGTGAGATGAATCTTGCGTTTAGAGAGGGATTGACCACAAAAAAATCACATCTAATCTTATAAATATGCGAGATGACATTTCATGGTAGAGGGACACAAATCATAAAGTAGTAGGAAAGTGGTAAGCAAAGCATTAAGGAGGATCAAACTATCAACTTGGCTAAGGAAATGATTATCCCACGACTGATAATTTTATTTGTTTTCTTGATGATTGGATGCCAAGCAGATGATGGAAGTTTTAGGGGGTATAGGGGTAAAGATTGATAATTAATAGGAAATTTTTTAGATATACACCCTAATATGTGCTAGAATTTCTACAGAGAAACCTAATCTACATGAGTGTCAATGGAAAATGATTTAGAGAAGTTGATCTTCAGACCTGAGAGATTGCAGAAGATGCCAAAAATACATATGAAAAGGATAACATTGTTCTCATCGGATTTGAGTAAGACAATAGTGTCATCAGATAATTGTCTGTGTTGGATCAATAGGATCTAGAGGGGGGTTAATAGAGATAAAAGCACTTGAATAAAATCAATTCGACCTTCAAATTATTCGAAGATATGGGATTGCAAATATTGAATTTGAAGTGCAACCAAGCATACATAGAAAGGATGAGAGAGATTGAATAAACACAAGAACAAGCTATGTAGAGTGTTTCACATTCCCAATTTAGGAGAAAGCCAGTCCACTACCTAGAGAGGTCAAGCTCTAGGATTTTGCAACCAATGTATACTTGTATTCCATTATAAGATACACAAGATGACCTTCCTTTTTCAGGCCAGGGATACTTAACCTTCCCTTTCAGGACAATGGAACCAATAACCAACAAAGGACTTACCTATCTATTGAGCTAGAGTCTTCTACCTCTACAAGGTCATACCCACTCTTGCAAGTAGTTGGACACCTTCACCAAGGAGATCCCTTTATTGCAACAAGTCTTTTTCCTTGAAGGATTTACCCACTCTACTCCTAGATCTTAAACCTTGACATTCTCCTTCACCCGGAGAAGCTTTTGTACCTTCTTCTTCAACTTGAAGAAGCTTGCACCTTCTCCTTCAACTTGGAGATGCTTTCACCAACTTGCACTTAAAGAAAGGGGTTGGGGAAGGGGAACCTTTGAGAGCTTTATAAGACTACAATGGAGTATCTCTCTCACACATATCCTATCTTACTCATATGTGCATTTTCATTTGCAAACAAGAGAGAGAAAGGGCCTCGAGTGGACTGAATGCCCTCAACTATATCTAGGATCTTTAATAGCATGAAGGAGCAAACTTGGGATGAAACCCAAGGGGTCATATTTATAGTTGGGAATGTCCACTAGTGTCTTGAATCACATAGGAATGATTTTTAGTCATTTAGGGTGTTTTAAAAGTTCTATTTTCGATTTTTTCAACATTCCAATGGCTAGATTCACTTTCTATGTACACTCTGTACAGTGTAATCGGTCAAGTTTCAATAAAGGTAACTTGACCAATTGCAATATATGACAAACAAAATTTGAAGCATCACTCGAGTTTATCCTGGATGAAACTCTATCGATCACTTAGATTTGATTTTGCATGGATTCCGTCAAGTTTGACCTAGGTAAACTTGTCTGATCTTGGGCATTTGCCAAGATTAATCCAAGGCATTGGCCAAGTTTCTAGGATGGAAACACGACTGATAAAACATCTTGTGATCAATTTTGGAAAATATCATTAGAGTGATAAAACTTTCTAATTACGATCTCCTGATTTTTCTCATCTTATTTACAAGTCATAGCATCAATACAAATGGTTATAAAAATTTTCCTAAGTGATTTAGGGAATTTTCCAAGAAAGTACAGTTGCATAGCTTTTGACTTGAACTAGATCAAGCTAGCTCTTCATTGAATTGAGCCTTTTCATGTACCTAATACCTAAAATAAATCTCAAATGCACATATTACATACATATGAATGGTGTGGGTAAGTCATCATCAAAATATGGACAATGTGTAACACTTAGGTCAACATTCTCCCCCCTTATGAAGATGACAAACCATTCCATAACATATTGAAAAGGATGTAGAAGTTAAAACTTTTACCTTGTGAATTGTAAGGGATACATGATTGAGAAATGGCAATTTACTCTCCCACAATTCATGCTTACCTCAATTTCTCTTTTCTTTCACCTGTATGGTTAGTTTCCCAAAAAAGCATAACCATAGCACACACATATACATATTGAGTCCTCTTGCACAATGAAATGATATATTAGATAATAAACTAGAAAAGTATCACAATTTGATATGTACTTGAGTTCAAAACTCCCCTGTAGTACATGTAGTACATGAATTCTAATTTTATCTCCCCCTTTGTCATTTCAAAAGGGAAGGGGTAGAAGAGATAAAAACATAGGTCTTATCCAAAGGCACAAACGACACAAGCAAGCAACAAACAATTGAAGAAAAGAGAGCAAACATACTTGAGTCATAATCAAAATATGGTAACACATACCAAGAACTCATAGGATATAACCAAATACAGAGTCAAGGTGAATATGATGAGATCACAACAAATGATGTGTCTACTCAAGTTGAAAAACTATAAAGGTTTAAAGAAAACAATGAGAGTATAAAAAATAGTAATCCTCAGATAAAGTGCCCATATGTTCAATACATAAAAAGTCTGTGGAAATAGATATAGATAAGCACTCTATAGACTAAGAACTAAAGATCTAGGCCATCTATGTCAAGAGGGTCATCTTTTTCTTCCTTTGGTTAGTAGTCCTCATCTCCATCTGAAGGAAAATTTGTGGAAGTAGGTGTAGCCTCAACACCATCATCATCATCCTCAAAACCATCAACACCATCATCCTCACCATCACCAACATCAACATCATCGATATCTTCCTCAACCATTTCCTTATTGTCAAAAAGAAAAAAATGTGAGGACCAGGCCAACAAAGGTTTTTCTCTGCCCAGGAGATGCCACACTCTTTCAGAGTAATAGATTGCTCAAAGTTGGTAATAAAATTCCCATCAAAGCTAGCAAGCAGAGTGGAGGTAGGACCAGGGGGCAAGGCAAGAAGCTGAGGGACAACAAGCTGAGAGGAAATGGGGGTAGGTCCACCATCAGAAGTAGGAGCAGCAACGAAAGTAGCAGGTGGAGGGGCTGGTAGAACTGACTATGTGCATAAGAAGAATAGTCAACACCTAGGTAGGGATGGTAGGTGGGGTAGGGATGGATGCAAGATTGGTTCATGTTTGACATGATATGAACTAAGTCATGGTGGATGTGCACCTGAACCTAAAGGATATAAGTTGGTTGGTGTATCATATACCCCATAAAGGATTCATTGGACACCAAAAACGAGGCACAGTCAGGTCTAGGAGGTGGTAGAGGGGCCTGGGTGGAGGTGGAAGCATCGAATGTGGTAGAGGAAGCAGGATGAAAGGACTTCTTGATTATGATATCACTGATGCAAAACCCTTTCCACTTTGGTTTGTAGCCAAGGTCCTGGAAAATATATTTTTCAGCATGGTGAGCAAACATGCCACATATCAGGTTGGGATAGGGGGTGGGAGCTTGTGGTGTTCTTTACTGAGTCAAAGTAGGTCATATGATGAAGAATATAATGAGCCCACATGACTCTAACATCATTCAAGATAAAATACATTATCACAATAGTGTTCTATACAATAATCTCTTTGATTTTTCTTTTAATGGATATTACATTTAACAACTATTACAACAAGATTATTCTTGATGTTGAGGAAATAGAAGGGCAGGATGGATTTCTTCCAGTATGGGACATCAGGTTTCCTCAAAAACTTATGGATATCGAGAAGGGTAAGAATGGGGTAAAAGCTTTTCTAGAAACTCTCGGGGTCCAGCGGGTCATGGTATTGAGGATAGGAAGCCAAGCATGAAATGATAATGTTAGTACTGGAGAAATAGGCATTCAACAAATCCTCAGACATTTTTATCTTGGTACCAACTATCATGGAATGCAAGATGGCTTGGGTATTAGGTAATGGCACAATGGTGGTGTAGTTCCACATAAATGGGCATAAAATTCATGGACTGACTTTGTGCTAGACATTTAATTAGAGAACATAAACACTCTACACACAAAGAACTACGATGGTGTGCTTTTAACACCTTAGCGACCTCTTTGAACCCCTCACTTGTTGCAAAATGAGGTTCGACCAAGGCATGGAATGGAATGGGATTCATAGGATGGAGTTCCTTATACCTATTCACAACTTGTGTGGAGATGAAAGAGGTACCATCAAAGGATACATGCCTAGGAGTAATGGAGGAAGATGGAACGAAGCTGGTCTGGTGCATTTCCTATGTTAGGAGGCCATTTAGGTCAGACAGAGAGGAGATGACCACCAAATGAAGAGAACAATTAAAGCAACATGTTTCCTAACCACCTATAGGTCAAGGTTGGGAGAGGCAAGGAGGGTTGATTTGGGGCTAGGAAGGGGTAGGAAAGGTTAAGTTAGCCTCAGGGTTGGAGGATGAATGCTGGAGAGTGACTATCGATCACTTTCTCTAGTTGAGAGGGAGAAAGTCGTTTGACACCTTTATAAAATCTACCCAGCACCATTGTCAGCCGAGTTCTGTGTTTTGGAAACTTGACCAATATTGCATTATATCTCAGTCCTCAGCCAGGGATCAGTCAATTTTTAATAGGTCAAACTTGACCAATTGGTTAGTCTGTCCAAAAGATAAGAAATTTAATTCTAAACCTCTAGAGTGTTATATAAATTGATTTTTCTAGATTTTCATTCATTTTGAGCATACTTAGGCATATTCCACTCATCATTGCCTACTATTTTGTGGTAAAACATGCTTTTGTAAAAAAATAGCCAAAATAAGTGAAGACATTCAAAAAAGGGAAATTTAGCACTTAGCGAGCATAAGGTCAAGAATACATGAACAAGAACATATATATGAGAACAACAAGCTAGGAGGAATATCAATATCATCAAGAATGGTAATAAGAAATTTTTATATAATAAAGGTAAATTGCTCTCCAACTAGAGGTTTAGTGAAAATGTCCGCAATTTTATTCTTTGTGTCCACATGCATGATATAAATATCCTTCTTGGCAATGTGGTCAGGAAGGAAATGATGACGAACCTCTATATGTTTTTCTCTACTAGGCAATATAGGATTATAAGAGATATTAATTATACTAGTATTGTCATAATAGATAGAGAAGGATCATAATGAATGTTAAAGTCTTAGAGCATTTGGCTCATCCACATGTCTTTCCCAGCTGCAATGTATTCAATTTCGATAGTTGAAAGAGCCAATATGTTTTTTTTAACCCAAGAAACAAAGCATGGTCCTAGTAGTAAGCAATTTCCACTTGTGGACTTTCTATCAATCATGCACCTTGCATAATTGACACCACTATAAGATGCAAGAGTAAATTCCCTTGACTTGGGATACCATAGAAACATTTTTTGAGTTTTGGCTAGATACCTCAAAATCTTCTTACAGTTATAATATAAGATTTCCTAGGGCTTGATTGAAATCTAGCACACAAGCTAACATTGAACCTTATATCATGTCTAGAGGTAGTTATGTCTAATAAAATTCCAATCATATCTCTATGGAGCTTCTCATCCACTTCCTCACTCTTTTCATGTTTGTTAAGATTGGTGATGTTTGACATGGGGGTGTCCATTGGATTGGTGTTATTCATCCCAAATCACTTAATAAGTTCATTTGTGTACTTGCCTTGGTTGATGAAGTAACCTTCCTTGGTTGGATTGATTTGGAATCCAAGGAAGAAAGTAAACTCCCCCATCATGCTCTTCTCGAACTCAGTCTTGATAAGGGAGCTAAAGTCCTTACAAATATCAAGATTAGTTCTTATGAAGATAATATCACCAACATAAATTTGAATGGTTAAAAAGTTGCAAGAAGTGTGTTTTAGAAATAGAGAAGAATCTACTTTTCCCATGATATAGCCATCGTCTAGTAAAATGTTCTTTACTTTCTCATACAAAGCTCTAGGGACTTGTTTGAGTCCATAGAGAGCTTTTTGTAACAAGTAAACATGGTTAGGTAATTTATCATGTTCAAAGCTGGGAGGTTTAGCCAAAAACTTCCTCCTCAATTCTAACATTAAAAATTGCACATTTAACATGAATTTGATAAAGAAAGAAATTATTATAGCTAGCAAAGGAAAATAGCATTCTAATAGACTCAAGTCTAGCAACAAGTGCATAAGTTTCATCAAAATAAATACCTTTCTATTGATTGTAACCTTAAGCTACTAACATAACCTTGTTTTGTTCCTTACCACTTTCCCACTTTCATCAATCTTGTTGCAATAGACATACTTAGTCCCAATTATCTTCCTATCATTTGGTCTTGGCACTAGGGTCCACACATTGTTCTTTTCAAACTGCTTTAACTCTTCTTACATGGCTAGGATCCATTCATCATCTCCAAGAGATTCTTTCCATTCTTGGGCTCAAATTGTGAGATGAAGGCACTATCATCTTGTTCCTTATTTTATGGAGCCCGTGTATTCACCCTTTCAAAAGGATTGCATATGATGAGCTCTTTTGGATGATTCTTTGCAAAATGGATAGTTGGATCCTTCTTTTCTTCTACTTTAGTATATTCAATGCTGAATAATCTATAAGCTCTACTTGTAGTGCTATAGCCAAGAAAGAAAGTCTTGTAAGATTTCAGATTAAACTTATCAAGGATATCCTTAGTGTTCAAAAGAAAATAAGAAAAAGTGAAAACATGAAAGTAATCGATGGAAGGTTGTGTACCATATCATAACTCATAGGTGATTTTCTATAAAGTTGGATGAGTGAAAAATCAGTTTTGCACAAAGCATGAGGTGCTAATGGCTTCATCCCAAAACTTCTTTGGAGTATCATACTCTAGAAGCATGTTCCTAGCCATTTCCTATAGTGACCTATTCTTTTTCTCTATAAACCCATTTTGTTGAGGTGTTTGAGGTGATGAAAAGTTATGTGCATACTCAGATATCTCACAAAATCGTTCAAACAAGTCATTTTCAAATTCTTCACCATGGTCACTATGGATAGAGGTGATTCGGCAAGAAGTTTCATTTTGAATTCATTTGCAAAAATATGAGGAAATATTGATAGTATCACTTTTTGAAACAAGAAAGAAGGTACAAGTATATAGAGAAAAGTCATAAACAATCATGATGCAATACTTGCAACCACGAAGCAATTGAGTTCTCATTGGTTCAAACAGATCAATATGAAGAAGTTCAAGAGAACTTTTGGTATTAAGGAATCCTTTCGATTTGAAGGAGGATTTGGTTTTCTTTCCTTGGATAAAAGGTTGGTGTTCCTCATCCTTCCCAAAATCCAATTTAGGAAGTCCCTTAACCAATTTCATTTTGATCAACTTCTTAAATTGGTGCATATTTACATGACCAAGCCTACAGTTCCAGAAAGAGATATCATTTGAATTAACAACAAGGCATATACCAACAATAGGCATAATAGAGTCAAGAACAATAACATAGATATTACCATTTCTAGTTCCCTTATATATAATATTGTAGGAGAGTGAATCTACAAGGAAGCATTCAAGTGAGTAGAAAGAACAAGATATCCATTATCACATAATTGACTAACACTAATTAAATTGTGATGTAATCCATCTATAAGAAGAACATTGTTGATGCATAGTGAATCACCTACAACAGCCTCACCTATCACTTTACCTTAATTGTTGTCACAAAATGTCATTGATTCTCCTTTGTGTTTCGTGAACTTGTAGAAGTGGATGATTTCACTTGTCATATGCTTTGAGCAACCGCTACCAAAAATCCGTTTTTCTTTTACCTACAAGAAAGGAAGATGTCGGTGCCCAATTTAAACCTTGGGATCTAGAGTTAGCTTGGGGACCCATTTCATCTTTGGCTTGGGACCCTTCTCTCCATAAGGAAAATAAGTAGAGTAAGGTCATCACTTTTGTAATGCACACAAACCATACGGTTCATTGAGCCATATGACTCTCCATGGAAGATAGAAGGTCCCTTACATTTTTTCTTACCCTTTCCCTTGCTATTAGGAGAACCCACGTATCCCAAACCACTTTTACACTATGTTTGGTAGAGTGATCTAGAACTTCATAGAGACACTTTTTCCCTTTAAGGAATTTCTACAAGGAAGCTCTTAGTTTTTTATTATCATCACTAAACATAATGACAGTAGAAGATAAGATAGCAATATCATCTTGTGCATGAAGTAATTCGTCATCCAAACAAAGGGCTTTAGTAAGATAAGAATCTTTTTCTAAAGAAAGACTAGCTACTTCATTACTTAGCAATAAAGGTCTAGAAGAAAGATAATTGATTTGAGCAAGAAATATAGCATTTTCAGTTCTAAGCAAGATAAGCTCATCAAGATAAGTCCTTTATTCATCTTTAATAGTATCACAAGCATGTCTTTTAACTCTAAGTAATACAATCTCATAAAGGCGGGTTTAGTTTTCCTCCTTAAGACTATTGATGTTCTTAATGTAAATACCATTATCTGCTTCAACTCCACCGTATTAGAGCTCAAGATCAAGAAATTGACCTTGCAAGGAATCAATACTATCAAGATGAAATTTTTCATTTTTATCACGCAAAAAAATCTTAGTATACAAATCATCTGTGATTTTCCCTAACCTCTTCTTTCTAGACTTGCATTGAGAATAAGAAAAGCGAGAATCATTAATCATATCAATGAGAGATTCTTCGAGTAACTCATTTAATCACCTAACTTACCTCACCAATGTCTTCACTTATAGAGGCCATGATGGCAATATGGCATTCTCCCTCATTGGAGCTGCAATCACTAGAAGATGGCTCTTCCCATGTGGCATGGGTTGCATCCTTGCTTCTTCTTTATTTCTTGTCCTTCTTCTTGTACTTTCCCTCCTTCTTGTATTCCTCCCTTTTCTTAGATCTACTCTTGTGGTAGGATTTCTTTTCCTTGGGGCATTCATTCTTGTAGTTCCCCTTTTTATCACATTCATAGAACCTTGGAGTAGAGGAGGAGGATGGATTTCCCATGAAGTGCTTCCCCTGGGAGTAATTTTCTTCATGGTCACCGGGGGATTCATCTTCACTTGAGGAAGGAGGAGAAGATTGGCAAGAAAGTTGTTGATGGAGAACAAGAGCCTCCACTTGATCTTTGAATGCACTATCTTTGATCTTCTTTGATTTATTCTCTTCTTCCTTCTCATCATCCTCTTGCTTGTCAAGTCTTGGATCATGAGCTTGAAGATTTCCAATGAACTCTTCGGTGGCAATGTCAAAAAGGCTTCTCTAGGGAAGAGACCTTAGAATCTTGGGGTTGATGTTCCCTCTATCCATGGTGTGACCCAAAGAAGCAAGTCCATTGATGGGTTTTATTATCCTTGTATACATCTTGGCCACTCTCTCCTTCTTGCCCATCTTGAAGTTTTCAAGGAGACCCTTGAGCATGTAGATCTTAGAATCGTTGACTTGCATTGTGCCTTCATAGGTGATGCACAACTTGTTCCATATCTCATGGGTTGTGTCCCAAGAGGAGATCATGTTGAACTCAAAGGGAGTGAGGACAACATAGATGATGCTTATAGCCTTTGCATTGAGCTGTGCCTTTTTTAGTGTAGCTTCATCCCAAGTAGGTACATCTCCTTCCGACTCCTTGTATGGAATGATGACGACTTTCCACATATCATAGATGATCCCTTGAAGGTAGAATTGTATCTGCCTCTTTCAATAAAGGAAGTTTGTGTCATCAAAGATTTTGGGTCCATGGAGAAATCACCTTCCAAGTTGAGAGACCCAATTAGGTTGTTGCACATCTTCTCGTCTCGTAGGAGATCTTCTCAGAGAAGATTGTGGATCTAATACCATTTGTTGAGCCGATGGGCTGTAGAGGGGGGTGAATAGATCTAAAAAGCACTTGCACACTTGCACAAAACCAATTAGACCTTCAAATTACTCAAAGATATGGGATCACAAATATTGAACACTTGCACAAAACCAATTAGACCTTCAAATTACTCAAAGATATGGGATCACAAATATTGAATTTGAAGTGAAACTAAGCACACATAGCAAGGATGAGAGAGATTAAAAAAACACAACAAAAAGATATGTAGAGTGGTTCCAATCCCCAAACTAGGAGAAAGTCCATCCACTACCTAGAGAGGTCAAGCTCTAGGATTTTGCAACCAATGAATGCTTATATTCCATTATAAGACATACAAGATCACCTTCCTTTTCTGATCTAAGGATAACCATCCTTAACTTTGAGGACAAGGGTGCCAATAGCGTACCAAGGACTTACCTATCCATTAAGCTAGAGTCTTCTACATGTACAAGGTCTTACCCACTCTTTCAAGCAGGTGGACACCTCCAATAACGAGATCCCCTTCTTGAAACAAGTCTTTTTCCATGAAGGATTTACCCACTTTACTTCCACATATTCAACCTTGACCTTCTCCTTCAACTTGGAGAATATTTTTCACCTTCTTTTTCACCTTGAAGAAGCTTACACCTTCTCCTTCAACTTGGAGAAGCTTTCAACAACTTGCACTTAAAGAAAGGAGTTGGGAAAGGGAAGCTTTGAGAGATTTACAAAACTACAATTGAGTTTCTCTCTCACACATATCCTATCTCACTCATATGGAAGTTTTCATTTGCAATAAGAGAGAGAAAGGGGCTCTAGTGGACTAAATGCACTCAACTATAGCTAGCATCTTGAATAGCATATAAGAGAAAACTTGGGATGAAGCCTAAGGGGTCCTATTTATAGTTGGGAATGTCTAATAGTGTCTAGGAGAACTTAGGAATGATTTCTAGTCATTTGGGGTGTTGCAATAGATCTATTTTCGATCTTTGCAACACTCCAATGGCTAGAATCACTTTTTCTGCACACTCTGTATAGTATAGTCGGTCGAGTTTCAATAAATGTAACTCAACCAATTGCACTATATGACAAAGATAATTTAAAGCATCGGTTGAGTTTATCTTGGATGAAACTCGACCGATCACTTAATTTGATTCCTAGTACAGGGTTTCGATCGAGTTTGACTTGGGTAAACTCAGCCAGTCTTGGGCATTTGCCAAGATCAATCTGAGGCATTGGTCGAGTTTCTAGGATGGAAACTCGATCGATAAAACAACCTGCGATCAATTTTAGAAAATATATTTAGAGTGATTAAGCATTCAGATTAAGAGCCCCTGATTTTTGTCATCTTAGTTACAAGTCATAGCATCAATACAAATGGTTACAAAAATTGTCCTAGGTGATTTAGGGAATTTTCCAAGAAAGTGCATTTTCATAGATTTTGACTTGAACTAGATCAAGATAGGGCTTGATTGAATTGTCCCTTTTCATGTACCTAATACTTGAAATTAATATCAAATAAACATATTATATACATATGAATGGAATGGTTAAGTTATCATTAAAATATGGACAATGTATAACACTTAGGTCAATAGTGTGATACTTTTATCCATAGTATTAGCGTGATGAATCTTTAGAGAATATGTATCTCTAAAGCCTATTTTAACATATACACCAAGATGGAGGTGACAATAACATAGAGTGACAGAAATAGTGGATCCACCTCTCTAAGTCCACTAGATCTAGAGAAGTAACCAAAAGTAGAGCACTTAACTGGAGTGCAGAAAATAAAAGTGGAGATGCAGAAGCAAATCTAACTGACCCATTTTTTGGGAAGTCTTACCTAGTGGAGTCTAAAGAATAAATCCCAATTCAAATTGTCAAATAATTTCTAAAAATTGATTTTGATATTTGGAATAGGAAGATTCTTCTTGTGGGAAACATAATAAGAATAAATGCATCTTGAATTTTCTAGTGTTTCATGAAAGTTGATTGTTCAAGACTATGATAAAAGGGATAACATGTGTCAATTTTTTATTTAAAAACTTCTAAAACTATTCATAGAATATCTTGATCAAACTAAGAGGTCTGAATTGTTTGATGTTCATAGGATTCTCACCTTGTTACTAATGGAAATATAAGTGTGGTTAAGTTATGATCTCATCAAAGATGCCCAGATTGTTATGGATGAAGTGGAAAATATTGACAAAGAGTTATTGACCAAATTCAAAGATGATTGATAGTAGGACAAAATAAAGTGTCCTGGTCCATGAGGTTTTTCTATGTTCAATGAGGAGATAGTAGAGTGGATTTCTTCTCCAATAAAAGTCGAGGTGAGTGGGGCTAGGCTAATAAGTTTAGTAGTACATAAGACATCTGTTACGACCCCATCTGAGCTTAACT
Organism: Alisma plantago-aquatica; assembly: GCA_963693085.1. Taxonomy (NCBI): domain Eukaryota; kingdom Viridiplantae; phylum Streptophyta; class Magnoliopsida; order Alismatales; family Alismataceae; genus Alisma; species Alisma plantago-aquatica. Next base: position 377,469,162 of record OY856410.1, read on the forward strand.
GGTAAACTAGGGTTTACCTAGACAATTGCAAAGATTAATTGGAATAATCATTCTTGAAATCTAATTAATGACGATAACACAATTAGGATGTTTTAACTATGATAAGAAGTCTAAATGTTCTTTTGTCTTGAGAATTAGGGTTTGAGAAGCATAAACCCTAATCGGCCCAAAATAGGGTTTTGATGATACATGAATACAGAATTTGATAAGTAGAATGTCTCACTAAATGATTTTTAGTATTTTATGTGTAACTCTGATTTACTTCAAATTTGTATATGATTTGGATATATAAAATGTGAACAACATTAAAAAAATATCAGAATTTTTGAAGAATGTTCTGACCTGTTTATCGGTCATGTTTCAAACTCGACCAATCATATTTCCAGATTTATACAGCAGTGTGGTAATTGAATTTTATCTTTTTATTGGTATATCCAATTGATCTCAAATTTTAACTGTGCTTGAAAAACACAGTTTTAGACGCTCTGTTAAATTGGCATAATTTTTGGATGACTTTTGATCTCTACAGTGAGGGTGTCGGTCGAGTTCTGTGCAGGACAAACTCGACCGAATCTGCTGCAGACTGCAATATAGCAGTGCACTGTTCTATTTTGAATTATTTATTGGTAAGTCTAAATGATCTCAAATTGTAACTGAATCTTTATAGATCAATTATAAACAAATTGATAAATTCCCATAATTTTTGGATAAGGTTTGATCTCTGAAATAAACGAGTTACAGTAACTTTCTATAACTGAATATTCAGCCAATATAATTAAAGTTGAGTGTTGGGTCAATATGCAATTGACCCAAGCAGCTCAAATTGACTTATATGATCGACCACACACACACACAGCTCTCATTCTTCGTCATCCATCCCAGAGAAACGAAAATCTAGAGAGAGAGGGAGAGTTAGGGCTTGAGTGGAGAAAGAGGAGGAATTGCTGACCTAGGGTTTTGCGGTCTGAGGAATGGTGAAATCAAGTAAGTTTGGATCCTTTGCATAGACTTTTATGGTGAATCTTCTCTCTCATGTCAAAATTCCGTCCATGCTCTGATTTGATCCAAGATGATGTCGAAATTCCCTCTTTTCTCACCCTTTCTTCATAATCCCTCATTTTCAAGGTTTCCTAGTTGAATGGAAGAAGAATTGGGAGATTTGCTAGGGATTTGATATGAGTTCGAGATCCTCTGAGTTGAGCTACAGTTTTGAGGTGTTTTCACACCTTAGGGTGAGTGGGTTCTTCCTTTAAACAGTATAATGCACGAAATTTGATTATAGCATCCAAATCCCTAATTGTTTGGTATGTGATTCTAAACCCTGAAATGTCCGTTTAATTTAAGTTGTTGCAATTTGATATGATATGGATTCCTTCTCTGTTTGAATGACTCCTTGATGGTAGATTCACATCAGAAACGTATACAACACATCCTAGAAAGAATGCTTTTCAGATTTATACCATATGATGTAATTAGGGTTTAACCTAATTGAGATATCTCTAGAGTTTCAACCTTATTGAAAAGGACTAGTAATCTTATAAATGGTTAGGATGTACCTCATGGATTACCTTATTTGAATTTTATCCTTGGTGCATGATATCTCAGTGAATAGCATGGAAATCTAAATTTAGTTCAATTTCCATGGTTTCATACATATATCGATTGTATATGATTTGTTGAAAACAATCTTTATTTAGTGAATGCTTATATCCTATGAAATCCTTATGAGAGCCATGTGACAAGTGAATGAGGTAAATGAAAAGGTGAATGAGGCGAATGAAACCCTAAGAGTAGGGTGTTGGCATGTGATGAATGAATAAGGCAAATGAAACCCTAAGGATAGGGTGTTCAATGAATCATGTTATGGTGACATGAAAGATCTCGATATGAGATGTGGTGATACTTAACTGTTGAATTGTCTGTTTCTAGTGCATTTAACTTTATATGCTTGTTCTCTCTGAGTTGATATCTACATACTGCAGGGCTTCTTATATTTCAATACATATCTCGTAAATTGCAGGTGATGAGATATGACATGCCCTAGAAAGGGATGTTACTGAGACATGGTATATGTTGAATACATGAGCTATGATATTTATATGTTAATCAGTTAATAGACTTAGGTGCCCTAACACCATAGAACCCCTTTGAGAGGTCTGCACCAGGGGGGTGAAACTCGTGTTGCAACAATAACTGTGCTTGTGTCACGGTGGCACGAGGATAGAGAGAGACAGTATTGCAACAAGAACCGTGCTTGTGTCACGGTGGCACTGTGGAAAATAGGGGTTATTCAACATTAATCCGTGCTTGTGTCATGGTGGTAACCCGGTAAGACTCTCCGCCTGTGTGCTCAGGTCAGAGGAGGAGTCTAGAGTTCACTCTTTTGAGAGTGTAGTGAGGCCTTGTGAGCCTGAGGCCTTGTGAGCCTGAGAGTCCTGCAGCAGACCAGGGCTGGCAGTTAGACTTAGCATTTCCTGGGTGTGTCGCTAAGTCTTGTACGGTGGGATCGTAGTTCACTACAGATCTTTATATGCAGAGTACACTGCATATGATTAGGGCATAAGTTAAAATATGATCATATAGGTTCACAGAGTTCCTTATGAATGAATGAGCTAAGGAAGACTAGAGCATAGTCTTCTAGTAGTTATTCTTTGGATGCAATATTTACATTCTTTGTTATTTCAATTATATTGTTTTAGAACTGCTCAGTGTAGTATTTATTATTTTTAAATTTCATAATGTTTATTCAAAGTTATATCTATAATCACATTAGTGCCTTAGACTGTTTCCTTGAAGTACTCATTCACTGAGCGAGTAGGCTCACCCCTCTACTCAAACATTTTAGGGTTAACCGCGTGGACTTGAAGATGGTCAGAGCATCAGTGTAGATCTGCTACAAGAGTTAAGTACAAGATTAGTTGAGTTAGTCGGTCCTTGTCACTCTAGGTCCTCAGTAAGAGATAAGAGAGAGAGTTGTAATTACGATGTGTAATATTATTTCTCTTGTGAAATTGTATGCTAATTAGCAAGTTTTATGTGCATAAGGTGTGAGAGACATCATGAATGTTTATACATGTATCTTTACTATTGAAGTCTGATTAGTAAAAGAAATGTTCAGATTCCTTTGTTAAGATGTTATGTGGTTCAATGCGGGGAAACAAGAGTTTTAAAGAAAAGAAAAAAGTTAAGGGTGTTCTTTGTGTTACATATAAGTCCTATCTTATGCCCTAATCTCATGATTTGAGGAAATTGTGAGATCGGGGTGTAATAGCTTGGTATCACAGCTTAGGGTGAGTTGTGAAGGACCATTAAGTTAGTAAGTTAGCGTCATAAGTGTGGCATATAGGAGATGTTTTGATGTTAGCTTTGGGGATTTGAGTATTTGGATATCCTGGCCCGATATCTGAATACTTGGATCAACCAGTACAAGCTACTCTGTCTATTCTCTCACGTATACCCTGGCCAGGTATACAGTGGAAGAATGGGATAGAGAGGAACCCTAGAAATGTTAGGGTTAGAAAACGAGAAAAGAGACAAGAATTAAGAGCATAAATGTAAAAGGAGATAGAACTTACATTTCATAATGTTGTTTTTGTTGGAAATGTATAGAAATGCTCTTATATGTTTGAATTGAAATATTCAATACTTTGAAATATGGGTCTTTAATATTTGTTGCACACTATGCAGTTGTAGCATTTATTGATTTCATTCTTTGTAACAAGTAGACTAGAATTGACCTTTGAATGAGCTTTTGTTAGTGGATAAGTTTTCTTCCACACTTCTGAGATGAATAGGAGTTGAGTAATCCTTTGTAGTTCTTGGCTTAAGAACTTCAGGTTTGGCCTGGTCCGGCTGGCAGGATGCGTTACTGGGATCTAATGACTCCTATTAATAATATAATAAGAATAGACTCTGGATAATTAGACCCACATTAGAGTGAGAATGTGCATACAGTAAGATGTTGAAACATATGGCAAAGATCAGAATAACTAAGAATTAGTTGAAACTGATATCTGAGGTTCAAATCTGGGGTCTCAAAGGTGAAACCCTTAATAGGGAATAATAGAACATGATATGAAGTTCATAATCAGTTTATTGATTAATATTATATGAACTATACATATGAAATATAGAAAAGATATGTGAAATGTATGTATGGTTCAAGATAGCAAGAATGAATCACATAATAGAGTATAATGCTTTTATGAACTCTAAAGCAAAGGCTAAGTAGAGAATAGGGTTGAGCATTCAATAGGTCCATAGAAGTAAAGAGTCTTCAAAAGAGTAACAGTGAAGAGAATCGTATGAACGTGTAATTCATAAGACTAGAACAACAAACTAGTGTCTAAGTAAAGAACATAGGTGTAGTTTAACGAATGAATAAGTCATACAAAGGTAGACTGTATTCAGGAGAGAAAAACTTGATTGAAAGAGAAACTATGTTTGACCCATGCATGATCCACTTGATTTAAAAATGAAGAATATGTAATGTATTCAACATGAGGAAAAACTAATAGAGGGATTATTAATTTAGAACGTTAACTTCACAATAGTATAAAGATAAAGGAGGAAATATGTGCAACATGGTATACATGACCATACATATGAATAAGCAACATGGTCATAAGAGAAAAATTTAGAATTAAAGATGACGGGTTAAAGAGTAGTATATGGTAAGAGGACTATGAAACGTAAGAAAGGGTTTGAAATATGATGGAAAAGTTATAAATAAAGAGGTTGTGAGAATCAAGCAAGTGCTAATTAATCAAATATCTCTGTTGATAACTAAGTAAATCTACATACAAGAATGTATTAAGGGAATGTTTGAATGCAAGTATTCCAAGTCTTAAAATCATCTTCTCTTTCATATATTCCTTAACAATAGCAAGGTGGGAATGAAATGATAAGAAAATGAATCATATATGATGCATAACTACCTTGGTAGGGTCATCTAGTGAATGTAATAGTGACATACAATATGATGAAGTGCGATAAGAAATAAATTCTTGTGTGATAGCAAGAATGATGAATAATCTATTCCTATCTTAAATGCTTCAATGTTAATGATGTTTATTGTATATAACCATATGAAAAGGATAGGTAGCAAAAGGTAAGGAAGTAATGAATGAGTAGAGAGATATGGGAAAACACTAGCTTTGTGTAATATGTGAATTTGTTTTTACATGTATGATTTGTTGAAGGCATATTAAGGTATGAAAGTTGGTTCTACATATGATTTCAGTGTATTTGTGCAAGCTATATGTTAATTAAAGGTGTATGATAGTTGTAGTAATTCATACCTGATATGCATTTTACTATTGTGTATTTGTGATATGGTGATACGGTTTGGATGATGTCAGAACACATGGAGAGATACCCTGAACAAGGTAGTCATACTTATTCACTCATATTAATAGAAAGGGATGATAATCAGATAGTCTGGACAAGTAACCCTAATGAGGTGTAGCTTGTTATACCTAGCTCTAATATAACTGAGTGATGGTAATTGAGTATGATTAATGCTTGAATGACTGATACAATTGTGGATTTCTTTATTATTGTGGTTGAAACCCTAAAATGATAAAATATGACGGTTATACTTTGAATTGTGTGTGGGCCCATAACCCACAGGTCCCAGGATCGAAACAGGATAGTATGGAATGAGGTGGTAATACTTCACCTCATGCATCCATGACCCAATGGGGATGCCAAGAGTAGTATTGTGCAATTGATTGTTGAATCTAGTCTTTTAATTCAAGACTGTTTTGCTATTTGAATAGCACTTTATTAAAGTTTAAAACAACATGATGAACTCACTTTTGTCACTTAAAGGTGATACAGAACAATAGAACTTTCTGAGCCGCATAAGTTGAGATAGTTGTATCAGAGTATCGGAGTTGCGTAGCGAAAGCGTGGTGGTTTATCTTTGCATTCTATGTTTGACTGTGGCATAAAGAATTTGCTTGATATCATTGAGAACTATTTAAAATATGTTGTGATTTAGTAAAGAATTAAAAGATCTAATGTTGAAAACTACATTCAGGTATGAAATACAAGAATATAATGACATGGAAGGCTTTAGAAGCTTAGAATAACCTTGAATGTATCTTTCATGTGAGTTTATGTTTTGAGGACGAAACATTCTAGGGGGGGAGTTGTTACGACCCCATCTGAGCTTAACTGGTAAACTAGGGTTTACCTAGACAATTGCAAAGATTAATTGGAATAATCATTCTTGAAATCTAATTAATGACGATAACACAATTAGGATGTTTTAACTATGATAAGAAGTCTAAATTTTCTTGTCTTGAGTATTAGGGTTTGAGAAGCATAAACCCTAATCGGCCCAAAATAGGGTTTTGATGATACATGAATACAGAATTTGATAAGTAGAATGTCTCACTAAATGATTTTTAGTATTTTATGTGTAACTCTGATTTACTTCAAATTTGTATATGATTTGGATATATAAAATTTGAACAACATTGGAAAATATCAGAATTTTTGAAGAATGTTCTGACCTGTTTATCGGTCGAGTTTCAAACTCGACCGATCATATTTCCAGATTTATACAGAAGTGTGGTAATTGAATTTTATCTTTTTATTGGTATATCCAATTGATCTCAAATTTTAACTGTGCTTGAAAAACACAGTTTTAGACACTCTGTTAAATTGGCATAATTTTTGGATGACTTTTGATCTCTACAGTGAGGGTGTCGGTCGAGTTCTGTGCAGGACAAACTCGACCGAATCTGCTGCAGACTGCAATATAGCAGTGGACTGTTCTATTTTTAATTATTTATTGGTAATTCTAAATGATCTCAAATTTTAACTGAAGCTTTATAGATCAATTATAAACAACGTGATAAATTCCCATAATTGTTGGAGAAGGTTTGATCTCTGAAATAAACGAATTACAGTAACTTTGTATAACTGAATATTCAGCCAATATAATTAAAGTTGAGTGTTGGGTCAATATGCAATTGACCCAAGCAGCTCAAATTGACTTATATGATCGACCACACACACAAACAGATCTCATTCTTCGTCATCCATCCCAGAGAAATGAAAATCTAGAGAGAGAGGGAGAGTTAGGGCTTGAGTGGAGAAAGAGGAGGAATTGCTGACCTAGGGTTTTGCGGTCCGAGGAATGGTGAAATCAAGTAAGTTTGGATCCTTTGCATAGACTTTTATGGTGAATCTTCTCTCTCATGTCAAGATTCCGTCCATGCTCTGATTTGATCCAAGATGATGTCGAAATTCCTTCTTTTCTCACCCTTTCTTCATAATCCCTCATTTTCAAGGTTTCCTAGTTGAATGGAAGAAGAATTGGGAAATTTGCTAGGGATTTGATATGAGTTCGAGATCCTCTGAGTTGAGCTACAGTTTTGAGGTGTTTTCACACCTTAGGGTGAGTGGGTTCTTCCTTTAAACAGTATAATGCACGAAATTTGATTATAGCATCCAAATCCCTAATTGTTTGGTATGTGATTCTAAACCCTGAAATGTCCGTTTCATTAAAGTTGTTGCAATTTGATATGATATGGATTCCTTCTCTATTTGAATGACTCCTTGATGGTAGATTCACATCAGAAACATATAAAACACATCCTAGAAAGAATGCTTTTCATATTTATACCATATGATGTAATTAGGGTTTAACCTAATTGAGATATCTCTAGAGTTTCAACCTTATTGAAAAGGACTAGTAATCTTATAAGTGCTTAGGATGTACCTCATGGATTACCTGATTTGAATTTTATCCTTGGTGCATGATATCTCAGTGAATAGCATGGAAACCTAAATTTAGTTCAATTTCCATGGTTTCATACATATATCGATTGTATATGATTTGTTGAAAACAATCTTTATTTAGTGAATGCTTATATCCTATGAAATCCTTATGAGAGCCATGTGACAAGTGAATGAGGTAAATGAAAAGGTGAATGAGGCGAATGAAACCCTAAGAGTAGGGTGTTGGCATGTGATGAATGAATAAGGCAAATGAAACCCTAAGGATAGGGTGTTCAATGAATCATGTTATGGTGACATGAAAGTTCTCGATATGAGATGTGGTGATACTTAACTGTTGAATTGTCTGTTTCTAGTGCATTTAACTTTATATGCTTGTTCTCTCTGAGTTGATATCTACATACTGCAGGGCTTCTTATATTTCAATATATATCTCGTAAATTGCAGGTGATGAGATATGACATGCCCTAGAAAGGGATGTTACTGAGACATGGTATATGTTGAATACATGAGCTATGATATTTATATGTTAATCAGTTAATAGACTTAGGTGCCCTAACACCGTAGAACCCCTTTGAGAGGTCTGCACCAGGGGGGTGAAACTCGTGTTGCAACAATAATTGTGCTTGTGTCACGGTGGCACGAGGATAGAGAGAGACAGTATTGCAACAAGAACCGTGCTTGTGTCACGGTGGCACTGTGGAAAATAGGGGTTATTCAACATTAATCCGTGCTTGTGTCACGGTGGTAACCTGGTAAGACTCTCCGCCTGTGTGCTCAGGTCAGAGGAGGAGTCTAGAGTTCACTCTTTTGAGAGTGTAGTGAGGCCTTGTGAGCCTGAGAGTCCTGCAGCAGACCAGGGCTGGCAGTTAGACTTAGCATTTCCCGGGTGTGTCGCTAAGTCTTGTACGGTGGGATCGTAGTTCACTACAGATCTTTATATGCAGAGTACACTGCATATGATTAGGGCATAAGTTAAAATATGATCATATAGGTTCACAGAGTTCCTTATGAATGAATGAGCTAAGGAAGACCTGAGCATAGTCTTCTAGTAGTTATTCTTTGGATGCAATATTTACATTCTTTGTTATTTCAATTATATTGTTTTAGAACTGCTCAGTGTAGTATTTATTATTGTTAAATTTCATAACGTTTATTCAAAGTTATATCTGTAATCACATTAGTGCCTTAGACTGTTTCCTTGAAGTACTCATTCACTGAGCGAGTAGGCTCACCCCTCTACTCAAACATTTTAGGGTTAACCGCGTGGACTTGAAGATGGTCAGAGCATCAGTGTAGATCTGCTACAAGAGTTAAGTACAAGATTAGTTGAGTTAGTCGGTCCTTGTCACTCTAGGTCCTCAGTAAGAGATAAGAGAGAGAGTTGTAATTACGATGTGTAATATTATTTCTCTTGTGAAATTGTATGCTAATTAGCAAGTTTTATGTGCATAAGGTGTGAGAGACATCATGAATGTTTATACATGTATATTTACTATTGAAGTCTGATTAGTAAAAGAAATGTTCAGATTCCTTTGTTAAGATGTTATGTGGTTCAATGCGGGGAAACAAGAGTTTTAAAGAAAAGAAAAAAGTTAAGGGTGTTCTTTGTGTTACATATAAGTCCTATCTTATGCCCTAATCTCATGATTTGAGGAAATTGTGAGATCAGGGTGTAATAGCTTGGTATCACAGCTTAGGGTGAGTTGTGAAGGACCATTAAGTTAGTAAGTTAGCGTCATAAGTGTGGCATATAGGAGATGTTTTGATGTTAGCTTTGGGGATTTGAGTATTTGGATATCCTGGCCCGATATCTGAATACTTGGATCAACCAGTACAAGCTACTCTGTCTATTCTCTCACGTATACCCTGGCCAGGTATACAGTGGAAGAATGGGATAGAGAGGAACCCTAGAAATGTTAGGGTTAGAAAACGAGAAAAGAGACAAGAATTAAGAGCATAAATGTAAAAGGAGATAGAACTTACATTTAATAATGTTGTTTTTGTTGGAAATGTATAGAAATGCTCTTATATGTTTGAATTGAAATATTCAATACTTTGAAATATGGGTCTTTAATATTTGTTGCACACTATGCAGTTGTAGCATTTATTGATTTCATTCTTTGTAACAAGTAGACTAGAATTGACCTTTGAATGAGCTTTTGTTAGTGGATAAGTTTTCTTCCACACTTCTGAGATGAATAGGAGTTGAGTAATCCTTTGTAGTTCTTGGCTTAAGAACTTCAGGTTTGGCCTGGTCCGGCTGGCAGGATGCGTTACTGGGATCTAATGACTCCTATTAATAATATAATAAGAATAGACTCTGGATAATTAGACCCACATTAGAGTGAGAATGTGCATACAGTAAGATGTTGAAACATATGGGCAAGATCAGAATAACTAAGAATTAGTTGAAACTGATATCTGAGGTTCAACTCTGGGGTCTCAAAGGTGAAACCCTTAATAGGGAATAATAGAACATGATATGAAGTTCATAATCAGTTTATTGATTAATATTATATGAACTATACATATGAAATATATAAAAGATATGTGAAATGTATGTATGGTTCAAGATAGCAAGAATGAATCACATAATAGAGTATAATGCTTTTATGAACTCTAAAGCAAAGGCTAAGTAGAGAATAGGGTTGAGCATTCAATAGGTCCATAGAAGTAAAGAGTCTTCAAAAGAGTAACAGTGAAGAGAATCGTATGAACGTGTAATTCATAAGACTAGAACAACAAACTAGTTTCTAAGTAAAGAACATAGGTGTAGTTTAACGAATGAATAAGTCATACAAAGGTAGACTGTATTCAGGAGAGAAAAACTTGATTGAAAGAGAAACTATGTTTGACCCATGCATGATCCACTTGATTTAAAAATGAAGAATATGTAATGTATTCAACATGAGGAAAAACTAATAGAGGGATTATTAATTTAGAACGTTAACTTCACAATAGTATAAAGATAAAGGAGGAAATATGTGCAACATGGTATACATGACCATACATATGAATAAGCAACATGGTCATTAGAGAAAAATTTAGAATTAAAGATGACGGGTTAAAGAGTAGTATATGGTAAGAGGACTATGAAACGTAAGAAAGGGTTTGAAATATGATGGAAAAGTTATAAATAAAGAGGTTGTGAGAATCAAGCAAGTGCTAATTAATCAAATATCTCTGTTGATAACTAAGTAAATCTACATACGAGAATGTATTAAGGGAATGTTTGAATGCAAGTATTCCAAGTCTTAAAATCATCTTCTCTTTCATATATTCCTTAACAATAGCAAGGTGGGAATGAAATGATAAGAAAATGAATCATATATGATGCATAACTACCTTGGTAGGGTCATCTAATGAATGTAATAGTGACATACAATATGATGAAGTGCGATAAGAAATAAATTCTTGTGTGATAGCAAGAATGATGAATAATCTATTCCTATCTTAAATGCTTCAATGTTAATGATGTTTATTGTATATAACCATATGAAAAGGATAGGTAGCAAAAGGTAAGGAAGTAATGAATGAGTAGAGAGATATGGGAAAACACTAGCTTTGTGTAATATGTGAATTTGTTTTTACATGTATGATTTGTTGAAGGCATATTAAGGTATGAAAGTTGGTTCTACATATGATTTCAGTGTATTTGTGCAAGCTATATGTTAATTAAAGGTGTATGATAGTTGTAGTAATTCATACCTGATATGCATTTTACTATTGTGTATTTGTGATATGGTGATACGGTTTGGATGATGTCAGAACACATGGAGAGATACCCTGAACAAGGTAGTCATACTTATTCACTCATATTAATAGAAAGGGATGATAATCAGATAGTCTGGACAAGTAACCCTAATGAGGTGTAGCTTGTTATACCTAGCTCTAATATAACTGAGTGATGGTAATTGAGTATGATTAATGCTTGAATGACTGATACAATTGTGGATTTCTTTATTACTGTGGTTGAAACCCTAAAATGATACAATATGACGGTTATACTTTGAATTGTGTGTGGGCCCATAACCCACATGTCCCAGGATCGAAACAGGATAGTATGGAATGAGGTGGTAATACTTCACCTCATGCATCCATGACCCAATGGGGATGCCAAGAGTAGTATTGTGCAATTGATTGTTGAATCTAGTCTTTTAATTCAAGACTGTTTTGCTATTTGAATAGCACTTTATTAAAGTTTAAAACAACATGGTGAACTCACTTTTGTCACTTAAAGGTGATACAGAACAATAGAACTTTCTGAGCCGCATAAGTTGAGATAGTTGTATCAGAGTATCAGAGTTGCGCAGCGAAAGCGTGGTGGTTTATCTTTGCATTCTATGTTTGACTGTGGCATAAAGAATTTGCTTGATATCATTGAGAACTATTTAAAATATGTTGTGATTTAGTAAAGAATTAAAAGATCTAATGTTGAAAACTACATTCAGGTATGAAATACAAGAATATAATGACATGGAAGGCTTTAGAAGCTTAGAATAACCTTGAATGTATCTTTCATGTGAGTTTATGTTTTGAGGACGAAACATTCTAGGGGGGGAGTTGTTACGACCCCATCTGAGCTTAACTGGTAAACTAGGGTTTACCTAGACAATTGCAAAGATTAATTGGAATAATCATTCTTGAAATCTAATTAATGACGATAACACAATTAGGATGTTTTAACTATGATAAGAAGTCTAAATGTTCTTTTGTCTTGAGTATTAGGGTTTGAGAAGCATAAACCCTAATCGGCCCAAAATAGGGTTTTGATGATACATGAATACAGAATTTGATAAGTAGAATGTCTCACTAAATGATTTTTAGTATTTTATGTGTAACTCTGATTTACTTATAATTTGTATATGATTTGGATATATAAAATGTGAACAACATTGGAAAATATCAGAATTTTTGAAGAATGTTCTGACCTGTTTATCGGTCGAGTTTCAAACTCGACCGATCATATTTCCAGATTTATACAGAAGTGTGGTAATTGAATTTTATCTTTTTATTGGTATATCCAATTGATCTCAAATTTTAACTGTGCTTGAAAAACACAGTTTTAGACACTCTGTTAAATTGGCATAATTTTTGGATGACTTTTGATCTCTACAGTGAGGGTGTCGGTCGAGTTCTGTGCAGGACAAACTCGACCGAATCTGCTGCAGACTGCAATATAGTAGTGCACTGTTCTATTTTTAATTATTTATTGGTAATTCTAAATGATCTAAAATTTTAACTGAAGCTTTATAGATGAATTATAAACAACGTGATAAATTGCCATAATTGTTGGAGAAGGTTTGATCTCTGAAATAAACGAATTACAGTAACTTTATATAACTGAATATTCAGCCAATATAATTAAAGTTGAGTGTTGGGTCAATATGCAATTGACCCAAGCAGCTCAAATTGACTTATACGATCGACCACACACACACACAGATCTCATTCTTCGTCATCCATCCCAGAGAAACGAAAATCTAGAGAGAGAGGGAGAGTTAGGGCTTGAGTGGAGAAAGAGGAGGAATTGCTGACCTAGGGTTTTGCGGTCCGAGGAATGGTGAAATCAAGTAAGTTTGGATCCTTTGCATAGACTTTTATGGTGAATCTTCTCTCTCATGTCAAGATTCCGTCCATGCTCTGATTTGATCCAAGATGATGTCGAAATTTCCTCTTTTCTCACCCTTTCTTCATAATCCCTCATTTTCAAGGTTTCCTAGTTGAATGGAAGAAGATTTGGGAAATTTGCTAGGGATTTGATATGAGTTCGAGATCCTCTGAGTTGAGCTACAGTTTTGAGGTGTTTTCACACCTTAGGGTGAGTGGGTTCTTCCTTTAAACAGTATAATGCACGAAATTTGATTATAGCATCCAAATCCCTAATTGTTTGGTATGTGATTCTAAACCCTGAAATGTCCGTTTAATTAAAGTTGTTGCAATTTGATATGATATGGATTCCTTCTCTGTTTGAATGACTCCTTGATGGTAGATTCACATCAGAAACGTATACAACACATCCTAGAAAGAATGCTTTTCATATTTATACCATATGATGTAATTAGGGTTTAACCTAATTGAGATATCTCTAGAGTTTCAACCTTATTGAAAAGGACTAGTAATCTTATAAGTGGTTAGGATGTACCTCATGGATTACCTGATTTGAATTTTATCCTTGGTGCATGATATCTCAGTGAATAGCATGGAAACCTAAATTTAGTTCAATTTCCATGGTTTCATACATATATCGATTGTATATGATTTGTTGAAAACAATCTTTATTTAGTGAATGCTTATATCCTATGAAATCCTTATGAGAGCCATGTGACAAGTGAATGAGGTAAATGAAAAGGTGAATGAGGCGAATGAAACCCTAAGAGTAGGGTGTTGGCATGTGATGAATGAATAAGGCAAATCAAACCCTAAGGATAGGGTGTTCAATGAATCATGTTATGGTGACATGAAAGTTCTCGATATGAGATGTGGTGATACTTAACTGTTGAATTGTCTGTTTCTAGTGCATTTAACTTTATATGCTTGTTCTCTCTGAGTTGATATCTACATACTGCAGGGCTTCTTATATTTCAATACATATCTCGTAAATTGCAGGCGATGAGATATGACATGCCCTAGAAAGGGATGTTACTGAGACATGGTATATGTTGAATACATGAGCTATGATATTTATATGTTAATCAGTTAATAGACTTAGGTGCCCTAACACCGTAGAACCCCTTTGAGAGGTCTGCACCAGGGGGGTGAAACTCGTGTTGCAACAATAACTGTGCTTTTGTCACGGTGGCACGAGGATAGAGAGAGACAGTATTGCAACAAGAACCGTGCTTGTGTCACGGTGGCACTGTGGAAAATAGGGGTTATTCAACATTAATCCGTGCTTGTGTCACGGTGGTAACCCTGTAAGACTCTCCACCTGTGTGCTTAGGTTAGAGGAGGAGTCTAGAGTTCACTCTTTTGAGAGTGTAGTGAGGCCTTGTGAGCCTGAGGCCTTGTGAGCCTGAGAGTCCTGCAGCAGACCAGGGCTGGCAGTCAGACTTAGCATTTCCCGGGTGTCGCTAAGTCTTGTACGGTGGGATCGTAGTTCGCTACGGATCTTTATATGCAGAGTACACTGCATATGATTAGGGCATAAGTTAAAATATGATCATATAGGTTCACAGAGTTCCTTATGAATGAATGAGCTAAGGAAGACTAGAGCATAGTCTTCTAGTAGTTATTCTTTGGATGCAATATTTACATTCTTTGTTATTTCAATTATATTGTTTTAGAACTGCTCAGTGTAGTATTTATTATTGTTAAATGTCATCACGTTTATTCAAAGTTATATCTGTAATCACATTAGTGCCTTAGACTGTTTCCTTGAAGTACTCATTCACTGAGCGAGTAGGCTCACCCCTCTACTCAAACATTTTAGGGTTAACCGCGTGGACTTGAAGATGGTCAGAGCATCAGTGTAGATCTGCTACAAGAGTTAAGTACAAGATTAGTTGAGTCAGTCGGTCCTTGTCACTTTAGGTCCTCAGTAAGAGATAAGAGAGAGAGTTGTAATTACGATGTGTAATATTATTTCTCTTTTGAAATTGTATGCTAATTAGCAAGTTTTATGTGCATAAGGTGTGAGAGACATCATGAATGCTTATACATGTATCTTTACTATTGAAGTCTGATTAGTAAAAGAAATGTTCAGATTCCTTTGTTAAGATGTTATGTGGTTCAATGCGGGGAAACAAGAGTTTTAAAGAAAAGAAAAAAGTTAAGGGTGTTCTTTGTGTTACATATAAGTCCTATCTTATGCCCTAATCTCATGATTTGAGGAAATTGTGAGATCGGGGTGTAACAACATCCTAGTTAAGATGATGTACACTTGAAGAATGTATGTTGTGGTGGATTAGAGTTTAGAGGTGTTGAATGGATCGGGTCAGGTAAGGTTGAAATCCCAGTTCCACTTGTAAATAAGTTAGGTGAGGTTAAAGTCCTTAGTTATGTGAGCGAATAATAGTATAATGATTACTTTGTGCGTGCATGAAATCACACCACAAACATTCTAGGTTGCCAAGACCATGATGGAAAAATGGTACATCAGGTAAAAGGGAGGATGAGAGGGACGAGAATGCAAAAGTTAAGTTAGCATGAGTCAAGATTATATATCCAATTTGGTTTGTCTCATGTTATTCTAACCCATGTTTTTCCAATTTCTAAGAGAGTATTGTGTTTATACGAAGGAATCAGAATTGACTCCCATTGAGAAATTGATGAATCCATCATCATTATCCTAAGAAAGAAATTTTTTATGTGGATACCAACAAAGGTTAGTCAACAACTTGTTCGATGGAGAAGAGAACAAAGGAGGATCTAGAATGAGAATGGAGTTGTTACCTGAAGTCACAAGAGATGTGAATATTGCAATTCTCTTGGGGCACATATGAGAACCCAAAATTGAAGTATTAGAAGAAGGAACCTAAGCATGAGGAGGTAGAGGTGGGCCTAGAACACTATAAGGATTGACTTTTCTATCAAGAATGCCTTTGATAACTAAATCAATCTCATATCCACTTTTTCATCTTAAATATCAATAGAATTCCCCACTGAAGGTCCACCATAAGAGCTATGAATGCTTACCAGAATTGAAGACATTTTTCTATTGGTTTTAAGAGGTCGGGATGCTAACTAGGGGATTGGGAGGTTTAGAATACTTTGTTCTTTTAGAGTTGGCACTGCTCATGTAATCTCTAGAAGTTGTATTCTTATCATTGTTATTGGTGAAAGGATGCTTGTTTGTCCTCTCCCCAACATCTCTTTTATAATTTAACATTGGGCACCATCCTGAGGGTTTGTCTCCCACATCCTGTTGGGAATAGGGGATAACCCTGTGAAGGGGTGGTTGGCAATTATGTCAAAGAAAAAATAATAATCATAAGGATCTTCATCTTATAAATACATAGAGAAGACATTAATCTCCAATTCAATCATAATCCTTGGGTGAATCTAAGTTCCATTCAAGATAGAAAAAGATAGAAGCATTTGGTGTAATTGAGAAGGATATGAGTGTCTTGGTGTATGTATTAAAGTCAAGTGCCACAAATGGCACAAATGGTTTTAAAAGTATCAACATCCCATAGATAAAGTGGAAGACCTAATTTGGAAAGCCATTCAAAACCCATGTTAGGGGTTTGGAAGCCCCAATATCTATCGAAAAATACCTACATTGGGTATTTGTTTATCAAGACTCTCGCATTAGTGGTTTATCCTTAAATTAATAAAATACTAAGAAGCACTATATAGTAGAATGTTTTCGAAATATATCCATTAAGTATTCAATTTCTATGGTTAAAATTGGTATCTAGGTAATTATCTTGATTATTATTACAAAAATATAACAAAAGTACATGTTGATATTACAAAAATGAAACCTTTTTTTATTATATTCTAATGGTGCCCTAATAACAAGTGGAAACTAGTTATCAAAGTCATAGGAGCCCATAAAATCCACTACAAAGTAAGTGAAAATGTTTTCATCTTAATTTTAAATAAAAGACTCATAATTTAAATATAAATTTGGCAAATATATTTTTAAGAATTTTCAATGTTATTATACTACCACTATCATTTTTGTATAAATGTAATCACAGTGAAAAATTCCATTTTGTTTTTGTATTTCTTAAAAAATCAATGATATTATACTAGTGGAGAAATTATTCAACTAAATATATGTTCTTTGACAAAGGAAGAGAAAGGAAAAGACATTTCCCTCATCTTTTCATCTATTCCTTGTTCTCATATTGACAATTGAAATTTTACTTCTCCAAGACACAATCTTTAGGCTATCCTATATTTGATATGCAGTCAGAATCATCGAGAAAGTCATAGAATTAGATGCAAAAAAAATGCCTCCTACCCATAGACACCGTAGTGGAATGCCTGATTCTACTAGTGTACCACTTTGAAGAGCTAGGCATTCTTCTAGTGGTGCAAAGTGAAAAACCCAACATTTTGTGGAGTTAATGTAGGGAGTAAACTACAATTTTTATTTCCTACTACTTATCTAGAAGTAACTCATTCATGAAACTTATTTCTCGATGAAGAAACCTTGAATCCTCATCAACATGTACAATACCCTTCCATATACACCATAAACTAACACCCGTTTTGAATCTCCAAAAATAATCACATGACTCTTTTTGTTATTCATACCATGTCTATGAGTGTTTAGAAGATCCTTCTATCCGACTAATGATTTTGAGAAACTGAGAGGTCATGAATATGGTTAGGAGGAACCAGAACCTCTATATTTACTAGTATCTTAAGTTCTAAATCTAGACCATAATAATTGAATATCTTATTTCTCTTTTATAATAATTTCCAATCTATTTTCTTTTCAAATTGATTAAATTTCTCATACTAGACATCTAGATCTCTCTTGTTCATGGGCATATTGTATAGTCCAATAGTTTTCTAGACTAAAAATCTAAATTTTGTCTTGATCTTATTAAAAATATGGATTTTACTAATTATTAACTAATGTTCTCTAACATATCTTAACTAAAACATGTGAACTTGTGCACATTAAGAACATTAAAAACACACACCAAAATCTTGCTATATGTAACTATCATTATATAGTATATCATTTTATTTCCTATGTCCTATTCCAACCACCGAGGATGGGTCTCTACCATGGGATATTTTAAGAAAAAGTTGAATACCTTAATAAAATGATAGTTTTTGGGAATGATGATAAAAAGTCCATTGACATCTGAAGGCAATGAATACTCACACTACAACATACCTAAATTTTTGAATCTATCTTGAGCTATAATTCATGATTCTCTAAAAAACTAAACCCAATTACACAGTTTTTTCTTATTCTAAACATCAGTTGACTATCCTACTAAATTATCACATTCTAAAATAGTATTGTGTCTCATTTCCAAATTCTTGTACCTAAATAAGTTCATATTTACAAAATGGTCCCTTGAATTATCTTAAACATCACTTTTAATTATTTGGTAGTATTATGAAATTTAGATTGTTGAATACATTGGTAGCATCTTGTATTCCTATAACACATGTACTTTGTCAAGTATGGCTTTGGAATCACTATGAAATTGGACCAAATTATATCTATTTTGTTATTATGAATGGAGAGAATAATCAAATATATCCATACCATGACCATACAAATAGGAGTTGATATGTTTAATACTTAGTTTAATGTAAACTAAACTGATAGTCAAAACCTCAAAGAAATTTGAGTTTTTAATTAAATGTTATAAATGAAATTTAATGTGATAGATAATTTTTTTATAACAAATATGAATTTATTACTAATTGTAATAATTATAGGGTTAACTTCTAAAACCCAACACATGAATCCCCATGATACTCATCAATTATTACTTACGATGATGACTTTTCTTTGCCATCCACTAAAGCTAGATCAGGAAGCCTCTCCCCTCCCTTTTGATTTCTTTTCCTCACCTATGTGACATAAATGGATTCACTGTCCTCCATTGTAATCTTTATTAGAAATAGAAACCCCATCAGGGTGATGCCTCCTTAAAATGGATGTAGCCCTGGTCAAGGCCCTCTTCTCTCCATGATCCCCCTCATTCTATATTCCATCAAAACCCTATGAGGACTCCCTTCCATGGACACAATACCTGGACAGTAGTAGATCGTCTCACCAACAAACTAGATCCTACAACACACATAGAACCCATCAACCATTCCTCACAACCTATTGCACATCGGCAACCCATTCCCTTAGAAACTAGTTATAAAAGTACTATAGATCTATCTATCACTCCATGACATCTTCGAGCAGTCCTACTCACTGTTATTGGCACTGCCCAGATACACAATCACATGGTAAGGACTCGTAAACTCAGATCTACCACCAGCCCTTCTTTTCCCACCATGTCAATTCACTGACATCTGAGGGCACTTAGCAACATGCCTTCAACTCATCGATGTACTAGGCTCCATGACTTAGAGCTTTCAAATTGGTCAGCCCTTGCTTCAGTGCCCCAGATCCCTTCTCCTTGTCACCAAAGTAGACAACAACCTACAATACTTTTTCCCTGCATCCAATCAACCCAACTCTAAATGACAATGCCACATGCACCACCAAGTCGACCACATACAACCTCATCCTCCATCACCATGGTTGACAAAAGCTTCCACGACCACCTATCTCCAGATCTTAGCCACTCGTCGCATCTTCCACCTCCTTATCTAAGTACCAACCTTCCATGCCCCAATAAATGTCAGCCTACAACATCTTGATGATGGCGCTATCCCATTTGGGTAGCTTCCTCAAGAACCAACCTTGCTTACTAGGTTAATGGCCTCAATGCTCTTGACCCTCCTTCCACCTTTGATGAACCCTAGACAAACTTTCTAGCTGCCCAACAAGTCACAAGACCAACTACAAGTCAACAACCCCATTACCTAGTTTGTTCTTCAAACCCTACATGAAAGGGATCAAGGAGGAAGAAATCATGTTGATGATGTTACCGAATGTCAACATGAACTGAATCCACCAGGGACCAGTATGAAAGTATCAAAAATAGGTTAGTTGTCCCTTCTATTGTGTTTAAATTTAGATCTGAAAACATTACACTAAGAACCAATAAATTCAAGAAAATAATGTTTGGATTAAGGTATTCTAAAACCAAATATCAATTTGATAGTATCTATGCATGTATATATATATATATATATATATATATATATATATATCCCCTTGGTGTATAGCTATACATATGAGTGGGTATGTTAGAATACTAAGACTAGCAGTTGACAAGTATACAATCACCATACCATGATGTGAATAAATTCAAAATCCCTATATAGCAATCAAGGAATAAGAAATTGTAACAATGATAAGATATAACACAAGTTTGAGGTTCCTAATACATATAATATTAGTATTAGCTTGATGGAATTCTTTGAATAAGGATTATAAAGTGACTTAGTAATTTTAGTAACCCTTAATATGAAAATCAATAAGAAAATGTAATGATTTCCACAAATTAATAACCCAAGATGGACATATATGTATATCTATAAAAAATGGTTGCCTTTTAGAGATACATATAATTAGAGGAAGGAAATACTCCTAGATTGATCTATTTAAATGGAATAATATATAAGAAGGATGTTTCGACTATAAGTGAAGCTAATTCCTCTAAAGAATTACTCAATATATTGGTATAACCATATACATATTTGAAATTTAGACTTGTAGGTTTTAAGGAATTCTGAATATAAATCCTAGATATGCCTAGTAAGGGTATATTGGTAAATTTACATATTTGATCCTAACAACTAAATGGAATTATATATAAAAGAGAAAAAAAACATTTTAGTATCTAATCTGTGGAAAATGTGATAAAATTATTTAGATTGTATACTTAACCTAGTTGGGAATCTAAAAGCATTATGGATGGGAAATTATGAAATATAAATGGAAGATATAAAACCTTAATCCTAAGTAAAATAAACAAAACTTTATTCCAATCCATAAAGTGATAAATAAATTTTTTTGATCCCTCTATTCTAATCAAAATTTTGAAGTTTAATGCTTGGAATTTACCATGTTGCATAGTTTGTATTTGGAAAGTTATTTCCCTCATTGATTGCATGCATGACTAGATAGGTTGGTTGGCCAAAAATTGATTTTTTACCTTATCCTACCTCTTAGAATGGCCAACAACACTTATTCTTGGAAAATAGTTGCACAATGTTTAAACATTAAAAAAAGGAAGGTTTTTGCCTCTAGTTTAGTGGAATTATTCTCCCACACCTCTAAGCAGAGTTAAAGGACATACAGTGTCTTACTATACTAGAAATTTCAGTTGGTGTGTTTTTTTCTCCATAGCATAGAGCACATGGCTTCCCCATCAACTATACATTGACATGTTCTATCTATTGAAAAATTGAATGACTAGTTTAAAATTTTGGATGTTGAAACTCATTGTATTTGAAACCCCAATTTCTACCTTTTGATATTTACCTATATTTTTTATTCATTTGCATTTATTCGTCAAGATCCTTTGCAAATAATTTCATATTGTTTTACATTTTAAATACCAATTTTGCATCAAGTTTGCTGATCTATGTTTCCCTTATTGGGGACCATGTGTGGTTTTTGTTCCCTCTAGGAACTCATAGGTAGGTAACCAAGAAGGCCTAGAAGAGATGTCCACGAGTTGTCCCCTATAGAAGAATAGATAGGAATACATGCTTACTTTTGCAATGCTATGTATAGATTATGTGACTCTAATGCAAAGCATGATTTTAAAGATAATATTTCTTTATATTTTCTTATGAAATTATGTGAATATTTGATTGTAAGAATCGAATCTTTACAGACATTGATTATACTTTATCTTGATATTCTTGTTTTTTTTCTTAATCCAAACTACGCTGAACACTTTTTGTGAACTCAATATTTAAAATTCCATACCAATTTCTTGGGTGGAAAGGGGGTGCAAATATGCTAAAACCATGCATGAAAAATGTAAGTGTATGTTTTTAAAAGTAATACCGTAATTAATTTTGGGTTGTTGAAACTCATGGAACTGTGATCACAAATGACTACTACTAACAAGTCTTAGTCATCTAGGCCAAAGAAAAGTTTGGGTTGTTCGAATTATAACTATGACCTAAACTAATAAAGAAATTTATGAAGGATTTGTGAAAAAAAGATCAATTAGACCTTTAGGATATTGTTTTTCACCACAAAATCTCTCTATTTACTCATTCAAGATTTCATTACATGTGCTTGTGGTATGACCTGTTAATGTACAAACATTCCTTATATCCTCTTTATAGATACTTGTCAACTACCTTAGAAAATGGTTGTCACCCACAACTATAGTTGTTTGAGTAGTAGTTTTTCTAGGGCATCCACCAGAGTGTTGAGTCTTCTTGGCGTGTAGGCTATTCTTAAATTGGTGAATTCCCTCATTATTTGATTGATCCGAAAGTAGATAGGTCCATATGATCCCCATTTGTTTTGATTCTATTGCAGAAGATTATAAGCAACTTCAAAGTCAGACATCAAGACAGTGTAGTGTGTTCCTTTCAATCTTGATTCTATTGTAGCATATTACAAGCAACTTCAAAGTCAGACATCAAGATAGAGTAGTGTGTTCCTTTCAATCTTGATTCTATTGCAGAAAATTACAAGCAACTTCAAAGTCAGACATCAAGACAGAGTAGCATGTTCCTTTCAATCTTTCCATTTTGGCACCTTCCAATAAAGCATAAAGTTCTTCCTTTGTTGTGTCTCTCCCTTTGAGTTGTGTTCCTTTAATATTTCAATATTTAGGATGTTTAGTTTTTCCATAGTACCACTTGTATTGAATTATATTCAAGTATTAACAAATAATCATTGCTTATAATTAGGAATGAAAAATTGGTTACACCCACTCTTGATGTGGTAAAAATACTACTTTCATGTTATCCCTTATTCAGATTTGAATCGTAAACTTTGATTTCTCAAATATACACTCTTAGTTGTTAGCCCACTTTCATGGTAAGTTATTAAATAAGTTCATGTAAATACGTTAATCGACGAATCCCTCTTTTGAAGAAATAAATAATATGTGATATTATCTATGTTGATCACAAATACACAATAGATCTAGTTATGAATTTTGGGAAAATGTTTCACCAAAAATTTAATTAATAAAATTCAAGCATCTAATTTATAATCACATCAAGCTACTCTCATGTATAAGGGATTAATAAAACTATACAAACATCAACACCATGGTATTATAGTGACTATGTGAAAAAGATTACAACATGAGATAAATTTATGGAATTCTATTGACAAAATAACTGATTATGTTTCCATATTTGGTCACAATCTACCATGTTTATAATAGGAGACACATCTCATATTTTTCATGTAGCTTGTCATCTCCTTTTCTCTCCCCTCCCTGGAAATGATTTTTTCATTACTCCAATGGGATGATAGTTTAATGTCATTTGGATATTATCTTGATCAAAAGAACAAACCAAAACATCAATTATGGATTTCACACATTGAATCTCAACCTGTGATATGGTAGTTATGGTGGATCAAACTAAATTTAGTGGATCGAATTCTTCTTTACTTTTCTCATTGGGAACTAACTTGGCGTACTGATGTAGAATTCATTGGTATTGACTCTGATTTTAGGGTGTACTAGTCAGGTTTGGAATAAGAGTCGGTGCCACCTACTTTCATGTTGGTGGTTGACTTAGGTTTATGAATCTCTTGTATTTTCTAGGTAGCAAGTCAGTCACATCGACTTGAAATTGTGGGCTATCAACTTTTACATAAAATATCTAAATTGGTTAAAATCAAATATGTCAGGTGTTATTAAATAATGTACAATGATAAGAATTGATATTGAAATGATTATAAGCCAATTCAATTAAACAAGAATCAAAATATGTGTAATTAAGATCAATCCATAGATGAAATTAGCAAGATCATCCTACAAGATAGTGACAATTATGTGTGCATCAAAATCCCTAATCTTAAATATTGATCAACCTTGAGTAACACTTTCCATATATTTGATTGATGCAGTCAGCGAGAAGAGAAATACAATAAATGAAACTCTCCTAACTAACCTCTAAAAAATAACCAAATTGGTCAAACCAATCATGTAGAATGTAGTTATTTTAAATGTGATCACACATTAAATAACAGGAATGTTGATAATAGGATCAATAAAAACACATTTACTCAGAGTAGATAGATATCGTAGCAACTAACATTTTGATTGTATCATATGATATCTGTAACAACTCCACTTTTCAACAATCTCCAATTAAGGAAGGCCACAAAGATGAAAGCCATTACTTATAATCCCAAGGAACCAAATTAGTCAAATAAATAATCAGAGAAGACAATTTCAATTATATTTCAAATATCATTTACAAATTGTACAATGATATACCTCATGGAATTAATGTTGATTGAGAAGAAGTATCATCTATCTAGTCCTCCTTGGTATAACTTTAAAACCTCTGATATCTTTCATCTTATTCTTCATGTCTTTTATCATGTGAAACATATACCCAAAATGCTAACAAAAAAATGTGGTTAGCATATTACTATACTGTGTACGTGGGGTGCAATAATAATGTGTGAAACTAACATGATCATATAATAATCATCAAATATTTCAAATAAGAATTGGCATATTCTTTACATATCCTAACCCTTACTGGATATATTATCTTAGGTGTGATCAATGTCCCATCTAGGACTCATCTCCATCACCCATTAATAAACGTCAACCTAGGGCTTATAATATTATCATTTACTTATGTGATACTCATACCGGCGATATAGTTGAATATGACTTAAATAAACAACCAACAATTTAATTATCAAATAAATCCTCAGAAATCATTTGGAAAACATCAAAAAGTATATTCTAGATTGTCATTATTATAATTACATACCTTGATGGTGAGCCATGTAGATTATCCAATTATACTGCAAGAACTTTGTCCAATCAAGCAAGAAAATCAAGAAATCATCATATAATATGCAATATGTAAATTCTAAAGTGTCATCATCATGTTAATCACATTAAACCCTATTTGGGCCTATTCTAGGTTGTAAGGTTTCCCTATTATCATTAAAGTTAGGTTTGGTACTCCAATTATCATGTTCATTGCTTTGATGACTCAAAAACCCTCTTTCATGTTAAGTGTAGTCATGATTATCAAATCTACCATGTTATTATATCATGAACACTATATTCAATTATGTTCATTAACCAACAAACCAAGATAGGATCTTTATGTTCTAATTACTTAAAATGCATGATCATCCACATTAGATATTCCAATTATCATCATGATTATCTTAGATCCCCCATTATATTCAACAATGTTAGATTAAAACACATAAGAAAAGCTTTTTTTAATTTCCCCAACCTTTTAGTACCTGAATCTAAGGTTTGAATGTATTAATCACCACTTTATCATATATTACACTACTTTTGAAATAGAAATCATCATTAAATCTCGATAAGATTTTATTTGTATTCTTATCATTCTCATGATCATTTTGATATATAATTTCACTATTTTCAAGCACTCCTAGCATTTTCTACAAATGAAGAAAAATATAACTGTTATACCTTGAATATGGGCCATGTGGCATTTCTACATTAGTAAGCACTTGTGCCACCTGATTAATTTGAAGAGCAATTCACTTTGCGATTCAGAGCTCAGGTTTCTCATGGACTAGGAATTAAGTGATTCATCTAGTTCAACCTTCGGTTGGACCCCCTTACTCCCTCGCGATGTGCTTCTGCCCATCCTAGGCGCGTCGGGTGTCATTTCATAGACCGTGGCATCACTGCCCAGGCTCTACCTCAGGTTCACTTCTCCTCGCACCTCTATCCCCACTTAGAGGCGCCTCCCATCATGGTGCTGTGTGACACCTGTCACCACTGCCTGATTCCCTTCAGAGCAGTCAGTGGACAAAAACTACCATCACGCTTGGCCTTATTCTCGCCTTCACGCTGGTCAAGCTCGACCTAGCTATCTTCTCGAACACTGTTTGCCTCCATCCTCCTTCTAACCCCCTTGACATGCTTACAACCATATCAGTCCCCATCTTGGTCTGTGCTCTGCACCAAGGATATATGGTAGTCCCCAGATCACTGGTCCCTTCTTCTTGCTCCTGGTGTAGTGGGGCATGATGGCAGGAGGAGGAGTCACGATCAAGGAGAGAACAAAAGGTTATAATCCCAACCGTGCACCCTAAGGGAGGAAGGAGGAGATTCCCAGGAGGGTTGGGTTCCATCACATTATTCCTTGGCTTCTCATGGCATGGCCCAACTAGTGCTCCAGATCAGGAAGTCCTGCCCAGTTCGGTCTTTTGTCATAATGAAGTGTCGTTCTTGTAGAGGAAGCCTAGTCTAGGACAAGATGTCTACGAGACTATGATGGAGATTTGGGTTATGAAGAAGATCATAGTTAGGAGAGGAAGGTTATAAAGAGGCTTGGGGAGGGTGTCTCTCTCATAAAGGGCAGTCTATATATATATATATATATATATATTTATATATATATATATATATAGATATATATATGTATATATATGTATGGTCTTCACAGGGATCTGACGTAGTCCCTTCTATAAATACTTTCCTACTTATGGCCATCCCCATAATAATATTGCTTTTTCCTTTCGCTTAATTAGATATACACATAATCATGACTTGCCAAAAAGACTTTGCCTTTATTTTATTGCGACAATTCTTTCTCTCATGGATATGGAAAAACACTTATGGGAAAGTATTCATTATCTTCACAAAGTATTTTCAAGATATCTTCTTTATTTGACAACAAAATCCATTAAGGAAATGTACTTAACTATTTGGTACACATTGGATAATTCGTCCTATTTAGGAGTCACTTTATTATTGAATTGTATATTACTATTTTCTCTTTCATTCTTAGATATATTCTTCAAAACCAATTATCCTTATTTCACGGCAAGTTATCAAAACCATTCTCAAGTCATATTTATTAACTGGGATGTCACCCCCATACCAAACTTGCTCTTTTTTACCATTTTAAAGTAATCCATTATCTCATAACATCCTTTTTCTCCAAATTTCTATAATTTTCTTTCTTTTCTTTAATATTTGTTAGTACACAAAAGTTAAACTGAGTTAATGTTATTTATGATGCCTCAAACCTTGTATTGCCACACTTGGCGAGATAATTCATTTTAATTATATAAAACACCATGTATTTTATTTCCTTTTGGAAACTTACATATTGTTCCATATTTTGGTTTACGCAATATTTCATAAAACCATTACTATTTGTTCTTGAATGATTTATATCACTTGTTTAACTTGTGACACAACAACTCATACTAGAAATGTGATTATAAATATTATTTCACCAATAATGCCTTTTGGTAATTTTATTTATCAAACCATGTCTTTATATTTATGCATCTCAATTTTACCAAATTTGAGGATCTAACATTAACCCCTCCTTAAAAGGAATTTTGTCCCCAAAATTCAAACTAGTAAGATTAAGTGAATGATAACTCATCTTAGTTCTCAAACCTTAGGATTAGCAATCCTACTTAGGTAACTTTAACATCTTTTATTGATATGCAAATTCCTCATATTACCACTAATGTTTCCACCTGAATTCAATTCAAGGTACATCGTATCATTATCACTACACAATTTCATCTCTTAGTGATTACATTTGTCATTATGATTTCAATTTCAATTGTTGACTATCTTTTCATCTAGGTTTCTAGCCTATTACTTATTTAGTTTCACATAAGTGTGAGATGATACCTCCAACCCCTGGTAATCTCATTAAACTTTCAACTTACGATATTCATTCTTATATCTCAATTTTAAGCATAGTATGTATTTACTTGATATCTCTCACTCATAATGCGATGAAATAAGCATTTGACTGCAGCCCAAACACAAAGTTCACTCCATTCCAAGAGCAAAAATGGTTTATCCACACATTATCTTTCCATCTCACATTTTAAGTTGAATCATTATCAAAATGACTCTAAACCATAATTGCTTTTAATTCCACAATATTCTTATATTTCATGAAGTCAAGTGCACCTTTCTAATTGTTAAGATAGGCACAACTTCTCTCAAGTCTTAATGGCTTCTTTATATATTTTATATTTACATCCCATGTATTATGATCCTTAGCCACTTCCTTGATGTATCTAGGGATACATGCACTTTTTGGAGTGATCTCATCCTTATGCATCTAGGGAGTGCCCTTCACATTCACCCCCTTGGCCAAATAAACATCAAGAAGGTGGCCAACCTCTTGAGAAATGGTCCTCAGGAAAATGTAGTTGTTACCTCCTGACCACATGGTCTTATGCATTCAGGGCACAATCAACTCCTAATCCCATTTGTCCTATGTACCTTTAATGCACCCTACTTGATCTTAGGATTGACTTATGACTCTACCCTTCCCAAGGGTTCATTTATAGCACATTATTTTCATATGAAATTCTTTAAACCAGATTCCTCCATTTCATATAATGCTCATTATTCACTTTATTTCCCCACATTGAACTCATGGCAACATTTCTCTTCCAGACTCGGTCTCATACGGTTAGTCACTTCCATATTGACTTTTCATTTTGTTCCTTAGAGATGGCATACTTGGGTTCAAGGAATGATACTCAATATATGTGCTTTCATCTTTTGTATTAGATGACATTCATGGTTACCTCAATCTTTAAATTGATTTAGTCAACTTACCTTTCTAGGGAATGTCCTAACGTAGGGTGCCTTCATGGCTCATAGGAATAAGTTAGCTTCTCTAGGAACAACCTGACCCCAGGGTCTAAGGTTTTGCCTCCCCCCAATGGTCATCTTCCCCTTTCTTGGGTTGACCCACCCCGGGTTGGCACACTATCCCTAATGGTTTCAAATTTCCATCTTTATGCATTATGATTATTATTATTATTATTATAACTTCTCGAACCTTATTTGCCAAATCTCTAGGATACCCTCTCATGGGATTTGTCCATCCATTGAACTTTCATACCTTCCCATTCGTGCTTGGTATTCTTCCGATCTTCCCATCCGAGCTTGACACATCATATACCTTCCTATCCAGGCTTGGTATTCCATTAGACTTCCCATACGGGCTTGGCCCTTCATGTACGTTCCTATCCAGGCATGGGGTTCCATTGGCCTTCCCATCTGGTCTTGGTTCACAATCATTTTTAGAATGACCAAACTTCCAGATATAGCATGAGGGGTTCGAGAAAGTTACATTCATATTTCAATATTCATGTATGAAAATTGGTTTCTTATTTTTCTTAACACCTTTTACATGAATGTCATGCTCCACATGCACACATGCATGGGAGACTAGGTCATTTAACCTCATTTATATTCATATTTTTTCACATGCATTCTTAATGCATGGGTTACCAAAAACATTTGTATTCTCTCTTTCTTCTTACCCGTATTAGGTTCACATGGGTAGGGTTTCTATTTTCCCCACACTATTCCCATTTCTCATGATTAGAGTTTTAGGTTAAGGTCAGGGACTATACACTACCTCTTAGAGTTTCCATGTCCCTTGACCCCCTAGGATTCTTCTAAGCAATCCATAGTCTCATCTAAGGTTTGCCTCCTAGGGAAAACCCATATAACGTTTGCTTTATCATTATTTCCACATTGTACATTATCATTTCTATATTACATGTATATTAATTGGTAGAGGATGCCTTAATCCTACTTCTTCCAAAAAACTATAACTTTATATGAGGACATAAGTTCCTTTTAGGGTTAATTAAGAAAGAGGATGAGAAGTGGACGAATCAGATGAGAAGAAAACCTAAAGATCTTTTATTTCGAGAAAAATCTTTTAACTTTGGCCTGGCAGGATACACAGGTCTGGGAGTCCTCGTATGCCGACTAGTGGTGCATAGGAAAATTTTGCCAACCCTCGATCGTGATCCCTTCTAGACACCATCTCCTTTAGAAAATGCCCTAATAAGTCCCTCATATTTGTACATATTACTTGAAATTCTAAACTATTAAATATTATATGAAACTTTTGGTCTCTAATACCAAATGTAATGACCCCATTTTTCAGCAACCCACAATTAAGGAAGGCCAAAAATAAGAGAGCCATTACCTATATTCCCAAGGATCCAGATTGGTCCAATAACAAATAATAGAAAACAATCTCAATGAAATTTCAAATATTGTTTACAAAACAATTTCAATGAAATTTCAAATATTGTTTACAAATTGTACAAAGATATACCTCATGGGATCAATACCTATTGAGAAGAAGTATCATCTATTTAGTCCTCCTAGTTATAGCTTTAAAACCTTCAATATGTTTCATCTTATTCTTCATGTCTTTTATCATGTAAAACATACACCACCGACTAACAAAACACGGTCAACATATTACTATATTGTGTATGTGGGGTGAAACCACAATGTGGGAAACTAACATGATAAAATAATAAGCATCAAATATTGCAAATAAGAACTGCCATATTCTTTACATATCCTAACCCTTACCGGATATTATCTTGGGTGTGACCACTATCCCATCCAGGGCTCATGTGCATCACCCCTTGATATATGTCAGCCCTTATTTTAGAATATTATCATTTACTAATGTGATACTCATATTGGCAAATTAGTTGAACATGAATTAAATAAATATCCAACAATTTATTTATTGAATCAGTCTTTAGAAATCATTTGAAAACATTGACAAGATATATTCCAGAAATGCATAATTGTAACCACATACATTAATGGTGAGCCATGTTGATTATTCAATTATACTTTAAGCACGTTGTCCAATCAAGCAATAAAATCAAGAACAATCATACAATCAACATTATGTAAATTCTAAAGTGTCACCATCATGTTAATCACATTAAAAACTATTTGGGCCTATTTTAGGTTCTTAGGTTTCCTTATTATACTTAGAGTTAGGTTTGGTACTCCAATTCCAATGTTCTTTGATTTAATGACTCAAGAGCCCTACTTTGTGTTAAGTGTAATCATTATAATCAAATCTACCATGTTATTATATCATGAGCACTATATTCAATTATATTCGATAGCCAACAAACCAAGATAGGATCTTTAAACTATAATTACTTCATATGCATGATTATCCACATAACCCAATTACCATCATGATCATCTTAGATCCCCCATTATGTTCAATAATGTTATATGACAACACATAAGAAAAGCTATTTAATTTCCTCAACCTTTTAGTGCCTGAATCTAGGGTTTTAATGTACTAATCACCACTTTATCATATATTACCATACTTTTCAAATAGAGAGCATCATTAAGTCTAAGTAATATTTTATTTGTATTCCATTCGTTCTCTCAATCATTTTAATATATAATTTCACTATTTTTGGGCACTCCTAGCATTTTCTACAAATTAAGCAAAATGTAACCATTATACCTTGAATATGGGCCATGTGGCACTTTCACATTCATCAGCGCTAGTGCCACCTAGTTAAGATGAGGTGCGGTTCACTTTGTGATTCAGAACTCAGGTTTCTCACAGACCAGATATTAAGTGATTCATCTGGTTGGACCCCCTTTCTCCCTGGCAATGTGCTTCTGCCCATACTGGGTGTGCGACTTTCTGTCCGTAGACCATGGCATCACCACCCAAGCATTGCCTCAAGCTTGCTTCTCCTCGAACCTCCATCCCCGCAAAGAGGTGTGTCCTGTCATGGTGTCATGTGACGCGTGTATGCACTGTCTGATTCCATCTGAGCACCCAGTGGCCAAAAACTACCATCACACCTGGTCTTATTCTCGCCTCTGTGTGGGTCAAGATCGACTTGGCCATCTTCTCAAGTACCCTTCACCTCCATCCTACTTATAACCCCCATTACATTCTTACAACCAGATCAGGCTCCATGGTGGTGTATGCTTTGTACCAAGGATCCATGGCGACACACAGATCACTGGTCCCTTCTTCTTGTTCCTGC
This sequence comes from Alisma plantago-aquatica, assembly GCA_963693085.1. Lineage (NCBI taxonomy): Eukaryota > Viridiplantae > Streptophyta > Magnoliopsida > Alismatales > Alismataceae > Alisma > Alisma plantago-aquatica. The sequence goes on from OY856410.1 coordinate 377,501,485, forward strand.
TGCTGTGAGGCATGATGGAAGGAGGAGTCATAGTAAAGTAGAGAACAAAAGGTTCTAATCCCCATCGTGCACACTAAGGGAGGAATGAGGAGATTCCTAGGAGGGTCAAGTTCTATCACGAATGCCTTGGGTTCTCACTCCATGCACCAAGACGCCCTCCATATGGGGAAGGCATGCCTAGTTTGATCTTTTTTCGTAATGTAGTGTCGTGCTTGTGGAGGAAGCCTGGGCTAGGAGAAGATGTTTAGGAGACTATGATGGAAATTACGGTTATGGAGAAGACCATAGTTAGCAGAGGAAGGTGAAGAAGAGGCTTGGGGAGGGTGTCTCTCTCGTATAGGGTAGTCAACCATATATATATATATATATATATATATATATATATATATACATACATATATATATATGTATATATATATATGTACATATATACATATATATATGCACATATATATGTATATATATACATATATATATATGCACATATATATGTATATATATGTGTGTGTGTATATATATGGTCTTTACAAAGATATGACGTAGTCCCTTTTATAAATACTTTCCTACTTATGGCCATCCCCACGATAATATGGCTTTTTCCTTTCTCTTAATTAGATATACACATTTTCATGACATGCCAAAAAGATATTGCCTTTATTTTCTTTCCACAAGTCTTTCTCTCATGGGTATGAAAAAACACTTATGGAAAAGTATTCATTATCTTCACAAAGTATTTTCAAGATATCTTCTTTATTTGACAAAAAATCCATTAAGGAAATGTACTTAACTATTTGTTACACATTGAACAAGTCGTCCTATTTAGGAGTCACTTTAGCACTGAATTCTAGATTACTATTTTATCTCTCATTCTTTGATATATTCTTTAAAACCAATTATCCTCATTCCATGGAAAGCCATCAAAACCTTTCACAAGTCATATTTATTAATTGGGATGTCTCCCCCATACCAAACTTGCTCTTTTTAACCATTTTAAAGCAATCCATTATCTCATAACATCCTTTTTCTCCAAATTTCTATAATTCTCGTTCTTTTCTTTATTATTTGTAAGTACACAAAAGTAAAATTGATATAACATTATTTGTGATGCCTCAAACCTTTTGTTGATTTTAATTATATAAAATACCATCTATTTTATTTCCTTTTGGAAACATACATATTGTTCCATATTTTGGTTTATGCAATATTTCATAAAGACATCACTATTTCTTCTTGGATGAGTTCCTTTCATTTATTTAACTTGTGCCACAATCATACCACAAATATGATTATTATTATTATTTCACCAATCATACCTTTGGATAATTCTATTTATCAAACCCTAAAATTATATTTATGCATTTCAAAATTGAGTACATAACATTCACCCCTCCTTAAAAGGAACATTGTCCCCAAAATTCAAACCTAGCAAGCTTAGTTGAATGATAACTTATCTTAGTTTTCAAAGTTAGGGTTAGCAACCCTACTTAGGTAACTTTAACATCTTTTGTTGATATACAAATTCATCATATTACCACTAAGGTTGCCACCTGAATTCAATTCAAGGTACACCCATATCCTTAGCATTACACAATTTCATCTCTTGGTGATTGCATTTTTCATTTGTAATTTCAAATTAACTTAGTGAGTATCTTTTCACCTAGGTTTCCAACCTATTACTCACTTATTTTCACATAAGGTTGAGTTGGCACCTCTAACCCCATGTCATCTCATTAAATTTTCAACTTAGGATATTCATTCTCATATCTCAATTTTAAGTATAATATGTATTTACTTAATCTCTCTCACTCATATTGAGATGAAATAAGCATTTGACTGTAGCCCAAACACAATGTTCATTCATATCTAAGAGAAGATATGGTTTATCCATGGATTATCTTTCTATTTCACATTTTAAGTTGAATCATTATCAACAAGACTCTAAACCATAATTGCTTTTAATTCCACAGTATTCTTATATTTCACGAAGTCAAGTGCCCCTTTCTCATTCTTATGTTTGGGCACAACTTCTCTTAAGTCTTGATGACTTTTTTATTTCTTTTATATTTACACATCATGTATCATGAGATAGCCACTTCCTTGATGTCTCTAGGGGTACATGTACTTTTTGGATTCATCTCATCCTTATATATCTAGGGAGTTCCCTTCACATTCACCCCTTGGACCACATGAACGTCATGAAGGTGGCCAACCTCCTAAGACATGGGCCTCAGGCATAGGTAGTCGTAACCTCCCGACCACATGGTCTTATGCATTCAAGGAACAATCAACTCCTAATCACATTGGTCCTATGTACCTTTAATACACCCTACGTGACCTTAGGATTAACATATGACTCTATCCTTCCCAAGGGTTCATTTATAGCACATCATTTATGTATGCAATTCTTTAAACTAGATTCCTCCATTTCTTATAATGCTCAATATTCATTTTATGTCCCATCATTGAACTCATTACAACATTTCTCTTCTGGACTTGGTCTCATATGGTCAGCCATTTCCAGAGTGACTTTTCTACATGTTCCTCAGAGGATGGCATACTTCAATTCAAAGATTCATAGTCAATATTTGTGCTTTCATGTTTTATATTTGGTACTTTCATGGTTACCTCAATATTTAAATTGATTCACTCAACTTACCTTTTTAGGGAAGGTCCTAACCTAAGGTTCCTTCATGGATCATAGGAGGAACTTAGGCTTCTCGAGCCACAACCTCACCCCAAGGTTTAAGGTTTTGCCTCCTCCCATAGGTCATTTTCCAACTCTTGGGTTGACCCACCCGGGTTGGCACACTAGCCCTATTGAGAAGAAGTATCATATATCTAGTCCTCCTTGGTATATCTTTAAAATCTTTGATATCTTTTATCTTATTCTTCATATCTTTTATCATGTAAAACATGTACCTAAAATTCCAACAAACAATATATGGTCAACATATTACTATACTGTGTACGTGGGGGTGAAACCACAATGTGTGCAACAAACATGATCACAGTCATAAGCATCATATATTGCAAGTAAGAATTGGCATATTCCTTACATATCCTAACCCTTACTAGATATATTGTCTTGGGTGTGATCACCATCCCATCCAGGGTTTGTGTGCATCACCCCTTGATATACGTCAGCCTAGGGTTTAGAATATCATCTTTTACTTATGTGATACTCATATTGGCAATATAGTTGAATATGATTTAAATAAACAACCAACAATTTATTTATCGAATCAATCCTCAAAAATCATTTGGAAAATAGAGGCAAGCATATTCTGGATAGCCATAATTATAAACACATACCTTGATGGTGAGCCATGCAGATTATTCAATTATACTTCAAGCATGTTGTCCAATCGAGCATGAAAATCAAGAAATCATCACATAATCTACATTGTGTAAATTCTAAATTGTCACCATCATGCTAATCACATTAAACCCTATTTGGGCATGTTTTAGATTATTAGGTTTCCTTATTATCATTAGAGTTAGGTTTGATACACAAATTCCCATGTTCATTGATTTAATGACTCAATAATCCTATTTCGTGTTAAGTGTAGTCATGATTCTCAAATCTACCATGTTATTATATGATGAGCACAATATTCAATTATTTTCATTAACCAACAAACCAAGATAGGATCTTTAAAAACTAATTAGTTCATATGCATGATTATCCACATTAGATATCCCAATTATCATCACGATCATCTTAGATCCCCAAATATGTTTAACAATGTCTGATGACAAAACATAAGAAAAGGTTTTTAATTTCCCCAACCATTTAGTACCTAAATCTAGGGTTTTAATGTACTAATAACAACTTTATCATATATTACCATACTTCTAAAATAGAAAGCATCACTAAGTCTCAGTAACATTTTATTTGTATTCCTCTTGTTCTTTCGAACATTTTGATATATAATCTCACTATTTTCGAGCACTCCTAGAATTTTCTACAAATTAATCAAAATGTAACCATTATACCTTGAATATGGGCCACATGCCGCTTCCCCATTGGTCAATGCCAGTGCCACCTGGTTAAGTTTGGGTTGGGTTCACTTTGTAGTTTAGAGCTTAGGTTTCTCATGGACCAAGAATTAAGTGATTCATCCGATTCAACCTTTGATTGGACCCCCTTTCTCCCTCGCGATGTGCTTCTGCCCATTCTGGGCATGTCAGCTATCCGTCCACAGACCATGGCATCACTTC